>CM046009.1:10814775-11278570 GCA_025175895.1 Wurfbainia villosa
ATGATAGTCAATACCATGAATTTGTTTGAATCCTTTAGCCACCAATCTACCTTTATAGGTATGCTTATTACCATCCATGTCAGTCTTTACTTTAAAGACCCACTTACACCCAATGGGTTTTACCCTTCGTGGATCAACCAAAGTCCATACTTGGTTAGTGTACATGGATTCCATTTCGATCTCATGACCTCAAGCCATTTCGAACTGCTCATCATAGCTTGATAGGATGTAGGCTCGCCAAGATCGACAAGCAATACATCACCGTATCACCAAGAGAAAAGAATATCTCTCGGTTGACGACGGATCCTATCGATCTACGAAGAGGTTGGTCTACTTGAATGTGTTTGCTCCACAACTCTTGGGCAACAATTTCTCATCCACAACACTTTGTGGTGCCTGCTCATTTTCCATCGAAGCCTTTTAGTGTTATCGTCATCTTGAACTTCTTCAAGATGAATTTTACTCCCACTAGTTTTTCTAGAAATAAATTCTCTTTCTAGAAAGACAGCATTTCTGGCAACAAACACCTTGCCAAGTGTGGGATTGTAAAAGTAATATCCCTTAGTTTCCTTGGGATATCCTACAAAATAACACTTATCTGATTTGGGTCCTAGTTTATCTGAGACTCGACGTCTAACATAAGCTTCACAATCCCAAATCTTTATAAAAGACATTTTGGGACTCTTCCCACATAACGATATGGTGTCTTTCTACGGCTTTTGATGGGACGCGATTAAGTGTGAAAGCTACTGTCTCTAGAGCTAAACCCCAAAAGGAAGTAGGTAGATCACCTGCTCATCATCGATCGCATCATATCTAATAGAGTACGATTTCTCCTCTCGATACACCATTCTATCATTGTGGTGTTCCAGGTGGAGTGAGTTGGGATATTATCCCACACTCACCAGTGATCACGAACTCTTGACTAAGGTATTCACCACCTCGATCTAATCAAGTAGCTTAATACGCTACCAAGTTGGTTTTGTACTTCATTCTGAATTCTTTGAACTTTTCAAAGGATTCTCGACTTATGTCTCATCAAATATAAGTAGCCAAATCTACTCATATCATCGCGAAAGTAATAAAGTACTTATAGCCTCCTCCGCTTCGACATTGAAAGGGCCACATACATCGCATGTATGAGTCCTAACAAGTCCGCCGCTTCTCGCCATGTCCACTAAATGGAGTTTTAGTCATCTTTCCTAAAAGACAAGATTCGCATACCTCATATGATTCAAAATCAAATGAGTCCAATAATCCATCTTTATGGAGTTGGGATATGCGTTTTTCATTTATGTGACCTAGGCGACAGTGCCAAAGATATGTTTGGTTCAAATTATTCGATTTGAACCATTTGGTATTTACGTTATAAATTGGGTTTTCTAAATCTAGAACATAGAGACCATTCATAAGTGGTGCATTACAATAGAACATTTCATTCAAATAAATGGAACAACATTTGTCCTTTATTATAAAAGAAAAGTTTTTCTTGTCTAAACAAGATACAGAAATTATGTTCTTCGTTAATGCAGGTACATAAAAGCACTCCTCTAGTTCTAAGATAAGCCCAGTGGGCAAAGACAAAGAATATGTTCCTACAGCTACAGCAACAACTTTTGCGCCATTGCCTACTCGTAGGTCCACTTCACCCTTTGCCATTAGTCTACTATTTCTCATTCCCTGCACATTAGTACAAATGTGAGATGCACATCCGGTATCTAATACCCATGTAGAAGAAATAGATAGATTAACTTTTATAACGTGTATACCTGAGGCAGAAGTCCCACTTCTTTTCTTCTTTACTTCCTCAAGTTAGACTTCATAGCCTGCCTAAAGGTCCAGCCACCGCAATGGAAATAGTCCTTCCTTAGGTACTTTACCTTTACCCTTCAAGTGGATGAATTGGCCTTGCCTTGGCTTGGTCTTACTCCTTGCCTTTGCGCTACCTTTGCCCTTCTTGACCATTAGTACATTACTAACTTTCTTCTTGAGATCTGGTTCGTTAGCTTCTAACATGCCGAGAATCTCAGTGCAAAGGCTTATCAATTTCATTCATGTTATAATTCATGACGAATTGATTATATGCTTCCACAATGATTGCAGGATAACATCGGTTGTCAATTCGGCTCTGAAAACCTAGTCTTTCAAGGTTCTCAACGTACCCTATCATTTTAAGTACGTGAGTTCCTACAGGTGTTCCTTCTTGCATCTTGCATGCAAAAAGAGCCTTAGAAACTTCAAAACGCTCGTGCCTAGCTTGTTCTTGATATAGTTGTTTCAAATGCTCAACCATATCATAGGCATCCATGTTCTCATGTTCCTTCTGAAGCTCAGAGTTCATGGTGGCAAGCATAAGACATGACACATCTAATGCGTCATCTTGATGCTTCTTATAAGCATCCTTTTCAGCACGAGTGGTCGCAGGGGCGGGTGTTTCAGGGATAGACTGCTCTAGGACATACAGTTTACGTTCTTGCTTGAGGATAATCCTCAAGTTCCTATACCAGTCTAGAAAGTTAGCTCCATTGAGCTTGTCTTTCTCAATGATAGATCGCAAGTTGAGGGGGTGTGTCGTGTTAGATGACATGGTGATCTACAACATTAAAATGCAAAATTAAGTATCATACCTAAGTCATTTAATTAGGCCTTTAATTAAATGAGGCTCCCACTAAATTCTCATAGCTTTGATATGAGCTAATCATTGATGTAGGCAAACACATTTTGCTTACATCATTAGCTTCTATTTAGCTATAAATTTATATGGGATAAAGATCCACATCATACTTCGTCTTGAGTTAGCTTTGGCTAATCGCCCAAGACGTAGTATGATTAGGTAGGCAATCTTTTGCCAATTACATCTGATGTAACTCTTTAATAGCTTTGTTAAGTTTAGATTAGTTTAGTGCTTATTCCTAAACCAAATTTCCTGTGGCGAGGCACAGAGGCCTTCTTTGATACCGGAGCAACGATCACTTTCTAAGACAAAGCTGATGTTCGAAAATCACACAAAACTAATTTTTAAAACTTATGTTCAAAGCTAATATATGCCTCTACTTTCTTAATTAATTAAGAAAAACTTAATTAAGTCTTAACCAAGTTTGATAGCGGGACATCACGATTGTCCACTCGCACTCTTCCAAGATAAAATGCATTGCTTTGCTTTGGCAAACCCAACAACAAATGATCGAGGAAGTAGTGAGTATCAAACTTTGGTAGGCATATCGTTTTTGACTTATTAAGAAATAAACTTAAACATGAATCACATACATATTAGCATACATCACATATAAGCTAAATTAACATGCATCACATACATATTAAACTAAGCATGTCATGGTTATGACCCTTATTCTACAATCTTCTCAAGCCAATGAAAAGATTGATTGGTCAACCTAGGGATAGCATCTTCTCCCAAGTGCTTCCTTTTGGTTGTCTTGTGTTGTTGACTTCCTCCTTGTAACGTCATCTTCCAATGGACCCTCAATCTTTATTTTGTATATTACAAAAGGAGAAATACTCGAGTTACATTCGAGTCTAAAATTAATTTTACAACAAGAATTTTAGGAGAAAGGCACGACACGCAGGCCGTATTAAGAATTACAACACACACATTCACAAACTTTTTGGGACTAGGCCATAACCATGCACCATGTCAATTTTAACTTTTAAAAGACATAGGATATTTTATTATGTTTGAAAAATTGCTAATGCAATTATCAACTCATAATAAAATTTATCCTACTTCTATATCATATATAAAATAGAGAAAACCTATTTTTTTTTATACGATCTTTCGTAAGTGGCTCTAATACCACTGTAGAAATTTTTTTATGCAAAATAGCATATGCGCAATGGAAAAATAAGATCCCTTCCAAGTGATCCTTGCGAAAGAAAACCTCGTACAAAAAAAATAAATTTCTCAAAACCTATCTTATAGGAGAATATTACCTTTGTTGCGTGCCCTTTTTAATCCCGCTTCTCCTTGGGTTTGTTGGATCTTTTTGTTGGGATCTCGTATGCAAAATAGCATATGCGCAACGGAAAATTAGGATCCCTTCCAAGTGATCCTTGCGAAAGAAAACCTCGTACAAAAATAAATTTCTCAAAACCTATCTTATAGGAGAATATTACCTTTGTTGCGTGCCCTTTGTAATCCCGCTTCTCCTTGGGTTTGTTGGATCTTTTAGCACGTTCAAATGTCCGTGCCTCTATATGTATCCACACGAGCAAGCTCTTGTCTCACAAAAGAAACTAGAAGAGCTCTCCTTTACTTCTTGCTAGAGAAGTCCCTAAAGGAGAGGAAAGTAGGGAAAAAGAGAAAGGAAGAAGAAGACTACTCTTCTTGCTACACTCACAAAAACCACACAACCAAATGCTCTCACCACCAAGCTCTCTCCAAGCCTCAAGCTTCAACCAATCCACCAAGCTTGGCCGGGCACCCCATGGGGTGTTTTATAGGATTGAAAAACCTTTCACCTCCTATCACATTTAATGCAATCAATTGCATTGAAATATAATCAAACAAGGAGTTACACTCCTTGTTTGGCCGGCCACATGTGGGGGAAATCCAAAGGTCAAAACCCTTTGTCTCCTTCCACCTCATCAAGCTTATGTGACATGCTTAGGTGGCATGCTTATGTGGCATTCATGGATGTTGAATTAATCTTATTAATTCAATAAGCTTATGTTATCATATTGAATTAATCTCATTAAATCAATAAGGTAACATATTGAGTTAATCTTATTAAATCAATTAAGCTTAGCATATTGAATTAATCTCATTAAATCAATAAGCTAAAATTCTCATTAAGCTTAAAGTCCAAAAACCATTTTGTACTTAAGCTTATTCTCAAATTATTCTAGTCAAACTAGAATGCACTAATTCTTCTAATCATCATGCTCTTTGTGTGTGACCCTATAGGCTCTCATAATGTTGGCAGTGGATCTAAACTCTTTTAGATACACAAGCAATGAGCGGCATCTAGCAATACATCATTGCTACCCAAGTTACGAAATAAGTCAAGATCCGACTAACCTTTCCGTGACTACTATAATGTATGACCGTGTCCTTCTATCCTTGATATCAGATTGACCAATAAGGCATAGACGCGGTCATCCTCGATCAATCTATGTGTTTCTTGATCCCTGAGTAAACTAACTCAAACAAATGAGCTCAATATCTCATATTGACTCATTCGAGCATGGCCATGCGTTTTAGTAGTTCTACTCAATCAAGGGGCCCACAGATATCACTCCCGTCATATGGGAGGGATAGATCCCATCTACATCACTCACATCCCTCCGCATAATTTATTATATACCCAGTAATCGCCTTTATGGTCCACCCTGTTACGGGTGACGTTTGACGATACCAAAGTACATAACTCCTTATGTAGGGAACCGTAGTGACTTCAGGTTTGAGGACTATTCATACCAATAGTCACATGAGAAAGTTTATGACACTCATATGACGATCCATGAAACTTTCTCATGGCGGGTCAGTTCAGTATATATTCTCTAATATATACCCATGTGTCAACTTGATATCATATATCCATGACTTGTGAGATCAAGTCATCAATTGACCTACATGCTAGTCTTTATGTATTAATATTGCCCTTGCATATTAATACTTGACTAGGAACATTTAGGAAAGTGTTCTCTACAGCCTCTCATAATCAATTCTGCCAATTGATGTGCTGTAGATAAGAACCTACTTTTCTAGGGCATTATTATATATTTAATTTAGCTGACACAAGCAAGACGTAAATATATAATAACCAATCCTTTGCCTTTATAGAATATGATACAAAATGTTCCCTATTCAACCATCACATGATTGGTTCTAGGGCTATAACTAACACTTTTAGCACGTTCAAATGTCCGTGTCTCTATATGTATCTACACGAGCAAGCTCTTGTCTCACAAAAGAAACTAGAAGAGCTCTTCTTTACTTCTTGCTAGAGAGGTCCCTAAAGGAGAGGAAGGTAGGGAAAAAGAGAAAGGAAGAAGAAGATCACTCTTCTTGCTAGCCTACACTCACAAAAGCCACACAACCAAAGCCTCTCACCACCAAGCTCTCTCCAAGTCTCAAGCTTCCACCAACTTGGCCGGCCACCCCATGGAGTGTTTTATAGGATTGAAAAAACCTTTCACCTCCTATCACATTCAATGCAATCAATTGCATTGAAAAATAATACACTCCTTGTTTGGCCGGCCACATGTGGAGAAATTCCAAAGGTCAAAACCCTTTGACTCCTTCCACCTCATCAAACTTAGGTGGCATGCTTATGTGGCATGCTTATGTGGCATTCATGCATGTTGAATTAATCTTATTAATTCAATAAGGTTATGTTATCATATTGAATTAATCTCATTAAATCAATAAGGTAACATATTGAATTAATCTTATTAAATCAATTAAGCTTAGGCTATCATGATAACATATTTATTTAATCTTATTAAATTAATAAGCTTAGCATATTGAATTAATCTCATTAAATCAATAAGCTAAAATTCTCATTAAGCTTAAAGTCCAAAAACCATTTTGTACTTAAGCTTATTCCCAAATTATTCTAGTCAAACTAGAATGCACTAATTCTTCTAATCATCATGCTCTTTGTGTGTGACCCTATAGACTCTCATAATATTGGCAGTGGATCTAAACTCTTTTAGATACACAAGCAATGAGCGGCATCTAGCAATACATCATTGCTACCCAAGTTACGAAATAAGTCAAGATCCGACTAACCTTTCCGTGACTACTATAATGTATGACCGTGTCCTTCTATCCTTGATATCAGATTGACCAATGAGGGCATGTAATCGTGTCATCCTCGATCAATCTATGTGTTTCTTGATCCCTGAGTAAACTAACTCAAACAAATGAGCTCAATATCTCATATTGACTCATTCGAGCATGGTCATGCATTTTAGTAGTTCTACTCAATCAAGGGGCCCACAGATATCACTCCTGTCATATGGGAGGGATAGATCTCATCTACATCACTCACATCCCTCCGCATAATTTGTTATATACCCAGTAATCGCCTTTATGGTCCACCCTGTTACGGGTGACGTTTGACGATACCAAAGTACATAACTCCTTATGTAGGGAACCGTAGCGACTTCAGGTTTGAGGACTATTCATACCAATAGTCACATGAGAAAGTTTATGACACTCATATGACGATCCATGAAACTTTCTCATGGCGGGTCAGTTCAGTATATATTCTCTAATATATACCCATGTGTCAACTTGATATCATATATCCATGACTTGTGAGATCAAGTCATCAATTGACCTACATGCTAGTCTTTATGTATTAATATTGCCCTTGCATATTAATACTTGACTAGGAACATTTAGAAAAGTGTTCTCTACAGCCTCTCATAATCAATTCTGTCAATTGATGTGCTGTAGATAAGAACCTACTTTTCTAGGGCATTATTATATTTAATTTAGCTGGCACAAGCAAGACGTAAATATAATAACCAATCATTTGCCTTTATAGAATATGATACAAAATGATCCCTATTCAACCATCACATGATTGGTTCTAGGGCTATAACTAACAGTAGTAGTGTTCTAGTCGAAGTTGGTCGAGCACTTATTTTATAAAGATTTTCCAGTCGACTGGAATGTCATCCAGTCGACTCCACATCAGCCCGTCGATATGAATCTTCTGGTCTTCCAGTCGACTGAGAATGCTCCAGTCATCTCCAGGTCATCTAGCTCTGCATCGGAAAGTTTGGCCTTCCAGTCGATTGAACCTCCCCAGTTGACTGAAACTCTTTCCATCTGCGATGCCAGATCTTCGATCAATTACAAGCTAATTCTTCCAAGTGTGAATCCAGTCGACTAAACTAAATCGAGTTGACTGAACTTCAGTTGATTGGAATCCATTTAGTCGACTGATCCTTGCAAAACGAGATTAGCATAAATAGATAATACAAAATAGGATAGCAGTAGTAATACTGTTTGATCTCAACTTCTAAGTCTCACGTGGACTATCCGTCGGATCGATGCCTAGCTTTGTCTCCCTACAAAGGACTCAGCCTCACCTCTCCACTCGAGGCTTACTTGTCGGTTGCCTGTCAGACTTACCACTCTTGACATCCGATCTGACCCACCAGGGCTTCCACCAGCTGTCTAGTATGCTTGACCTAGCTGGACTTTTTGTCGATTGTCTGGTCTCCTGACTCAACTGATCTTTATGCCAAATGTCTGGTCCACCTGACCCATCTAGACTTCAAAGCCTAGTGTCCAATCCTCTTGATCTGTCAAATCATCTGCCTAGTATCCGATTAACACGACCTACTAGGACTTCCTGTTAAGTCTTTACACTTAGCACTGATATTAGAACATAAGTAAGTTCTAACTTTAACTATGGTTTATACATTAAAACCAAGGAGTGATGCTCTTTGCATCAACACCTATGTCCTTAATTGCATTTCAACGAAGTCTGTAGTCAACACTCCATATAAGCTTTGGACAGGGAGGCAATCTATCCTTAGTCATTTAAAGTTATGGGATTGTATCGCGTATGTTAATCATTCCTCACACAAGTACGACAAGTTAGCCCATGAGGAAGGAAGTGTATATTCATCAAATACTCTGAACACTTCAAAGGATATATGTTCCTAGGAGAACATACAGACAACACAGTCATAGAGATTGAGTCTTGTGATGCAGTATTTCTCAAAAATAATTTTCCTAAGAGAGGAGAAATTGATCGAGACTTCACTTTCTATGAGATGGATGAGCCTAGCAACTTAATTAATCCCAGCGGCAAGATTCAAGACCCAGAAGTGGATCTTGGTCCTAGTGGGAGTGATCCATCTCAAGGTGAGATGCTCTCTCTCCTTGTTAGAGTGGTCGGGGAAATGTACTTCATCATTGTTTTTCGATTGAAAATGAGATACTCATTGTGACTCCTGAGGACAAGGATGATCCGAGGACTTTGAGAGAGGCCCTAGAAGGTTCTGTAAAAGATCAATGGTTAAAGGTCATGCAAGATGAAATAAAATTGATGAAAGTCAAGGAAGTCTGGGAGCTAGTTGACTTACCTGAGAGTAGAAAGGACATTAGAAACAAGTGGATTCTCAAAATCAAGAGGAAGGCTGATGAATTAATTGAGAGGTATAAAGCTCGTCTAGTAGCCAAGGGTTACACACAGACAAAGGGCATTGACTATGAGAAAACCATTTCCCCTGTAGTCAAGTTTACTTCGATCCGTTTACTTATAGCGATTGTCATGAGTTTAGATATAGAATTACATCAGATGGATGTAAAGACTGCCTTCCTTAATGGAAGTTTAGATGAGGAGAGCTACATGGAACAACCAGCTTAATTTGTTCTATTAGGTCAAGAGGATAAGGTATGTCGATTTCGAAAGTCGATATATGACCTTAAGCAATCATCTAGGAGGTGATATCTAAGATTTCACGAGGAGGTGATATCCTATGACTTTACAATGGTCGAGGAAGATCATTGTGTTTATTTGAAAAGATTTAATGACTCATTTGTTATTCTGTCATTATATGTGGATGACATAATATTGGCTGGGAACAACATTGAGTATCTAATAACTATTAAAATATGATTATCATCCACTTTCGACATGAAAGACATGGGTGAAGCTGAGTTCATCCTTGGATTACATATCTAGAGGCATCGCTCGAGAAGATTTCTAGCTCTTTCACAAGAAGCTTATATTAAGAAAATTCTCGAGCATTTTGGAATGAGTGATTGTAATCCTATAGATACTCCAATTGTTAAAAATGATGGTCTTAGTTTGATGATGTATCCTAAATCTCAAGAAGAAATAAGGGAAATAAGTAAAGTGCCTTATTCTAGTGCAGTTGACAGTCTCATGTATGCAATGTTGTGTACACGACTTGACATATGTTATGCAGTCGGTCTGGTATGTAGATACCAAGCAAATTCTAGAAGGGGTCACTAGAGAGCAATGAAAAGGATTTTTCGATATCTTAATAGAACTGCAAACTTCTCTTTGTGTTATGGGGGAGGTGATTTGCGTCACGTGAGATATTCAGATATCGATTGGGGAGGTGATCTGGATAAACGCAAATCAACATCAAGTTTTGCTTTCTTGTTCAATAGTGAGGTAATCTCTTGGAGCAGCAAGAAGCAAACCTGTATTTTTCTATCTACGATGAAGGCTAAGTTCGTGGCATGCTCAATAGCAATTCAAGAGAGTGTTTAGCTCAGAAGATTATTGGATGATTTAGGAATTGTAGCGGATAGTGGGAGACTAGTTATGATTTATTGTGATAATCAGGGCACTATCGCTTACACATAGGGTTGTAAACGAACCAAGCGTTCATGAACGAGCTTGATGTTCGACTCAGTAAGAGCTCATTTACGTTCGTTCAATATGCATCAAAGTCAATTAATAAATAAGCTTGAACAGCTTGATAAATTAAATAAATAAGCTTGAACACATATGTATTCGACTTGTTAGTGTTCGTGAACAGTGTTCGTGAACGATGTTCGTGAACGGTGTTCGTGAACAATGTTCATGAACATTAACAAGCCGATTTATGATTATACTCTTTTATAAATCAGGATTAAATTAGTAAAATTTTAAATAAACAAACAAGTTTGACTTAAGAGCTTGATAACGTTTAAATAAATCAAATTTAAACAAACTTGAATCAAGCTTGATTAAAAGCTTGATACCCATTAAACAAGCCAAGCTCGATTCAAGCTCAAGCCAAGCTCAAGCTAAAAAAAAATACCAAGCCAAGCTTGAACAGATTTTTCAGTAGCTTGGTTAATTTTAGGCTTGGCTCGGCATGACTTGGTTATCTTATCAAACAAGTCTGAACACTACAAAGCTTGGCTTGGCTCGTTTACAACCCTACTTACACATGAAATCTTAAGTTTCATAGTAAAGACAAACATACAGATACCAGATATCATTATGTAAGAGATATTATTAAGAAGAATGAAATGACTGTTAAGTACATTTTAACACACAATATGTTGATTGACTCCTTTACCAAACCTATAACAAGAGACTCCTTTGTGAGACATAGAAAGTCATTAGGTTTGGATGTTTTATGAAATTTCTCAACTTGTACTTTATTGTCAACAGATGCTTAATGAGATATATAACTTCTTGTGCATTAATTGGTCACACTTAAATTTTATGCATTTGTTATATATATGATCTAATGGATATGTTAGGCAAGCATGTTCACTCTCTCACACGAGTGACCACCTCCAAGAGTGGAAATAAAATGGTTTCTAGCTATAAGAGGTTTTGAGAGTAACTTTGTTAGAACTTAAGTCACCCTAATATGTATTCAGGATGAGGTCATGTGCGACATGACTGACATGGACATTGTCACATCCATGTAGCCTGTAAGTAATCAGATTTGAGATCTCAGATATCACCTGCAATTTATGATACTGTCTTTGAGAGACTCTCTCCGAGATCTCTGGGTAGAGTCTTATGTGTAAACTGAGTTCCATACCTGCACAGTATTAGAGAAATCTGACATATGTCCTTATGATAAATAGAGAGCAATATTGTGGCGCGTGTTTCATACCATGTGTGATAAATCGACTAGGAAAAGTAGGAGCAATAATTATTAAGATAGTAAGTGATTATCTCCAAGCCCCACTGTGTGAGATCTGAAATCCGCTAAGTGGAATTTCTTGTATCTTTATTACTTTCGATTGTTTCTTGAAGTTATGATTCAATATTTGCTACTTTAGTCTGTTTATCGATGACCCAGAAGATAAATTGAGATTTAAGGGACAGGTCTAAGAAAGCAGCTGAGTTGAGACTAATAGATTCTAGTTTAGGAAAAGGAAGACCAATTGACATTATATCATGATCAGATAATATTTACCGACAAGTCTTTTATGTTTATCCATAGAGGGATTAAATATATTAGTGAATATAAAATCAAACAAAATCTGGGGATAACTTTCGATGAGGAAAGATGTTCAATTGGATGTAATTAGTCTTGGATCTTGGATTCGAAGTGCAACGATATTATATCTTATGATATAAAGAGGACTACTCAATCATCCTAATAGGTGCATTGAACAATTTTTATTTGTAGGCATACTCGCAAGTCGCACGACATTCAAATCCATATGAAAGTCTAGTATGTTGATATGATGGGTCATATGAGCTGTGATCTTATGACAACAAGTTTAAATGCCCTCGTGTAAGTGAAAGATGCTGGTAACGGATGCCCACTAATGAGCATGACATTCAAATGAGATAATGAGATTAACCATTATCCCACTATCTACAATGAATAGTAACTCATGATTCTACTAACATGAATGTTAGTAATGTTGGGTTTCCGGCACCGCGGCATGTGTGTGTTCGATCATGTTTCGTAAACATGAGCACAGCGGAAGCAATTAAAATTAATAAATCTATATTTATTACAACACACACAACACACGCATGCTATTACAACAAGTGTAGACATAACCGTAAATTAAAATTTGCAATAAAAGGAAATTAAACTACGTTATACCTTCCGTATGACGTGTAGCGGGAACGGCATCAACCGGAACGATCCTCGTAAGAATCATCTCTATCCGTATCCACGCCGAGCTCCTCGGGATGACTTCGCTAAGTCACGAGCTTCGTCTTCGTACGGGTTACTAGCCTCGTGTTGAAGACGACGTGATCGAGAGATGATCACGATCCGAATCCAAATTCGGATCCAAAACGAGTTCTCAAAACTCGCTTCTCCGGAGAGGTATTCGTCAACCGTTTGACGAATCCTTCGTCCTCCACCTCAGAGGATTACCGGAGATCAAATCCCTGGTAAGTTAGCCACTGTCGGAGCACTAACCGTCGTCCAAACGACGCTCCGACGAGAGGAGGAGAAGCTGTCGAGAACACTGGACAGCTTGGTGGAGGATATAGGCGCCGGCCAACCAAGGAAAGAAAAGCCTAACCTTGATGCCAAACCTATAGGAGATCACCGGAGGGTCGCCGGAGGTTCACCGGCTGAAGGTTGGTCGCCGGCAACAAGTTGGAAGGCTGCACCACAAGCTGGGCGGCAACAAGATGTTGGGCGCCGAATAGGAGAGGGAGGGGGTTTGGGCGGCCAAGGTTGATTAGCCTTAGGGTTAGGGTTTAAGCCCTATTTTATAGAGAACTAATTCTCTTAATGGTTAATGGATCATATCCATAAAGCCCGTTAACCCGCTCCATTAAGATAAGTTAAAATAAACCAAACCATGATGGTTTATTTTAAGTTAAAACGAACCAACCAACCTTTGGTTCATTCGCTTAATATAAACCAAACCCTTTGGTTTATTCTCATCCATTGGATTAGAACCAAACCATTTTGGTCCATCCATTATGTCTTCATAAGACACGGCCCCATCCACGCCCATTGCATCAAACAATTTCATGCTCGCTTTATGTTTGGTCCAACCAAACATAGTTTCTCTCGGTCTGAGAATCCCATTCTCAAGCTCGTTTTAAATCCTTTGGATTACACTCGTTGTGCGTGTGACCAAATAGGTTCTCGGTTTATGTTGGCCGACTATAAATAACCAAAAATTAAAGAACGATCATGAGACGCACCAAGTAGAACATAATGATCCCCAATTAATCCAAAAGATCAACGGTTGATCCGTAACTATTTCTCAAACCCTTCAAGAGCTCGAATGAATCGTGCCCATTCCCTTCACTCATCTTATACCCACTTGGTTCAGTGACATGGTCTATTGTGTCACCCCCACTAGGTCGACTCACGCCACACCTAGCCCAAGTATCATTTCCTCGTCCTACGGATTCTAGTTACTCCACATGTATCGAAGAGTACCTTACTCTAAACATGTAATGCTTTGGCCAAAGACTTTAGTAACAATCCGACGAGAGGCCATGGGTATACATCTCCTCTCAAGGAGTGGTGAATCCTTTATAGGTTATTCAAACACCTTCGATCACTTCGACTTATACCCAATCATCCCGGGTCCACATCTCCTCGGAGATGTTTGCTTAAGATGTCAAAGCATAAGTCTCCATGATCAAGATGACTTGAATACCGCAAGTCAAAGGAACATCGCACTTAAGCCACAGTAAGAACTTCATTGACATATCTATATATGCAGAGAACCATATGAAGTCTTACGGCTGGTCACTCCAATGGACTAGTTACCATAACTAGCATCCACGATTAACTCCGGACATCACAATGTCTCCAGCCAGTGAGAATCAGCTGCTTGGATACACCAAGGAGTATACCTCGTGCTAGTCTCGACAGAATTGATGGTGTCCAAATCCATCAATTCATCGACTAGGATAATTCCGATACATCACAATTACACATGTAGAGATACTCACTAGTTGTGATCCAATCACAAATTCTCTCATGTGTAAATCGATCGTGACATTCAAGAAATGAGTTTAAGATCCAATCAAATACATTAAACATGTATACTCAAATAGTGAATCTTCATTTATCATATAAATGGTTCATACATAAGGCGATTGCCTTAGGACATCTCTCATATATTACTAACAGACTCCCACTTGGCCTAATGTCAATCGCTACGGTATCCAATGTTGGGTTTCCGGCACCGCGGCGTGTGTGTGTTCGATCATGTTTCGTAAACATGAGCACAGCGGAAGCAAAAAAAAATAATAAATATTCCTATTTATTACAACACACACAACACACGCATGCTATTACAACAAGTGTAGACATAACCGTAAATTAAAATTGCAATAAAAGAAATTAAACTACGTTATGACGTGTAGCGAACGGCATCAACCGAACGATTCTCGTAAGAATCGCCTCTATCCGTGATCCACGCCGAGCTCCTCGATGACTTCGCCAAGCCACGAGCTTCGTCTTCGTGACGGGTTACTAGCCTCGTGTTGAAGACGACGTGATCGAGAGATGATCACGGTCCGAATCCAAATTCGATCCAAAACAAGTCTCAAGACTTGCTTCTCCGAGAGGTATTCACCAACCGATTGACGAATCCTTCGCCCTCCACCTTAGAGGATTACCGGAGATCAAATCCTCGTATGTTATCCGCTGTCGAGCACTAACCGCCGCCCAAACGACGCCCGACGAGGAGAAGAAGCTGTCCAGAAAACTGGACAGCTTGGTGGAGGAATAGGCGCCGCCAAAGAAGAGATGGAGCTCACCTTACACCAACCCAAGGGAGATCACCGGAGGGTCGCCGAGGTCCACCGCCAAGCTTGACGCCGGCAAGGAGATGGCAGCCACTCAATGAAGTTGGGCGCAGCTGTTGGCGCCAACAACAAGGAGGATGGGTTGGGCGCCACTAATTGGATTAGGTTTATGGTTAGGTTTAATCCCTATTTTATAGAGAACTAATTCTCTTAGTGGTTAATGGATCATATCCATAAAGCCCGCTAACCCGCTCCATTAAGATAAGTTAAAATAAACCAAACCATGATGGTTTATTTTAAGTTAAAACGAACCGAACCAACCTTTGGTTCATTCGTTTAATATAAACAAAACCCTTTGGTTTATTCTCATCCATTGGATTAGAACCAAACCATTTTGGTCCATCCATTATGTCTTCATAAGACACGGCCCATCAACGCCCATTGCGATCAAACAATTTCATGCTCGCTTTATGTTTGGTCCAACCAAACATAGTTTCTCTCCGAGAATCCCATTCTCAAGCTCGCTTTAAATCCTTTGGATTACACTCGCTGCGTGGTGACCAAATAGGTTCTCGGTTTATGTTGGCCGCCTATAATTAACCATTAATTATAGAACGATCATGAGTGGCACCTAGTAGTACATCATGATCCCCAATTAACCAAAAGATCAACGCTTGATCCGTAACTATTTCTCGAAACCCTTCAAGAGCTCGAATGAATCGTGCCCCATTCCCTTCACTCATCTTATACCCACTTGGTTCAGGACATGGTCTATTGTGTCAGTCCCCACTAGGCTGACTACGTCACACCTAGCCCAAGTATCATTTCCTCGTCCTACGGATTCTAGTTACTCCACATGTATCGAAGAGTACCTTACTCTAAACATGTATTGCTTTGGCCAAAGACTTTAGTAACAATCCGACGAGAGGCCATGGGTATACATCTCCTCGCAAGGAGTGGTGAATCCTTTATAGGCTATTCAAACACCTTCGATCACTTCGACTTATACCCAATCATCCCGTCCACATCTCCTTAGAGATGTTTGCTTAAGATGTCAAAGCATAAGTCTCCATGATCAAGATGACTTGAATACCGCAAGTCAAAGGAACATCGCACTTAAGCCACAAGAAGAACTTCATCGACATATCTATATATGCAGAGAACCATATGAAGTCTTACTACCGGTCACTCCAATGAACTAGTTACCATAACTAGCATCCACGATCAACTCCGACATCACTATGTCTCCACCAAGGAGAATCACCGCTTGATACACCAAGGAGTATACCTCGTTAGTTCATGTAATCGATGGTGTCCAAATCCATCAATTCATCGACTAGGATAATTCGATACATCACAATTACACATGTAGAGATATTTCACTAGTTGTGATCCAATCACAAATTCTCTCATGCCGTGAATCGTATCGCGACATTCAAGAAATGAGTTTAAGATCCAATCAAATACATAAAACATGTATACTAAATAGTGAATCTTCATTTATCATATAAATGGTTCATACATAAGGCGCTTATTGCCTTAGGACATTACTTCGGTACCTAACTTCAGTCAAACATGGATCCGCTTTTTCAAAGGGGAATCCCTTTCTCGAACTTGTATTTCGCTCTCAACCGATGATCTCTCATAAGATCAATGAGTAACACGCGCTCGATCTACTTATGAGAAATCCATATCTCTGTCAGAATATTGTGTGTTCTACCAGATCACGAAGATGTGGTGTTACAATAGGTCCAAATTGATTGCTCATCACTATGAGTTGCTACCGCTGTTCACCAAGTATCTCGCAATGTTCATTCGAGTCTCGAGCCTCCTCGCTTCGACGCATATCCCATGGCTTTCACAAGAGAAACTCTTCTAGAAACACAGATGCCTTGAAACAAACACCTTGTTCCATGTGATGATAGAATTGGTAACCTTTGTTTCCTTAGGGTATCCAATAACAGACATTTATCTTACTTGATCCAATTTATTCCATACTGCCGCTTCACATAAAAGATAACCTCGATATCTTCAGTAAGATACATGAGGTTTCTACCATTCCATATCTCATATGGAGTAGTTGAGACTACCTGGTAGGCATTCTGCTTAACAAGTAAACAATGTCTCAAGTGCATAACCCCAAAAGGACTTGGGAAGAGTCGATGATTCATCATTGACCGACCATGTCCAACAAGGTCCTAAGTACGCCTCGATACACCATTATGTCAGGGTGTATAGGGCGGAGTCCATTGAGACAATATGCCATTGTCTCTAGATAATCAAGAAACTCTTGACTTAAGTATTCACCACCTCGATCCGATCAAGTATTTTAATACTTTTGTCATGTTGTTTCTTCTACTTCATTTCTGAATTCTTTGAACCTTTCAAAGGCTTCAGACTTGTGTTTCATCAAGAACACATACCCAAACCGTGAGTGATCATCTGAAGGTAATGAAGTAGCTATAGCCTCCTAATGCTTGAGTTGACATAGGTCCACATCAAGATGTACTAGACCTAGTAACTCTCCCACTGCTCACCTTTCCAAAGAAAGGTAACTTAGTCATCTTGCCTTTAAGCATGATTCGCATGTATCGATGAATCCAATTCAAACGCATTCCAAATTCCACATCGGTGTAATTCGACATGCGCTTTCTTGCTTATATGGCCAAGACGACAATGCCACATATAGGAGTCTATGTGATTATCCTTTCGAGCACGCTGTTGCTCGCTTCGATATTGAAAAATGTCACCGGATACGCCCAACGATAAACACCATTGCTTAAAGTTCCAATCCATAAAGAACTCCATTCAAAGTTATGTAACAACAATTGTTACTAAACGTCAATGGAAACCATTTCTATTTAGACAAGAAATAGAAATGATGTTCTTTATCAACGAAGGAACATAAAAGCAATTGTCCCTTCTAAGACAAGTCCTATAGGAGTTCCAACAAATCGTTCCGATGGCGAGTGCAAAGAACCTGCTCCATTCCCAACACGTAAATTTGACTCTCCTCGACGAGTCTTCTTCTATTCCTTAGCCCATGTATGTCATTACATATATGTGAGCCACACCCAAGATCAAATACCCAAGTGTCCGAGGAAATAGAATGACAATCAATAAAGAAGATTTCAAGAAGATGGGGCATCCGATGCCTTATCCTTCTTCATGGACTCAAGATAAATCTTGCACTTTCTTCAAGAATGGCTCTCCTTGCCATAATGATGGCAAGTTTCCTTTGTGCTAGTTCTACCTTCTTAGCCTTTCTCTTCTTTCCTTCTCGCTTCCTTTGACTTCCTCTTAGAACCTTTCTTCGAGGAATCAACTAACAACACTGCCCCTCGCTCATGCTTCTCGTAAGACTCCACAGCCTTCAAAGATATCGAGCAAAGCATTACAGATGAACCTCCTAGCATCTCGTAGGTGAAGAGGAGCTTGAGACTTCAACCTTCAATCTCACTTGCTCATCAACCAACTCACAAAGATGAAGGACTACGATATGAGCATCCATATGCTCATGCCGCCAGAGCTTGGGTTCCATCGTGGCTAGCATGATGCAACTCATTTGTTCAGAATCACTCACATGTTTCTGATAGGCCAACAATTGGTCCATAGTTGCATCGTTACTAGGATGGGCGGGAAGAGGCGCTTCGAGGACATACACAAGCTTTTCACCTTGAGAACAATTCTCAAGCTTCTAAGCCACCCAAGAAGTCGCCTACTAATTTATTCGAATCCAAAATGGAACGCAAATTCAAACACATCATGATCAATATATTAACTTAGAAATACAAAACGAGCATATATGAGAAAGATGATTTTAAAATGCATCAATATACATTTATAAATCCCATTCATTTTTCGAATTTCAAAAACCCCAAAATCACTTCGGGAGATCATAGGTCCATCTCCGAATGGGCTGATATCCATCATAGTTATGAACAACCTTGGAGAGAGTCCAACAAGCCATTCATAACTACGACGGTAGGTATCATCTATACCGATTGCATATCACGTATATGCAACTATCACAATGTGCTATCAACTAATTGAATGTTTACACATACATCGGGTTGTTAACACATTAACAAGTATGCATCATATGCATAGCACCCAACTTCACCTCCCTTTACATCGACCTTGGAGAGAGTCCAACAAGCCGATGCTCCAGGTTAAAGCCAACCCATTAATCGGGACATAGTTTTAATATGGTTAGAGCGCATTCAACCAATTAGCCCAGCTTGGAGAGAGTCCAACAACCAAAGCTAACGATTGACCTCTGACTCTTACCATATTAGTATTAAACTATTCCATGGTTTGAACATGTTCGGGTTCGAGCCGGGCTTGGAGAGAGTCCAACAACCCAAACAAGAAACGGAACTCTGGTTCTAACCATATTAATGGAAGGTGTAGGCTTTAATATTGTTTAAGGGTTTTATGTCTCATCCTCTTTGCATGCAAATAACTATTATCTACATGGCATGGCATACATGGCATACATCTACATGTCACGACACGCATGGCATTATGTTATGCATCTAATGCAATTACATGTCATACAATTATGTCATGTACAATATTTCCTTATATGTCATAACTATTTATGGAAATAAAATATGTTTAAGATTTGATTCTCCAAATCAAATCATAATTAAATTAGGAAACAAATTTCCAAATCTAATCACATATTTTATTCATGGAATTATTTGATTAAGGAAAATCTATTTAGGAAACCAATTTCCTAAATCATTAAAACTACTTATGGAAATAAAATATTTTAAAGATTTGATTTAAATCAAATCAAGATTAAATTAGGAAACAAATTTCCAGAATCTAATCAAATATTTTATTTATGGAAAATATAAATTTCATAAATACTTCCAACTTTCCAAAAGTGGAAGATTTCCATAAATACTTCTAGACTTTCCAAAATTGAAAAATTTCCATAAATACTTCTAAATTTCCAAAATTTAGAAAACTTCCAGAAATACATTATGACTATCGCAAAACCAATTTTTACGATTATGTCAAACACAACCTGGGCTCGATACCATCAAGGTTTCCGATCACAAGCGCAGGTGTGTGTTCGATCATGTTTCGTAAACATGAGCACAACGGAAGCAATAAAAATAATAAATACTCCTATTTATTACAACACACACAACACACGCATGCTATTACAACAAGTGTAGACATAACCGTAAATTAAAATTGCAATAAAAGAAATTAAACTACGTATACCTTCCGATGACGTAGCGGAACGGATCAACCGAACGATTCTCGTAAGAATCGTCTCTATCCGTATCCACGCCGAGCTCCTCGGGATGACTTCGCTAAGTCACGAGCTTCGTCTTCGTACGGGTTACTAGCCTCGTGTTGAAGACGATGTGATCGAGAGATGATCACGATCCGAATCCAAATTGACCTAAAACAAGTCCTCAAGACTTGCTTCTCCGAGAGGTATTCACAACCGATTGACGAATCCTTCGCCCCTCCACCTTAGAGGATTACCGGAGATCAAATCCCCGTATGTTATCCGCTGTCGGAGCACCAACCGCCGCCCAAACGACGCCCCGACGAGAGAAGAAGCTGTCCGTAAAACTGGACAGCTTTGGTGGAGGAAATAGGCGACCGCTAAAGAAGAGATGGAGCTCACCTTACACCGAACCCAAGGAGATCACCGAGGGTCGCCGGAGGTCCACCGCTGAAGCTTGACGCCGCAAGGAGATGGCAGCCACTCAATGAAGTTGGCGGTTGGGACGCAACAACAAGGGGAGGAGGAGGGTTATTGATTAGGATTTGGTTAGGTTTAAGCCCTATTTTATAGAGAACTAATTCTCTTAATGGTTAATGGATCATATCCATAAAGCCCGTTAACCCGCCTCCATTAAGATAAGTTAAAATAAACCAAACCATGATGGTTTATTTTAAGTTAAAACGAACCAACCAACTTTGGTTCATTCGCTTAAAATAAACCAAACTCTTGGTTTATTCTCATCCATTGGATTAGAACCAAACCATTTTGGTCCATCCATTATGTCTTCATAAGACACGGCCCATCCACGCTTCCATTGCGATCAAACAATTTCATGCTCGCTTTATGTTTGGTCCAACCAAACATAGTTTCTCTCCCGAGAATCCCATTCTCAAGCTCGCTTTAAATCCTTTGGATTACACTCACAGCGTGACCAAATAGGTTCTCGGTTTATGTTGGCCGCCTATAATTAACCATTAATTATAGAACGATCATGAGTGGCACCTAGTAGTACATCATGATCCCGTAAAAGATCAAATTGATCAATGTTGGGAATTGAATGCCCGCTAGGGGGGTGAATAGCGTAGATCGCATGCGAAGATGGAAATCGATCGCGTTTGTCTACAATTACGTTAGTCAGCCGGAATATATATAATAAAAGCAATAACGAAAAGCAATCACACGAACACAACATATAGCGTGGTTGAACCGAATGGTTCCTACTCCACTGTCGAGCTCTAAAGAGCCCTAGTGATACACGCACTCACTAATCACAAATACTCCTTCACACACAAGTCGGAGGTGGAGAAACCGCAAAAAAGATTACAACAATAATCTACAAGATGCAAGCAAATACAAGTAAGAAATACAATGCAAAGGAAAAACAACTTTACAAGAACTTTGATTGCTTGATCTTTGATTGCCTTGAACTAGCTTTGAAGGAAAAGCACCAACTTCCCCCTTCAATTTCGCAAGAAAAGCTAAATCCCTCCTTCCGAGCCGCTTTATAACTGCGGCCGATTTTTCGATCATAAGTCGATTCCGATCGATGCGTTGTCATGAGACAACGGGTCGATCCACGTGAAAAACTAACGGATCTCCGATCGCCAACATTGGCGGCCGATCGATAACCGTAGTCGACGCTCGGCGTACGGAGCGTCGCTTTCGCGACAATCGCGTGATCCATTCATCGCCGATCAACAATCGCTCGGTGGCGATCGCCGAGCATCCCAGCTCTAACCGGCAACTCAAATCGACTACGGCAATCGAACGGCCATAATGCTACCCGCCAACCTCAGAATGAGGTTTTAACCCAAATATGGTGTCCCCATATTGCTAGACCACCCTTAGCCTAGACCTAAGCCTTCTAGCAACCTCTATCACCTCACGCCTCTGGATCCCTCCAAGTCATCCATGACTTGTTCATCCATCGCGCTAGCTTCCTGCTTCCATCGTCATGCTAACGGTGTGTTCACCGCCAAGGCACATTGGACTTACGCCAAGACTCGCTTGGACTTTACGCCGCCAATATCCCCTTGGACTTCAAGTGCCAAGACTCAAGCTTGGACTTTCCTTGCCAACACATGTTGGACTTCTCAGTGCAAGACCCATGCTTGACTTTCCCTTGCCAACTCATGTTGGACTTTTCCAAATGCCAAGTGTCCCACTTGGACTTTCAATGCCAAGTACCCATGACTTGGACTTTCCATTGCCAAGTACCCATGACTTGGACTTTCCATTGCCAAGTACCCATGACTTGGACTTTACCTTGCCAAGACCCATGCTTGGACTTTCCCATAATCACATGGTCAACCCTGGTCAACCATCAAGTCAATTATAACCTGGGTCGATTGTATAAACAATCTCCCCAACATATTAACCGACATTAATGTCAAACATCAATGTCAAACCTATGTCTAACATACTTTGTCAAACATACTTTGTCAAACATCAAAACATCACTCGAGTCAAACTCGAGTCTCGGTGTCGTGACTGGGCGATTGCACCAACAATCTCCCCTTTTGATGTTTGACAAAACCAAATAAAACCATGAGTTAGAACACTAATCTCAAATCCCTTTACCAATTATCCCAAATTGGTAAACACTCACCAAATGTTCTCCCCCAAACATTTAAGTGAAAAGCAAATCAAATGTTCTCCCAAACATTCTCTTTTGACTAACATCAAAGGTTTTCTCTCCAAGGAGGTCAATGTCTCATGTCCCAATGAGATCTTACAATCTCCCCCTTGATCAAAAATACCTAGGATGCCTACCATCTTCCTAGTGATAAGTCCCATATCACTCAAGAGAGGCACTCCTATCTCACTCTCCCAATTTCCAAATTGGGTATCAAACACCCATCAATTTTTCAATTGATAAGATTCTCCCCATATAAAAAAACATCCATCATCCCACGATGGATACCTCCCTAAAAGCTTGCTCCCCTTGACCATTGCACCAACAATGTCGGAAAGCCCTAAGCCAATAGGAACTCTAAACCATCAAAATTAAGGTTCTAAGTTCAACATAGAACTCTTACTCACCCTAAATTTGATACTTTGACCTAACACAACTCCTAATCCATATCCAATGGATTTTCACCCTTCATAATGCTTCCCAAAGCATATCCTAGGGTTAGGAGTGGTTAGGACCCTTGTCATATTGAACACGGGCTAAACAAACCTTGTTAACCCGAAATCGGACATAGCGCGACTCTGACGATGTCGACGATTGCCACTCTCATCGATCGACCGCCAAGTGGCGATCGTCAAAATTCCCAATTTAATTTATCGATCGAATTTTGAAAATGCATAAGTAATTCTACGTATTTTGAAAATTCATGAAACTTAATACGTACATTACTTATAAGAAATACAATAGGTGAAAAATATTTTAAAATTATTTTACCCATAAAATAGTGAGTTTGATACAAAACTCAAAACCATTGAAATTTTCAATGTTTTGGCCCTATTTTGTATCAACTTCATCAATAGTGATTGCTATCAAAAGATAGACTTCACCAAGGTTTTTCAAAATGAATTTAAAATGTTTTTGAAAACCTATTTTGGATCACATTCCTTGGGCTCTATGTACATGACTTGTACACAAGCTTTCCCAATGATCCACCAATAAAATTAGATGAGTTTTAGTTCATCTAGATGCAAAAACTATGCACCTTGAACTCAACTCATATCCTAGCATCTCACATGTATCTAGGGTGTATAAATACACATACATGTCAATTGGATGTGAGATGTGGGTTTTGTTCTCCCTAAACTAGGGTTTCATGCATTTTTCTAAGGCAACTTTACTTGATTCCCTTATAAATGGGACTCCAAGTCATGCCATAGTCCTTAAATCAATTTTAATCAATTTAGATGCATGAAGATGATCATGGCATAATGATAGCAAAGTAAATCATGGCCAATGATCATGATGTCATGGCATATGATAAAATTTAAGAACACATGACATTTTAAAAACTTAATCCTAAGCATGATCATGACATTTAGATGATAAAAGTAAACATGATGTCATGTCATGGCATATGGCAAACAAATCATGGCATATAAAATATATAGGTATAATAATACCTAAATTTTAATATTAATTGCCATTTGTTGAGACTTGTTGAGATTTAAACATATTTTGCCATATTAACCTAATCTCCCTAGTGTGCCAAAAACCCAAAATGGCACACCAACCTCTAAACCTAAATTGTGCCAAAATGATCATTTTATCAAACTTCATAATTAATATTGGCACATCCTAAAATCTTTTAGGATTAAAGACTCAAATGTATTTTCAAGATAACCATAACCTTGAAAATAACCTAAAATGTCACCTTTGTTATGGTTGAGTTAACTACCCATCCAATTAAGGTTGACACACCCTAACCCATCTTAGCGTGAATCAATCACGCTCTTAGGAACAAAAGCGATTTGAACTCCTAGGGTTACTTAGGTATTCCTTAGGGATAACTTCCTAGATACCTTCCTAATGACCCTCCTAGGCTTATTAGCCTTGGTCATTTTGGGTCTTACCTAGGTTGACTCTAGGGTGACTCCCCTTGCAACCTTCTTAGTAGCCACCCTAGGTTTCCTAGAAACCCTAGCCACTAGGCATACCCTTTGGTCAACTCTAGGGATGACTTCCCTAGTAACCTTGGTCTTCCTAGACCTAGTTAGTGTTCCATAATCACATGGAACACTATGATAAGCCACCTTAGGCTTAGGTTTGTGACCCAAGCCTTGCTTGCCCTTAGTTGACTTTTGACTCTTAGGTCTTAAGTATTGATTTTGACTTTTTGACCTAGGAGTTTGACAATTAGACCCTTGAACTTGATTTTGTATATTTCTAAGGGTCTTTTCTAATTTCTCAAGCCTTGACCTCAAGGCTTGGTTTTCTAATTCCAATTGCCCAATTGATTTTTGATTGAGTTCTTGGGCATGGGACCTTTTAGGCATATGCCTAGTCCATTTGGGATTAAGACCTAGGTGCTCTTGCACCTTTCTAATGGTCTCACTAGGTAAAGTTTTTCTAGAGTTATTTGACCTAGGTTTGTCCTTAGATAAGTTATTTTTAGGGACATTAGTCCCAAATTTCTCCCTATTATCTAAGTAAACATTCTTAGCTCCTAAGCAAAAATACTTATTCCTATTAGCATGCTTTTTATAAATTGCAAGTGAATTGAAATCCCTAGCATGCTTTTGCTATAAATTGAAGAGGAGCAAAATTAGAAGTTACCTAGGGTTTGCCTTAGCTCCCCCTACATATGATGCTCCATTTTGAGTCTTCTTGTCCCCTTTCTTGCATTGACTCCGGTAGTGCCCCTTTTGATGGCACTTGAAGCAAATGATGTGCTCTTTGCTTCTTTGACTTTGGGCACCGACTTCCTTGATTTTTGGCACGGGTGGAGTCTTCTTAACCCGTTTAGGACACTTACTCTTATAATGTCCTTGCTCCCTACACTCAAAGCAGATAATATGAATTTTATCATTATTTGAAATGCTCGAGTTACCTAGATCCGTGATAGGTGCCGGAGTTGAATTTTGGGCTTCTTCATCTTGACCGGATGTTGAAGCTTCCTCCTTATTTTGTTCGGCTCGGTGTGGATGGTCTAACCTCCCCCTCTATCCTAGAGGTTGAGGTTTGTCTTAACTCTACCTCTTCCACCACTTCTTCCTCCTCGATTATAGAAGTGGATGCTTCTTCCACTTCCTCCACCAATCCGGAAGTTGATTCCCTATCAACTTCGGACTCCTCAAGCTCTTTAGATGGAGATGTGCTTGCTTGAGCTTGAAAGGGTGTGCACTCTTCTTCTTCTTCTTCTTGTTGGATTGATGATGAGTTTTCATGGAGCTTTGCCACTTGGCTCCATAGCTCCTTGGCATCTATATAATTACCTAACATACACAAGATATTGTTAGGTATTAACTCAACCAAAAACTTTATTACCTTGGTGTTTTTCTCGAAGGCTTGGACTTGCTCTTCGGTCCATCTCTTCTTTTTGAGGAAACCACCTCTTGGTCCTCTTGGCAATTCAAAGCCTTCCATTAAGATAGCCCATTCCTCAATGTCCCTCATCATTAGGAAGTCTTCAATTCTTGACTTCCATTGTTTAAACCCTTCTTGTCCATAGAAGGTATAGGGGATAGGTGTGTTGATGTCCCATCCAAGCTTGTCTTGGAGTTCCATCTTTCCTCTAGCCTTTTAGCTCCCGGCGGTTAGTCCGTAGAAGAGCCCCGGGCTCTGATACCACTTGTTGGGAATTGAATGCCCGCTAGAGGGGGGGTGAATAGCGTAGATCGTACGAAGATGGAAATCGATCGCGTTCGTGATGTTGTACTTCGTTCAGTTACGTATTGCTCTAGGATAATTGATTGTCATTGAAGTTAAAGATTCTACCCATATAGCGTGGTTGAACCGAATGGTTCCTACTCCCAGTCGAGCTCTAAAGAGCCCTAGTGATGCACTGCACTCACTAATCACAAATACTCCTTCTCGACACAAGTCGGAGGTGGAGAAACCTCGTACAAAAGATTACAACAATAATCTACAAGATGCAAGCAAATACAAGTAAGAAATACAATGCAAGTAAAGGAAAAACAACTTTACAAGAACTTTGGATTGCTTGATCTTTGATTGCCTTGAACTAGCTTTGAAGGACTGGAAAGCACCAACTTCCCCCTTCAATTTCGCCCAAGAAAATCATTTGCTAAATCCCTCCTTGCTTTTATAACTGCGTCGGGCTGGATTTTTCGCCCATCGATCGTGCCGCCATAAGTCGATTCGGTGATGCCCGCTCATGAGACAGCGGGTCGATCCACGCTGGAAAAACTCAGCGGATCTCTTGGCGATCGCCAACATTGTGATCGTCGGCCGATCGGCCCGACATCGGCCCGTAGTCGATCGGCTCACGGGCGTTACGTGCTCGCGGCTGGCAGCGATCGATCGCCATCCATGGCGATCGGCCGCCATCGATCAATCAGCTACTCCGGTGGCGATCGTGCGAGCATCCTGCTAACACAGCGGTCGAACTCAAGTCGACTCACGGCGGTCAGGCAAGCCATAATGCCCGGTCATTGCCAACCTCAAGAATGAGGTTTTAACCCAAATATGGTGTCCCCATACTTGCTAGACCACCCTTAGCCTAGACCTAAGCCTTACAGCAACCTCCATCGACCTCACGCCTCTCGGATCCCTCCAAGTCATCCATGACTTGTTCATCCATCAGCGCTAGCTTCCGGTGCTTCCATCGGCTCTGTCATGCTAGCGGTGTGTTCACGCCAAGGCACATTGGACTTCTGTTGCCAAGACTCCGCTTGGACTTTCTGTATGCCAATATCAATCCCTTGGACTTCGAGTGCCAAGACTCAAGCTTGGACTTTCCCTTGCCAACACATGTTGGACTTCCCAATTGCCAAGACCCATGCTTGGACTTTCCCTTGCCAACTCATGTTGGACTTTTCCAAATGCCAAGTGTCCCACTTGGACTTTCAATGCCAAGTACCCATGACTTGGACTTTCCATTGCCAAGTACCCATGACTTGGACTTTCCATTGCCAAGTACCCATGACTTGGACTTTACCTTGCCAAGACCCATGCTTGGACTTTCCCATAATCACATGGTCAACCCTGGTCAACCATCAAGTCAATTATAACCTGGGTCGATTGTATAAACAATCTCCCCAACATATTAACCGACATTAATGTCAAACATCAATGTCAAACCTATGTCTAACATACTTTGTCAAACATACTTTGTCAAACATCAAAACATCACTCGAGTCAAACTCGAGTCCTGGTCAATCGTGACCTGGGCCGATTGCACCAACACAGAACTATTTCTGAAACCCTTCAGTAGCTCGAATGAATCGTGCCCCATTCCCTTCACTCATCTTATACCCACTTGGTTCAGGACATGGTCTATTGTGTCAGTCCCCACTAGGCTGACTACGTCACACCTAGCCCAAGTATCATTTCCTCGTCCTACGGATTCTAGTTACTCCACATGTATCGAAGAGTACCTTACTCTAAACATGTATTGCTTTGGCCAAAGACTTTAGTAACAATCCGACGAGAGGCCATGGGTATACATCTCCTCGCAAGGAGTGGTGAATCCTTTATAGGCTATTCAAACACCTTCGATCACTTCGACTTATACCCAATCATCCCGGGTCCACATCTCCTTAGAGATGTTTGCTTAAGATGTCAAAGCATAAGTCTCCATGATCAAGATGACTTGAATACGCAAGTCAAAGGAACATCGCACTTAAGCCCAGTAAGAACTTCATTGACATATCTATATATGCACGAGAACCATATGAAGTCTTACGGTGGTCACTCCAATGAACTAGTTACCATAACTAGCATCCACGATCAACTCGGACATCACTATGTCTCGGCCGGTGAGAATCGGTGCTTGGATACACCAAGGAGTATACCTCGTGCTAGTCTCGTGAATTGATGGTGTCAAATCCATCGATTCATCGACTAGGGATAATTAGATACATCACAATTACACATGTAGAGATACTCACTAGTTGTGATCAATCACAAATTCTCTCATGCTGTGAATCGTATCGTGGACATTCAGTAAATGAGTTTAAGATCCAATCAAATACATTAAACATGTATACTCAAATAGTGAATCTTCATTTATCATATAAATGGTTCATACATAAGGCGATTGCCTTAGGACATCTCTCATATATTACTAACATCCAATACCATAAGCTCTAACATGACCCTCAAACTTACTTTGAGGTAATGCTTTAGTCAAAGGATCCGCTAAGTTCCTTTCAGTGGAAATTTTCTCGATTTGTATTTCGTTCCTACTTATGATCTCTCTGATAAGATGATAGCGGCGAAGCACATGTTTGGATCGTTGATGAGACCTTGGCTCTTTCGCCTGTGCAATTGCTCCATTGTTGTCGCGATGGGCCGGTATTGCTTCAACAATGGCGGAATCACACCAAGTTCATGAGCGAACTTCTTGATCCAAACCGCTTCGCTGCTGCTTAGAAGCGCAATATATTACGCCTCGGTGGTAGAATCCGCTCGATCTCTTGTTTGGAACTTTTCCAACTCACTGCGCCCCATTCAGGTGAACACATTATCGGTGAGACACGGAATCATCCTTATCTGTCACATGGAAGGTGGCATCATCGTATACCGCGTATCACCATGTCCCCTTCTCCGTATATTAGGAACACATCCTTAGTTCTTCTCAAGTACTTAAGGATCGTCTTAATGATCATTCTGGATCGGTTGGTATCTGCTCGTGACACTCGAGCGTCACGATACATCGGGCCTCGTACATAACATAGCATACATGATAGATCCTATTGCGGATGCATAGGGAATCTTACTCATGCAAATCCTCTCGTCTTCTGTGCGCGGACACATAGACTTCGAAAGGTGTACCCCATGCCTGATGGGCAGATAACCTCTCTTGGATTCCGACATGCTAAACCTCTTTAGCACTCGGTCTATATATGTAGACTGCGAAAGACCAAGCAACCGTTTCGATCTATCTCTATAGATCTTAATCCCAAGGATGTAGGTTGCTTCTCCCAGGTCTTTCATGGAGAATGTCTTGGATAACCAAACCTTAAGCGGTGTAAGATTGACACATCGTTTCCTATAAGTAATATGTCATCGACATACAATACTAGGAACACATTTGCCTCCCACTAACCTTCTTGTACACACAAGGTTAAATGCGGATTTTGTGAAATCAAACCTTTTTGATTATGCCGTAGCGGATATTCGACTCTGGATGCTTTGATCCATAAATGGAATCGTATAATTTGCATACCTTGGTTTTATCAGCGATGTGAAACCCTCGGTATATCATATACACGTCCTCGGCGGGTTTCCATTAAGGAAAGCTATTTTCACATCCATCTGCCATATCTCATAATCATAATGAGCCTATGGCGGGAGCATCGAATGGATTTAAGCATAGCTACAGGCGAATAGGTTTCGTCATAATCAACACCTTGTTTTTGACGATATCCTTTCGCCACCAATCTAGCCTTATAGGTAATCACATTACCATCCATGTCGGTTTTCTTCTTGAAAACTCACTTGCACCCTATAGGCTTTATGCCTTGGTGGAGTCGACGAGTTCGAACTTGGTTTTCATACATGGAATCCATTTCCGACTTCATGGCACCAAGCCACTTATCCCTTCTGAACTTGTCGACACTTCTTCATAGCGGTAGGCTCCTCATCATCAATGAGTAACACGTCGTTCGATTCACTTCACGAAATCCATATCTCGGGAATATTGCGTGTTCTACGGATCTACGAAGATGTGGTGTTACAATAAATCCGGTAGGTGCTCGTCACTATGAGTTGTCAATTTGTTGTGCTTCACCAGGTATCTCATCAATGTCTATTTGAGTCTCTCGAGCCTCCTCAGGCTCGACGACACTCCCACTGTTTTCTTGCAAGAGAAACTCTTTCTCTAGAAACACAGCATGCCTTGAAACAAACACCTTTTGTTCCACAGGATGATAGAATTGGTAACCCCTTGTTTCCTTAGGGTATCGATAAATAGACATTTATCAGACTTAGCATCCAATTTGTCTGATACAGTCCGCTTCACATAAGCAGGACAACCCCATATCTTCAAGTAAGATACATGAGGTTTCTTACTAGCCCATATCTCATATGGAGTAGTAGAGACTACCTTGGTAGGCATTACATTTAACAAGTAAGCGGTATGCGAAGTGTAACCCCAAAAGGACTTGGGAAGAGTCGCATGATTCATCATTGACCTGACCATGTCCAACAAGGTCCGGTTACGCCTCTCAGATACACCATTATGCTGTGGTGTATAGGGCGGAGTCCATTGAGACAATATGCCATTGTCTCTTAGATAATCAAGAAACTCTTGCCTTAAGTATTCACCACCTCGATCCGATCGAAGTATTTTAATACTTTTGTCATGTTGTTTCTCTACTTCATTTCTGAATTCTTTGAACCTTTCAAAGGCTTCAGACTTGTGTTTCATCAGGAACACATACCCAAACCGTGAGTGATCATCGGTGAAGGTAATGAAGTAGCTATAGCCTCCTAAAGCTTGAGTTGACATAGGTCCACATACATCAGTATGTACTAGACCTAGTAACTCTCCCACTCGTTCACCTTTTCGGTAAAGGTAACTTAGTCATCTTGCCTTTTAAGCATGATTCGCATGTATCGTATGAATCCAATTCAAAGCGATTCCGAATTCTACATCGGTGTAATTGGACATGCGTTTCTTGCTTATATGGCCAAGCGACAATGCCACATATAGGAGTCTATTTGATTATCCTTTGAAGCAGCGTGTTGCTCGCCGATATTGAAGATGTCCTTTGGATCGTCCAGCGTATAAATGTCATTACTCGAGTTCCGGTTCCATAAAGTCGCCATTCAAAGTTATATAACAACAATTGTTACTAAGCGTTAAATGGAAACCATTTCTATTTAAGCGAAATAGAAACAATGTTCTTTATTAGAGAAGGAACATAATAGCAATTGTCGATTCAAGACTAGTCCACTAGGGAGCTTGCAAATAAGTTAGATGGCGGCATGACCTTTGCTCCATTGCCCGACTCATAAATTTGACTCCCCTCGACAAGTCTTCTTCTATTCCTTAGCCCTGTATGTCATTACATATATGTGAGCTACACCCGATTATCCAATACCCAAGTGTCTAAGGAAATAGAATGACAATCAATAGAAGATACGAAGAGGATGGGGCATCGGATGCCTTCTTCTTCTTCATGGACTCAAGATAATCTTGCGATTTCTTCGCATGGCCCATGGCCTTCCTGCCTGACGTGCCCTTTTCATACCGGGTTCCGCCTTTCTTTGCCTTTTTCTTTCCTTTTCTTCTGTTTCTTTTGCCTTCCTCTTAGAACCTTTCGAGGAATCAACTAATGTAACCGCTTTCTCTCATGCTTCATGTAAGGCTCCACCTTTCAAAGATATTAAGGAGCTCTGAATGGTGGATTCCAATTTGTTCATCCGATAGTTCATCACAAATCGAGAAGCTCTTGGGCAAACAATGCAGAATTAAGTCAATACTTAACTCATGATCCATCACAAAACCGAGGGTAGCTAGCCGCTGATGTACCCGCTCATCTTTAGCACAAACTGACTACTGCATTTAACCTTCTTGCATCTTCGTAGTGAAGAGGAGCCTAGAGACCTCGCTTGCTCATCGAACAACTCATGAAGATGGAAGACCATAGTATTAGCATCCATATGCTCATGCGCCGCACCTGTACCATCGCCGCTTAGCATGATGCAACTCGCCACCGACCGCCACATGTTTCGATAGACCAACATTTGTCTGAGTTGCATCGCCCTTAGACGGCCAGAAGAGGTTCTTCAAGGACATATGCAAGCTTTTCCACCTTGAGAACAATTCTCGTGTTTCTAAGCCACCCAGAAGTTAGGCCCACTACTTGTTCAATCCAAAATAGTGCGCAAATTCAAAGACGCTATGATCAATTTATTGACCTAGAAATACAAAATGAGCATATATGAGAAAGATGATTTTAAAATGCATCAATATACATTTACAAAATCCCATTCATTTTTCGAATTCAAAAAACCCTTAAAATCACTTCGGGAGATCGTAGGTCCATCTCCGAATGGGCTGATATCCATCATAGATAAGAACAACCTTGGAGTGAGTCCAACAAGCCATTCTTAGCTATGATGGTGGGTATCAAGTATACCGATTACATATCATGTATATGTAACTATCACAATGTGCTATCAACTAATTGAATGTTTACACATACATTGGGTTGTTAACACATTAACAAGTATGCATCATATGCATAGCACCCAACTTCACCTCTCTTCACATCGACCTTGGAGTGAGTCCAACAAATCGATGCTCCAAGTTAAAGCCGACCCATTAATCGCGAAATAGTTTTAATATGGTTAGAGCGCATTCAACCAATTAGCCAGGCTTGGAGTGAGTCCAACAACCCAAACTAACGATTGACCTCTGACTCTTGCCATATTAGAGTTAAACTATTCCAATGATTTGAACAGGTTCGAGCCGGGCTTGGAGTGAGTCCAACAACCCAAACAAGAAACAGAACTCTGGTTCTAACCATATTAATGGAAGGTGTAGGCTTTAATATTGAGTTAGGGTTTTTATGTCTCATCCTCTTTGCATGCAAATAACTATTATCTACATGGCATGGCATACATGGCATACATCTACATGTCACGACACGCATGGCATAATGTTATGCATCTAATGCAATTACATGGCATACAATTATGTCATGTATATAATTTCCTTATATGTCATAACTATTTATGGAAATAAAATATGTTTAAGATTTGATTCTCCAAATCAAATCATAATTAAATTAGGAAACAAATTTCCAAATCTAATCACATATTTTATTCATTGAATTATTTGATTAAGGAAAATCTATTTAGGAAACCAATTTCCTAAATCATTAAAACTACTTATGGAAATAAAATATTTTAAGATTTGATTTCCCAAATCAAATCATGATTAAATTAGGAAACAAATTTCCAGAATCTAATCAAATATTTTATTTATGGAAAATATCAATTTCCATAAATACTTCCAACTTTCCAAAAGTGGAAGATTTCCATAAATACTTCTAGACTTTCCAAAATTGAAAATTTCCATAAATACTTCTAAATTTCCAAAATTAGAAAATTTCCAGAAATACATTATGACTATCGCAAAACCATTTTACGATTATGTCGAAACACAACCTGGGCTCGATACCATCGCTGTTTCCGCATCACAAGCGCATGTGTGTTCGATCATGTTTCAGAACACGAGCACAAATGGAAGCAATTAAAATTAATAAATCTATATTTATTACAACACACACAACACACGCATGCTATTACAACAAGTGTAGACATAACCGTAAATTAAAATTTGCAATAAAAGGAAATTAAACTACGTTATACCTTCCGTATGACGTGTAGCGGAACGAGCATCAACCGAACGATCCTCGTAAGAATCGCTCTATCCGTGATCCACGCCGAGCTCCTCGATGACTTCGCTAAGTCACGAGCTTCGCCTTCGCACGGGTTACTAGCCTCGTGTTGAAGACGACGTGATCGAGAGATGATCACGATCCAATCCAAATTCGATCCAAAACGAAGTTCTCAAAACTCGCTTCTCCGAGAGGTATTCGCCAACCGCTTGACGAATCCTTCGCCCTCCACTCAGAGGATTACCGAGATCAAATCCCGTAGTTAGCCTGTCGGAGCACTAACCGCCGCCCAAACGATGCCCGACGAGGAGGAGAAGCTGTCCAGAAAACTGGACAGCTTGGTGGAGGATATAGGCGCCGCCAACCAAGGAAAGAAAAGCCTCACCTTGATGCCAAACCTATAGGAGATCACCGGAGGGATCGCGAGGGAGGTTCACCGCTGAAGGTTGGTCGCCGCAACAAGTTGGAAGGTGCACCACAAGTCGCGGCAACAAGATGTTGGGCGCCAATAGGAGAGGGAGGGGTTTGGGCGGCCAAGGTTGATTAGCCTTAGGGTTAGGTTTAAGCCCTCTTTTATAGAGAACTAATTCTCTTAATGGTTAATGGATCATATCCATAAAGCCCGCTAACCCGCTCCATTAGGATAAGTTAAAATAAACCAAACCATGATGGTTTATTTTAAGTTAAAACGAACCGAACCAACCTTTGGTTCATTCGCTTAATATAAACCAAACCCTTTGGTTTATTCTCATCCATTGGATTAGAACCAAACCATTTTGGTCCATCCATTATGTCTTCATAAGACACGCCCATCCACGCCCATTGCGATCAAAACAATTTCATGCTCGCTTATGTTTGGTCCAACCAAACATAGTTTCTCTCGAGAATCCCATTCTCAAGCTCGCTTTAAATCCTTTGGATTACACTGCAGGCGTGTGACCAAATAGGTTCTCGGTTTTATGTTGGCCGCCTATAATTAACCATTAATTATAGAACGATCATGAGTGGCACCTAGTAGTACATCATGATCCCCAATTAACCAAAAAGATCAACTTGATCCGTAACTATTTCAAACCCTTCAAGAGCTCGAATGAATCGTGCCCCATTCCCTTCACTCATCTTATACCCACTTGGTTCAGTGACATGGTCTATTGTGTCACCCTCACTAGGTCGACTACGCCACACCTAGCCCAAGTATCATTTCCTCGTCCCTACGGATTCTAGTTACTCCACATGTATCAAGAGTACCTTACTCTAAACATGTAATGCTTTGGCCAAAGACTTTAGTAACAATCCGACGAGAGGCCATGGGTATACATCTCCTCGCAAGGAGTGGTGAATCCTTTATAGGCTATTCAAACACCTTCGATCACTCGACTTATACCCAATCATCTCGGTCCACATCTCCTGAGATGTTTGCTTAAGATGTCAAAGCATAAGTCTCCATGATCAAGATGACTTGAATACCGCAAGTCAAAGGAACATCGACTTAAGCCACAAGAAGAACTTCATCGATATATCTATATATGCAGAGAACCATATGAAGTCTTACGGTGGTCACTCCAATGAACTAGTTACCATAACTAGCATCCACGATTAACTCCGGACATCACTATGTCTCCAGCCAGTGAGAATCAGCTGCTTGGATACACCAAGGAGTATACCTCGTGCTAGTCTCGACAGAATTGATGGTGTCCAATCCATCAATTCATCGACTAGGGATAATTCCGATACATCACAATTACACATGTAGAGATACTCACTAGTTGTGATCCAATCACAAATTCTCTCATGCTGTGAATCGTATCGTGGACATTCAGTAAATGAGTTTAAGATCCAATCAAATACATTAAATATGTATACTCAAATAGTGAATCTTCATTTATCATATAAATGGTTCATACATAAGGCGATTGCCTTAGGACATCTCTCATATATTACTAACAAGTAACTCATGAATCCACTAACATGAAGGTTAGTAACCTCCCAATGGCTTGACCATTCATGTTCTCCTCTTTGTCTCGTGTAGGAGGCTTTGAAAAAAAAAAAATAAGTGTGTGCTTCTGTAAGACTTGTGCATGAGAAGAGATTGCAAGTATATGTGTAGATTATACTTGTGATCTATGCACTTATCTCTTGTTGAGTAGAACAAGAGAGTTGTCACAATCATCAGACTTTGGATTCCGACGTTGTGAACTTGTGGTGAAAGTTCAAATTAACAACTTGTGACTTTCATCCCGACTGTGAGCCTTCGACGAGGATCAGAGTTCGTAGAAATTGCAGTGCAGTGCAGTCTTGTGCATCATCAATCAGATATAATTTAATTTCCACAAGTAAAAAAAAATAAGTGTTTTACTTCACCATCTTCCGACACGTTTAAATAAAGTTTTCATAGAGTACAAGAGACATAATGATGTGTTGTTTTGTTGTGTATTTTGTATTTCATATTGAGTATTTGGTTAATCTATATATCGCGTAGGGAATTGCTCTATACGCTATTGCCCATGTGGAATGACTAGTTTTATTAACAAGCCACACATGCCTACATGTCGAATTTTAGCTCGAGCGGTTGGACCAATTGATCCAACAGGCTTAGATAAAACCAAAGCTTGAATTAGTAGAATGTAGATAATCCAAGCAACCCAATAGCTCAAGAAAAACTTGAATGAGTAGATATTACCAAAGGGCGGCAATTGATCTATAGGCTAGCTCTGGAATTTTCAATTTAACTTGTAGAAGATGGATGATATACGCATTAGATCCCTGCACTCAAATAGGGAAACGTTATTCCTAATTGGAAAGCAAAAAAGGAAGGGATGACTCGAGATTGGTCCTTAGATTGTATCCACTTTTGGGTGTTGAGTCGACCATTGAATGCAAGGAGGCAAGGGGTGGTGGGTGGTGGGATCCATCAGCTAAATTTCTGCAGATTATATATGTATAAAAGATGGCAGCTAACATACTTATTTATAACGCAAATAATCGAACGTAGTGGATACGACATTGGAAGAAACTAATTGACATTGATCTCAAATTATGGCGAGTAACATGAAATTATTCATTTTACGATTGCAATTAAAACGAGCCTTGACACGAATCTCAAAGTTCATCGTCACCCTCAATCGTTCTCCTTGTCCATCAGCATATAAAGCATGCTGAATTGGTACACGCAAATAGCCCCAGATTTGCACCTCCGAGTCGTTGGATCTTGTTGGTCCCCACCGCCTCTGGTCCCGCTCCCATATGCCAATCACACCCACTGACCAGTGATGTCTCCCGAGTCCAAAAGAGAAGATTCCTCCGATTCGCCAGCTACGTCACCCACTTTCGTCCCGGTCCGCTCCGCGTGGACGATGCGATCTCGTTCGCATCCGCACCAACGGCTGCTAGACGTTTGGAGCTCCTGTTTTTGGGACCGTTAGGTCGGACGCCTGCGAACGTAATTATCGAATAACGCAATTGCCACAGCCGTTTCGGGATTTCTTCTATTGGCCGCCCGATCACGACCGGACGGTCAAGTATCGGGATCTCACCTTGTGCGTTCGAGTTACGTCGTAGCTGTGACGGCGCCGTTTGGTTGACGTTAAGAGGGTGAGAGAGAGATGGCCTTTATATCCGCCCTACGCTGTCAAATCGGTTCTCCTCATCGCCCCTCTCTTGCGCCATTTCTCCTCTCTCGCGGCGCGGCGGAAGACGGCGATGGGGAAGCGATCGAAGAAATGCGGGGGCAATGGGGAATTGGAGGCGAGAAGGTCCGGCATTTCCGTAGTGTTCGGCCGCCGGTGTCGGGAGAGGAGAAGGGAGGCTGTGAGGAAGGAGGAGCGTCAGATTTCCCACCGGCAGCTCCGGAAACGACGCTTTGGCATCCAGACTCCGAATAACGAAACCGTACCTGGGAATTTAGGCGGAGGCCAGTACAAATCGAGCCCCGGACTCGGTCGGATCTCCGCCTGCTCCAGCGATATCTTCTCCGAAGCGTCGACGACGCCGTCGCGGTCGTCGGAAGTAAAATTATCTTCAGAATTCGGCATCCGTTGCTTCCAAAGGGCTAAAATTCTCATCCCATATCTTTTTTCTCAGCTTCAGCGGCAGCGACGTGATGCTGCTTTGCTCTTCCGTTTGAACTGCGAAAGGTTAATTTTCCCTAATTCATCTTGTCATTTTTCTGTTTTCCGCCCATTTAATTCCATGTTTTAGATTGAATCCTTCCGTAATTATGTCAAATTAGAAAAGAGAAAATGGCCTCGACCCACGACAGCCACCGGGACGAGGCGAGCGATGTGGAATCGACAGTGGAGATGGAGCCTTGCAGGAGACCTAGTGTGGCTGCGACGCCGCCGGAGGCCGAGCTGGAAGCCTTCTTCGAAACGGCAGAGAGAGAACTACGGCAGCGATTCGCCGAGAGGTAATTAATTGAAGCCTGAAGCAAACTAAAAATTCTTTAACCTGCAACTCCGACTAGCAACTAAACATCTCTCTTTCCCTTCATCTCTTCCGCTGCGTTGTCGCAGGTACAACTTCGACCTCATCAACGACGTGCCCATGGCCGGCCGCTACGAGTGGATTCCAGTAATTCCTTGAAGAAAAACTAGAAAACAAGAATCTTCAATTTCTTCTTCTTCTCCAAAAATTAAAAAAAAAACATTTCTTTGTCAGTTTTTTTTTTCACGTCGACTTCCTAATTTTAAAATTTGTGTATAATATTCGCGTCACATTTTCTTAAACTTTCACATCTTAAATATTGAGGAAAATGTGCATCTTAAAAATATATAATAATCAAAGCATTGCTTAACTTTTCAATTACTACAATAAATAAAACAAACGCCTTTCTACCTGAACTCGTCTTTGAAATTGCTCTGAAAATCTTTTGTTTGCGAATCATTCATCATGTCATTGGTCAAAAATTGCATAACTCTCACTTCAACCAACATCCATCACCCATTTTTTTTTCATTGTACCCGAGCCTACCTTCATAACCAAAAAAAAAAAAAAAAAAAACTCCAAGCTTCTTCTTTTTTTCATCCCATGTATTTTCCACGATATTTTTCTATTTTCTCACTAATTTCTCGTGATGTTTTTCCTATTAGTTGTTTGTTCATATCTAAGTATGTTATATTGTAATGTATACAAATGAAGGGTTTTAACCTAGAGCACCTAGATGATGACTTGAAATTTTCTAAATTGGTCATCTAAGTAAAATATTTTACTGACCTAAGCCCTACAAATTGGTCATCTAAGTTCATAAATAAATGCCTAAAGTGTTTTGGATTCAATAGTGAACTTGGTAAAAACTTTTTCCAAATTAATCATGTAAGACCACTAGTCAATCAAGTATACTTTGAATAATCCATCCATAGTCTTAAATGATCCATTTAAAAAGTATTTACCTACCAAGGTATTTTGGCTAAAATACTTTAATGAATGAAAGATCGAGGACAATATTGAATCTAGAATACTCAAAATAATTCATTTATGGCTTTAAATGACCACTTTGAAAAGTTTTTGCCTATTATAGCATTTTTTTTGTCACAACATTTTAATGAGATGAAACTTTATAAAACGATCATCTAGGGTCACTAGTGAATCCAATATACTTATCTGACCAATTTGAAATGTTTAATTTAGCCCATCAAAATTTTTGGCCAATTGAGTTGGCTACCTAAGAGGCTACTATTAAATCCAATATATTCAACGGTAGGGTATCCAATTTGCCTCTCAAATATTCACGATTCGATTCTCAACTATAGTATATTTGTAGGATTTTCCTCTAAATGAGATGACAAATCAAAAACTTTGTACAACTGCTGAGGTTCTCTACATGAACACTTTCTGATTTATCTTAGTGGTCAGTAGAACATATTTCACCTAAGAATTACTTAGGGCCCCATTAAATATTCATGGGACAGGGTCGACTATCTCTAAAATTAGACGGGCTGAAGACCTGGATATCTATTGCTAGTCGAAAAAAATCCAATATATTTCAAATAATTCATTCGTGATCTTACATGGCCAATTTGGAAAGTTTTTGCCTACTGAGATATTTTGAGACTTTAGATGAAACTTTTCTTAAATAATTCATCCATGATCTTAGATAATTAGTGAAGCTTTTTTTTTTTTTATAAAAAACACTTCGATGGGCTAAAACATTTCAACGTGGCAATTTAAGGTCACTAGTGCATCTAATACACTTCAAACAATTTATTCATGGTTTTATATGGTCATTTTGAAAAACTAGTAGCTCAGGCTTGTAATTGAGTCAACGAATCGATTATCTGTTGACCCGGGTTAACAGGCAGAAGTCAAAATTAGTCTGTCAAGAGATGGATCGGTTCTAATTTAGTTGACCCATAACCGATGAACTGATAGTTCAAATCATTGGTTCATTGGTTCAGTGGTAAATTTTTTTTCGTGTCATTGAAACTGACAGTTCCAATGATCGAACCAGTGGGTTGAATCAGCGAGTCAAACTGCTCATTCCAACGTTCGAATCGACGGTTCCAACGAGTAAAAGAGTGTTTTTTTTATGATCATGATCATTTGATCATTTTTTGATCAATTGCCAAGATTTAGTATTTGTTATGCTCCAAACTCTATATATAGGAGGTTCATTTTAATCATATCGATCTTTACTCTTCTCTCTTAATTTCATTATTTCAAGCACTTTCAATTCTCCGATATTAATCGTCTTCGATCTGAATGTTGATCTCGAGTCCGAGGAGATTCAATTCATCGATGATGAATCAAAGTAATTTTCGACAACCAAAACTCATAAAAGTACCAAAACTTTCAAGGTGCAAGATCCTTTACCTTTAAAATAGTCAATTTTTATTAAACATTTTGGAGAAATGTTAGTGCAATTAGGCCCAAGTCAATGTTGACCAAGTTCGAGTGAAACTCAAGTAGGGTTTTGATGTTTGACAATGAGTTTAATAATACGTATGATCATATGACTAGTGGATGGTTTGGGGCATCCAAGGTCATATGAGAAAAATTGTTAAGAGGAGATTATTAGAGCAATTGACCTTAGGTCAAGGTTGATAAAGCTCGAGTGAGACTTGAGTGGAAGTTCAAGTTTAGAGACTTGACAAGGGAAAGTCCAAGTATGAATATTTGGCAATGGAGAAGTTTAAGTATGAATACTTGGGAAAGAAAAAGTCCAAGTGTGTAATCTTGACCGTGTAAGTTCAAGTGTGTAGTCTTGGTGGTGAAAGTCCAAGTATGGATATTTGGTAATGGAAAAGTCCAAGGTGTAGTCTTGGTCATGTAAATCCAAGGGTGTAATCTTGACGGCGAAAGTCCAAGAATGGAGACTTGGCAATGGAAGTCCCAAAGGCACGACCACCTGGCAAAGGTAGGCCTATTAGTATGACAAAGCCGACGGAAGCACTTGAAGGCTAGCGCCAAGGGTGAAGAGTCGTGGACTTGAACCAAGGGTATGAGGCTAATGGAAGTGGCTTGAAGGCTTAGATTTAGGGTAAGGGTACCTGATGACATGACAAAGCTGATGGAAGCACTTGAAGGCTAGCACGAAGGGTGAAGGAGTCGTGGAGGATTCAGATAGACCTTGAGGGCATAAGACTGATTGAAGTGACTTGAATACTTAAATCTATGCTAAGGGTGAGTGTCAAGTATGAGGGAATCATAATTGAGTTAAACGTCAGTTTTGAGATTTACCAGTTGACTGGAGCTTTATTCAGTCAACTGGTAGGCTAAAACAATCGGACAGATTGTTTGACAGTTGACTGGGATTATAGACCAGTCGACTAGTCAAGTGCTCAACACTCGGAGGGCTTAGCTGACTCGGGCAGTTGACTGGGTTTATGACCCAATCGATTGGTTGAGTAGTCATCAGCTCGATCCGACTTGTGCTTTAGCGCTCGTGGTGGTTTCGCACGCCGATTAACCATGCGATCATCGCTAGAGTTAAGCAGTCGACTGGTTTTAAGTGGACAACGCATAAAATGTTTCTGAGTTGACTGTTGGCTTATGGATGTCGACTGATGGCTATGGTAGTTGACTTTTATGTTAAGATAGTTGACTGATCGGACATTTCTGATGTGGATTAATCCATTGTGAGATAATGGATAGGTGAGCAGTCGATTAATGGGTAATACCAGTCAACTACTAGGTGGAAAATTAGCATGAGCGAAGATTTAAAAGGAGGTTGCAATAGAGGAATGAAAATGTCAGTTTTCTAAGGATATTGAAGGGGAATAGTTGTTACTTTCCAGACATTTCAAGCCTTTTATAGTAACCAAATCAACAAGCGATCAAAAGCAACTTGTGTAAAGTGTTTTCACTTTTCCATTTCATTTGCTTCTTTGTATTTGGTTGTTTCTTTGTGTAATATGTTGTAAGCTTTATATTGTAAGAGGTTTATCTACCTCTGGTGTTATTTCGAGAAGGAGACAAGTTTTAGTGGTGTAGACAGTAGAGCTCGATCGTAGAGTAGGAACTAGTATTTCGAACCATGTAAAATATTGATGTAGTGCTTGTGTATGTTGTTTTCATTTATATTTGTATGTTTGCTACGCTACCAACTATTATAGACAAGCATGACGCCAATCGAGTCGAAGAAATCACAAATTTCTATTCAACCCCTTCCCCACATGAAAAGGTCCTAACAAGAAAGTCATTCTTCCCTCCAAAAAAATGAGGGCAAAATGTAAATATTATAATGTCTCATATAAATTCCAATCAAGTGGCGATTACGGGTCATTAAAGCAAACATTGAAATAAAACATCCGACATAATTTGGGATCGACTGTTCTTAAATGTACTTTTCAAGTTTTTCTCATCCTTCAAAGGTATAGGCAATTTTATTTAATATTCTGATATTAAATTAAGAGAATCATTATCTAGTTTCTGTAAAAAAAAAATCTTTTATTTAGTTTTGTATCTAAATATATATTTGAAGATTTTTGTTAAGAATCTTTTAATCTATCTGCTAAACATGATCCAATAACTACACTTACTTGTACAATTAAAAAATTAGTTAAACAAGGAAAAAACATTTAATTAAAGAATTTAATAAATTAAATAATAAAATATTTTTATGTTCAAATATTTGGAATGATCATTAATAAACTCATCTTATATGGATATAACTTGCCATTGGATCGATAGCTCTTGGACAATCCAAAAACATCTATTAACATATAGAGTTTTGGATGAATCACACACTTTTCATAATATTTCTAAATTATTGTGTTTAATTTTAAAAGAATATGAATTAACTAATAAAATATTTTTAATTTTATTTAATAATGCTAGTTCTAATATCGCAAGTATAAATGAATTTAAATTAATTTATTAACTAATTATTTGTGGTATATTTTTCCATATTCACTGTGCATACTATATTTTAAATTTACGTGTTTAAGATGAATTAAAATTTTTAGAAAATCAAATAAAATCAATTAAAAATGTAATTTTTTATTTATGATTACATCCTAATATAATGAAACAATGGGATAAATTTTTTAAAATTAATAAAATGAGGCATAAATTTTTTTTACATGATGTACCAATATGTTGGAATTCAACTTATCAATTATTACAAGATTCATTTCAATAAAAGAATTATTATATTTTTTTCTCAGATAGTTAATAATCCTAATATATATTTATTTTCATATCAATGGAATATATGTAATAGTATTTGTGAAATTTTAAAAGAAATTCAACAGAACAACTTTTTGATATTTATTATCCTATTTATCATTTAATTATGATGAATTTTTATAACATAACTTTAATTTTAAATGAATATATTAATAATGCATTTTTATCTTCGTGCATATTAATAATGAAAAAAAAATGAGAAAAATATTTTTATTATATTTTTTATATTTATTTAGTTGTATTTGTTTTAGATCCTAAATTAAAGTTAGATGTTTTATATGAAATGCTAATAATGTATTATGATGGTTTAATTCCAATATAAAAAAATTCTTGTCCTCATCATAGTACAAAATACTAGAAATAATTTATATGAAATTTATAAAAGATATAATTTAAAATATTGATTAGAAAATAATGCATGGAACTTCAAAATATTAGTAGTAGTAATGTAAAACTTATAAAAGTATAATTTTTACTAAAAGAACGGACGAAACATCCATGAGGATCTTCAAGTTTCAAATAGAAATTTAAAAATTATTTGATGACTTCTTTTAATTTTAATAATATATATAGTGAAATAAATTTTAATATTTTACGATGATGGTCGCCAAAGACTCAGAGTTTTTCTATCATCTACATCATTGCAAACATGGTCGTACGTGATGTAAGGCTCAAGAGGCGGTCACCTCAAACTTATTTTTTAAATAGTTCAAATTATTCTCAAAAGGGGCCCAAAAATTAATATAAGGGGTTCAAAAATTAATTCATTAATATATTTTTTAAAATTCGATTCAGGTTATCAAAATTTTAGGTACAACTTTAATTGCAAAAGAAATCTTAGCTTGTTCGGTATCAACCGTCACTGTGGAATAAATGTTCAATTCTAGAGGGAACATATTAGACAAATGACGTTATACTTTGTCCTCTAATTCTTTAGAAGCACAAGCATTGCTTGATGATTGGACAAAAATAGAAAAAATACAAAAAATGTAACTTTTTGAAGACGAAGTTGAGGAGTTTGACGCCGAAAGAAATAGAACAACGTGAACAAAAAATGGAAGTGAATAACAACATCGCTTCCTAAGATAAAAAGGTAAAAAGATAAAAGAACTACGTTGATTTTGATTCCCCTATACTCTAAAGGGATATATAGGCAATTTAAATAAGCACAAGCCTTTTTTTAGTTCTTTAAAAATTTTAAATAAATAATAATAATTTTGAACCGTGAACTAACAGTTTTGAACAATGAACCGATGATTTCGAACTTTGAACTGAATTGTAAATCGATGATTCCGAACTTGAATTAGAATCAGAATCGCTAGGTGCGTGCGTGCACATGTTGCGAGCAACGTGTGCACATATCGCAGCGCGAATCGCACTTCGTGGCAAAGATAACAGATATACACCCCTTTATAAGGGGGGTGCATCCAAAGAGAGGAGATAGAAAGAGCGTCGAAGTGCTACCAATAATCGGAGTGAAGAGCGAATACCAAGGCGCGTCGGAACTTGGCTTGTGGAAGAGGAGGATCTTTCCAGTTGTGATTGATTCTCAGACAGTAAGTGGAATCGTCATCCCTTCAGATCAAGGAAGTGAGAAGTTTCGGACGAAATTCTGTAAGTATCTTTTCCAGTTTTTTACAGCTTCGTTCTTCCTTTGTTTTTGCTTAGATAATCCCGATTAGATGCAAAAATTACCAAAATTGGTATCAGAGCCCTAGTTGGTAAGCATCTAATAGAGATTAGAAAGTTTTTTTTCCTGCAAACTAACTGTTCATCGCGAAATCACGAAAAGAAATCGCGAAAAAGAAGATGAACAATGCTGAACACTGTTTCTGTCGAGTGGAAAATCACTCTGGAAAAACTACCCTAGCCATTCCAGAGTGGTTTGTCGAGTGAAAAACCACTCTTGACAAACCGGTTGGGCAGTTAGACCGGTCTGGAAAACAAACCGGTTGAATGGTTCTTGATCGGTCTAATGTTAGACTGGTCTGGAAGCACTAACTGCCCTGACGGGAAACTATCCTGGAGAGTTTTACCGTCGGCCAGGGCAGTTTTACCGCCGGCCAGGGCGGTTTAACTATCGACAGGGTAGTTTTACCGCCGGTTAGGGCGGTTTAATCGCTTGTCGAGGCGCTTTCTGGCACGACTGGTGGTTTAACTATTGGCGGTAGTTTTAGCGCCGCGGCGGTTTAACGATCGGCAGCGGTTTACCATCGGCGAGCGGTTTCACCGCAAGCGGCGATTTAAATGTCGCAGGCGGTTTACCATCGGCGGCGGTTTAAGCTGCCGTGAGCGATTCTTGCCGTAGGGCAATTTACCACCGGCCAGAGCGATTTACCGTCGCCAGCGGTTTAACTACCGTGCAGCAATTTTACTATCGGTCGGCGGTTTAATTTTCGGCGATTTCTACGTCGGCGGGCGGTTTAACTACCGCGAGGGCAATTTTACCCCGGCGAGCGCTTTTCTGCCGTCGGCCGAGGCGGTTTAAGCTGCCGCAGAGGAAGTTTTACCACCGTCGAGCGGTTTACCATTGCGGGATGGTTTAACCGCCGAGGCGATTTTACTGGCAGGCGGTTAAACGGCGGTCGCCGTGGCGGTTAAACGCGAGCGGTTAAACCCGCAGGTGATTTCACCGTCGGCGGCGATTTCACATCTGCGGGCGGTTTAGCGTCGTTACTGACGGTAAAACCACTTCGTGATAAAGCATGTAGAGTGGTTTTATCAATGGAAGGGCGATTTCACCGCAAGCAGACCGGTTAGCAAAGGAAATCAGTTTGGAAACTGGTCTGAACCAGTCGGGAATTCACTTAAAGTGGTTGGGAACCATAGTAAGTGCCCAGGCAGTATAGCTAAGTCGACTGTTGGTCAACTAAAGTTGACTGAGTTGACTTTGGTCAACTTAACTCATGACTTAATAATCAAGTAATTGTTTGGAACAATTAGGACTTGATATAAACAACTTAGAGATTGACCAAATGAACTAGAGTTGATACCTAGGGACGATAAGAAGAAAAAGAATACTATACATATTGCTTGGGTGCCTAGGGCACTCGAAGCAAATTGCATGGTGTTTGGACTCTCACGGTCAATTTTGAGTCTTCATGGTACTAGTTGACTAAACTTAGATGATAGTCAATTGGTAAAAGTACCAATTGACTGGTCTAAGTAAGTCTGTCGACAGTTCTCTATAAAATCAAGAAAATTTGTTCTTGATTTATTGTGATGGTTTTATGCCTATATATAAATTGAATTAAGCTGGTATATATACTGGTTTGTCAATTTTGTACTGACTTAATTAATATCAATTTTTTAGATGACACGGATGATTACCACTATGACTAGACACGATATGTTGCGTAACCGACTGAGAGAGGCTATATAGGGGATAGAGTATGACTCAACTCATGGAGTCGGGTGGCACATCGGGAGACTTGATAGATTGTTCTGGAGACTTAAGATGCAGGAGTTTTCGATTCTGGAGAATTACAGGATATGAGCTCTGGTTCGATCACTGTCACACCACCTGAGTGACATAGCGCATCAAATCTGGGGGCGCTATGAGGGACACGTCTCTTATACCCAGTTATGCGCTGAGCTGCTTCACTACGAGGACTGTGAGGTGCATCGTGAAGATCCAGAGGATGATTCAGAAGAGGACCCTGATGGAATCTTTCCTTTTGGATCGCTTCAAAAGTGTCCTTCAGAAGACTCTGCATCCTGACATCATCTTGAGAGTATCTCAGCGGGGGATGTCCTAGTTCAGCCCAAGAAGATTGGACATGTTTGGATCATTGCTGTACTAGGGTTGGTCCTAGTGGGAGTAATGATTATCCATCTAGTTTTTTAGTTGTTTTTTATTTTTTAGTTATGAGTAGGAAGAATGTTATGTGTAACATTCTTAGTAGAGTTATCTTTGTTATATGTTGACAATGTACAACAAGTTTAATTTAATGACATGTTCATTTATGCTGTTAACTCTACATGATGCATGATATTTTTGCTCTTTGATTTGTTCATATTGAGTACAATTTAAATGTATGTTCATTTAATAATATCATGTTAAGATGGGATGTATGTAATATAATTGATCAAAGTCGATTCGATTGGTACATACAAATGATGAGTGAGAATTAGATTGTCACTTGATTTTGTAAACTAAATCAAATTCACATTGAGTCAATTTATAAATTACATACATAAAATTATACACTGAAAAACTAAATAATATGTTTATTTATGTTAGGTTATGACAACTAAAAACATCATAGCTGAACTCAATAAGAGTGAGAAACTCAATGAGGATAACTACAAGATCTGACACCTTAAGATACAATATGTTCTTGAGGAACAAGAAGTTCTAGAGGCTGTAAATCAGGTCATGGTAGAACCTGTAGATGGTCCCACTGCACAAAACAGGCGAGATCTTGATGCTTACAAGGCATGGAAGAAGAAAGACTCCACTGCTAAGGGAATCTTGATTAGTTCAATGATTGATGACCTAGTTTTTGAGTATAAGTCGTATCCTTCAGCTCATGCTGTCTGGGTTGCCCTTAAGGATAAGTACAGCAGAGTCAGTCTGAGTAAGCTTTGATAGCTGACCACCAAGTTCGATAGCTACAAGAAGCACCCGAATGTTACTATGGTTCAACATCTCAGGGAGATGTCGAATATGATTCGGGAGCTTAGAACTATCGGTTATGAGCTGATAGATGAACAACATGTTCAGGCAGTTATTCGATCCCTTCCAGATTCTTGGGAGACCATGAAGTAGACCCTTACTCACAGCGAGAGTATTAAGACTTTCACTGATGTCTTGTGCCATGTTGAATTAGAGGCGGAGAGAGTAGAATCCGTAAGGATTTCTGGTCAAGCCTACTTGGCTGTCGGTTCTGCTGGATCATCTGGATCCAAGAAAAAGAGATGGTTCAAGAAGGAGAAGGGAAAGAAGCTGCTGCTGCAGGTGGGACAGTCCCAATCAAGAAGAAGAAGAACAAGAAGACAGGGAAGAAACCTAAAAGCAAGGCGACTTGCTTTAATTGTAACAAAAAGGGTCACTACATCAGGAGTGTACCGAGCCAAGAAAGGTAACTTCTAGTCTGTCTTCTGAGCATTTTGTTGCTAGTTCTATGTTATTGGTTGATTCTTATCCTTTGTATATTATAGATTCAAGAGCAACAAACCATGTAGCTCGAGAGCGAGTTACATATGTGGTGTACCGCGGGGTACCAGATAGCAACAAATGGATATATATAGGAAACAATGCCAGAGTCAAAGTCAAAGGAGTCGACACTTGCAAACTTAACCTTCGGGGTGGAAGAACATTGTTTCTACATGATGTCTTGTATGCTCCTGAGATTCGGAGGAATCTTGTTTCCGTTACTTGTCTTCTTGATTTAGGGTATTGTATAAATTTTTACAGTCGGTATGTTGAACTCAAGATTAACTTAGTGTCAATCGGTTATGATTTTTTAACGAATGGTTTTATGGTTCTTGATGTGGAACCAAATGTCGATTGTACGATTGATAATTGTTTTTCAAACATTGCTCTTACTAGTGATGTAGAAATAACTGATGATATTTGGCATGCTAGATTAGAACATATAGGACAAGATCACATGAATCGGTTAGCTAAAGAGGGCTTATTGGGCTCTCGAGCTAAGATTAGCTTATTTGTATGTGAGCATTGTCTTTTTGGAAAAGCAATTAGGAAACCATTCGGTAAGGCTATTAGGGCAGAGTCACCGTTGCAATTGATTCATTCGGATATTTGTAGTCCAATGAATGTGAGGGCTAGACATGGAGCTTCCTATTTCATTACATTTATTGATGATTTCTCTCGTTTCAGTCATGTGTATTTGATTTCTCACAAATCTGAAGTATTAGATTGCTTCATTCGTTACATGAACGAAGTTGAGAATCAAACAGAATGTAAGGTTAAGACTTTACGCACTGATCGTGGGAGAGAATACTTGTCTGATATTTTCAAGATAATATGTAATGATAAAGAGATTATTAGATAGCTGACGATCCCTGAAACTCCACAGCAAAATGGGATTGCTGAGAGAAGAAATAAGACTCTTCTAGAAATGGTTAGGTCCTATGATGGCGCAGGCTAATTTGCTGATCTCCTATTGGGGAGATGCATTACTAGCTGCAACCTATATACTTAACAAAGTATTTTCAAAGTCAGTTCCATCTATCCCATATGAACGTTGGACAGTCAAAAAACTAGATTTGGGAAATCTGAGACTCTGGGGGTCGGCTGCCTATGTTCATGACAGTTCTCACAAGTATGGAAAACTGAGATCTAGAGGTAAGAAGTGTATCTTTATAAGATATTCTAATACTTCAAAAGGTTATGTTTTCATAGGTGAGCAATAAGATGGAACAATCTCTGAATTAGATTCGAGAGATGCTACTTTTCTTGAAACTGAGTTCCCAGCTAGAGGTGAAGTTGATAAGACAGTTCATCTATTTGAGGAGGAAGAGTCGTTATCAACTGGACAGGTGTCTAGTGGGATACCTAGAACTAGTCAACCTAGTGGGAGTACTTTGCCTAGTCACGGGGTGACTTCTCATCAGCCTAACTTATGGAAAAGTGTTCGTAAGATCAAACCTAAGAAGAGGTTTGATATTGAGAATGAGGCAATGATGACACTCCCTATTAACGATGAGGAACCTCAGTCAGTAAAGGAAGCTCTGATCTCTAGAGATGGAGAAAAGTGGAAAGTTACAATGGTTAAAGAAATAGAGTCAATGATTAAGAATCATGTTTGGGAGTTAGTCGATCTTCCTCTTGACCGAAGGGCTATTGGGAATAAATGGATTCTCAAAATAAAGAGGAAAGCTGATAAATTGATTAACCGATACAAAGCTTGTCTGGTTGCAAAATGATTTACCCAATTGGAGGGTATTGACTTTGAGGAGACATTTTCTCCCATAGTAAAGTTTGTGTCAATCCGAGTTATTTTGGCTTTAGTGGCGCATTATGACTTGGAGTTACATCAGATGGATGTAAAATTAACATATTGATGAGGGGAAATCTATATGGTTCGACGGAAGGTTTAGATTCTTTGAAGAAGATAAAGTATGTAGATTGAAGAAATCTATATATGGGCTAAAGCAAACATCAAAATAGTGGAACATAAGATTTAACGAAGTGGTTTTATCTTATGGTTTCGAAATGATCAATGAGGATCATTACGTTTTCCTAAAGAAGGATAAAGGAAAGTATGTCATTTTATCATTATATGTTGATGGTATGCTAATTGCAGGAAATGACATAGGTTTTGTGAAAGAAGTGAAAAAGTGGCTTTCATCACAATTTGACACAATAGATATGGGAGAAGCTGAATACATCTTAGGAGTAAAGATCATCAGGGATCGATCTAAGAGACTTTTGGATTTGTCTCAAGAGTCTTACATTAATAAGATATTACAACACTTCAGCATGTCTAATTGCAACAGTGAACAGACACCTATTATAAAAGGTACTGTTCTAAGCAAGAGTATGAGTCCCAAAACTCCTAATGAAATAGCCGAGATGAATAAAAAACCATATGTCAATGTTGTTGGTAGTTTAATATACACTATGTTGTATACTCGTCCCGATATCAGCTATGTTGTTGGCTTAGTCAGCCATTTCCAGTCAAACCTAGGACCGAGACACTGGAAGACAGTGAAAAGGATATTCAGATATCTAAAAGCGACGACAGGTTATAGTCTCTATTATCAATGATCAGATATGAGCCTGAAGGGTTATTCAGATGCAGATTGGGCTGGGGACCTGGATAATAGAAAATCCACATCAGGCTATGCGTTCTTGTTGAATGGTGGTGCCATCTCCTGGAATAGCAAGAAGCAGGCCTGTGTGGCCTTATCAACCATGGAAGCTGAATATGTGGCATGTTCAACAGTTGTACAAGAAGCGGTCTGGTTGAGGAGATTCCTGAAGCATCTAAAGATTTCAAGGATCCCAAATATCATAGCAAAGGCAAGCATATAACAATAAAGTATAACTTTATCAGGGATATTGTTACTAAGAAGAAGGTGATTCTTGAGTATATCCCTACATGAGCTATGCTTGCAGATCCTTTTACTAAGCCAATGACTAGAGAGTCGTTTAATGAGCATGTAAAGTCTTTGGGACTTCGTAGAATGTAACAATTTTGTAATGACAATCGGATATTGTAATTTGATTGTTTTTTAATGCGAGCCATAATTTATTCAGTGTATGTGATGTTACATTCTAATAAGATCTCGGTGAGCATAATGATAGGTAGTGATTGGTCCTCTCACATGGACAATCATCTCTGTTCGTTATGTACGAATAAGGGTAAGACTATTGCTTATAGGATAGCTTTGGAAGCTATATGTATGGGATACATACTTATAAGTTGGGGTCGTCTTGATATGTGTATCAAGATAAGATCATTTAAGAAAAGTGATCGAAGTAAATGTTCCTACCATTTACTATACCTGTATAATGAGTCAGATTAGAATTCATATGTTGAATTCAGGATTAGACATTTGGAATGTCTGGATCAAAATCTATATGATGTTGAACATGCACTCTTTATTGATAAAGAGAATAACATCGTAGCATGTGATTCATACCACGTGTGCTAAGGCGACAATAAGAGTAGTAGGAGAATGGATCCCTACTTCTCTACTATGTAAGCCCTTTGAGATTAAATGTTAATCTCAGTGTTTGCCTTTTGTGACTATTTAGGTGTCTGCTTGAAGTTTTAATCAGGGTCTGCTATTTTAGCATGTAAACCTATTGACTATGGATGATTTGGTCTATGGAACATGACTAGGAAATCGACTGATTAAAATGAATGGATTCACACTAAAAAGGAAGATTAAATAAGTTTACATCCTTTGAGAATTATTCACTGGTCGACCCATTTCTGTTATGTATAGAAATGTTTGTGAATATTGAGAATATAGAACATGCTCTTGACTTAATGGTCATTATGAGGGATTAGAGATGTTCATATTGATGTAAGTGGAGATTATTTAATTTGGGAAAATAGCAAGACATGATATCCAGGAAAACGGTTAAGTACCACCAGGAGAAAGGTTCAGTACCACCTGAAAAATGGCTGGGAGCCACCTGGAGGATGACAATGGGTCATCAAGTGAGTGACTACGTGTCATTCAGAGAATGATTATATATATATACACCATTTGTAGAGCGGCTTGTAGAGGAAATGTTGACCGCTAGAGGGAGGGTAAATAGTGTCGTGCTAGTACGTTGATAGAAATCGTTTGCGTTTGTATCTACACAATCGTTAGTATGCAGTGGAATATAAAAGTACAATATAAAGACAAATACGAATACACAATCACAAGACAAAGATGTAACGTGGTTCGGAACCTCAAGGTTCCTACTCCACGGATTGGGCTCAAACGAGCCCTAGCGATGTCAATCACACACCACTAATAAACACTCCTTCTCGGAACAATCCGGAGGCGGAGAAACCTCATACAATAGTTTACAACAATAAACTAAATACAACAAGCAAATTCAATATGAAATACAACAAGAGATGCAAAGAAAACTTTACACAAAACTTTTTTGAATGCTCGCTTGTTTTATCGCTTGAATCATGGTTGAAGACCCTGATTTGCAGCAGCAAATCGCCTCAACAAAGCTCAAAAAATCGATTGTGATTTCCTCCTCCACAAGCTCCCTTTAAAGCTGCTGCTTGGGCTAGAAATCGCCAATCAGTCGACTGGTCGGGACCATCAGTCGACTGACGCCACTGTTGTCGTGAGACAACGGTTAGATCCACGCTGGAAAAATCCAACGGATCCATCATAAGTCGACTGATAGAGCCTTCACTCGACTGCTACCCCCGCAGTCGAGTCTCGACTCCATTCTGTGCCCGAATTCTCGAGCACCAATCGATTGATCACACGATCAATCAACTACTTGAGTCAGCAGTTGACTGTCCACCTCTGGCAGTCGACTGCTTGGACACTTCTCGCAGTCAAACCCTAGTTGACTCACACCAGTCGACTGGCACACCTCAAACATGAGGTTTTAACCTCAAACATGAGGTTTAACCCAAGTATGGTGCCCCCATACTTGCTAGACCACCCGTAGCCTAGACCTAAGCCTTCTAGCCACCTCCGCCAGCCTTGTGCCTCTCAGATCCCTCCAAGTCATCCATGACTTGTTCATCCATACGCTAGCCTTCAGGTGCTTCCATCGACTATGTCATGCTAACGGTGTCTACACCGTCAAGGTCCATTGGACTTACGCTGCCAAGACTCCGCTTGGACTTTATGCCGCCAACTATTGGACTTATGCTGCTAAGACTCCCGCTCGGACTTTACGCCACCAATATCAAACCCCTTGGACTTCTCAAATGCCAAGACTCAAGCTTGGACTTTCCCTTGCCAACCCATGTTGGACTTTCCATGCCAAGACCCATGCTTGGACTTTTCCTTGCCAAGACTCACGCTTGGACTTTACATGCCAAGTACTCAAGACTTCCATGACATGGTCAACTCCAGTCAACCATCAAAATCCCCTCAAGCCAAACTCGAGTCCGGTTAATCATGACCCGGGTTGATTGTTCCAACAATCTCCCCAAAACATTATTAGCCATTAATGTCAAACATCAATGTCAACTCTCTATGTCAAACATCAAAATATCACTCGAGTCAAACTCGAGTCCGATCAATCGTGACCTGGGTCGATTGCACCAACAATCTCCCCCTTTTTGATATTTGACAAAAATACATATCTTTAAGTTAGAACACTAACTCAAATCTTCTTACCAATTATCCTAAATTAGTAATCCCAAACATTTTCCCCATTTCTCCGAATTGACAATTGATAACATCAATTGATAACACTCTCCATAACATTTTCCCAAAACATTCTCTCCCTTTTTGACTAATATCAAAAAGGTTTACTCTCCAAAGAGGTCAATGTGTCATATCTAATGAGATCTTACAATCTCCCTTTTGGTCCAAAAATACCTAGGATGTCTACCATCTTCCTAGTGATAAGTCCTATATCACTCAAGAGAGACAATTTTATACTCTCCCAATTTCCAAATTGGGTATCTCAAAATTCCATTTTCCCCCTCATGAGGAAAAATACCATCCATCATCCCATGATGGATACCTCCCCTTAAAGGCTTGCTCTTTCTTGACCATTGCACCAACAATGTCATTAGGAAGCCCCTAAGGCAATAGGAACTCTAAACCATCAAAAATAAGGTTCAAAGTTCAAACATGAACTCTCCACACCTTAAATTTGATACAGTATCATAACAACTCTCCTAATCCATATCCAATGGATTTTCACCCTTTATAATGCTTCCCAAAACATATCCTAGGGTTAGGAGTGGTTAGGGAACTTTACCATGGCTGAAAATGGGCTAAACAACCTTGTTTTTCTCGAAATCAACCAATCAGTCGAGTCCTTCGTAAAGAGTCCTTAATCGATCGTGAAGTTCCCATCGATCAATGACACCAATTCGTGATAAGCTGCGCGGCGATTCCCGAGCGATTTCGCCATGGTAGTTACCCATAACAGTCGATGCCCGAGCGGTTTTTGGCTAGGAGTGGTTGTCGTAGCGATTTGCCACCCTTGATCGTACATTAACAATTTTCAATTATTAGAATTAGATTTTGAAAAATCATAAATAATTATACGTATATCGAAAAATCATGAAAATTCATACACATAATACTTATGACCAATACAATGGGGAAAAAATGATAGAAAAATATTTTATCCATAAAATATCAAAATTGATACAAAGTTCAAAAATGAAGAAAAACTTCAAAGTTTTAGCTCACTTTGTATCAACTTCATCAATGGTGATTGTTATCAAAAGATAGACTTCACCAAGGTTTTCTAAAAGGATTTTAAAATATTTTTAAAATCTTATTTTGGATCATATTCCTTGGGCTCAATGTACATGACTTGTACACAAGCTTTCCCAATGATCCACCTTTAGTTAAAGATGAGTTTTAGTTCATCTAGATGCAAAAACTATGCACCTTGAACTTAACTCATATCCTAACATCTCACATGTATCTAGGGTGTATAAATACACATACATGTCAATTTAATGTGAGATGTGATTTTGGTTCATCTTAAACTAAAGTCTCATACATTTTCTAAGGTAACACTACTTGATTTCCTTATAAATGAGACTTCAAGTCATGTCATTATCCTTAAATCAATTTTCATTAATTTAAATGCATGAATGATCATGGCATAAATGATAGCAATAATAAGGCATGGCCAATGATCATGATGTCATGACATATGATATAATCTAAAAACTCATGACATTAAACCTTACTCCTAAACATGATCATGACATATTAAATGGTAAAAATAAATATGATTTCATGACATGCTATATGACAAACAAGGCATAACATATAAAATGTATAAGTATAACAATACCTAAATTTTAGTATTAATTATCATTTGTTATTATTAATTGTATTTTGCCATATTACTACTTTTCTCCCAAGTGTACCAAAAACCCAAAATGACACACTATGACCTCTAAACCTAAATTGTGTTAATTTTAATTGATTTTTCATAATTCTAAAAATGTATTGGCACATTCTAAAATCTTTTAGGATCATAATATCAAATCTATTTCCAAGGTATCCAAAACCTTGAAAATTACCTAAAGTGTCACCTTTACTATGGTTAGGTTAACTACCCTTCCATTTAAAGTTAGCACACCCTAAACCCATCTAGCGCGAATCAATCACGCTCTTAGGAACCCAAAACCTATTTGAGCTCCTAAGGATTACTAGGTATTCCTTAGGGATAACCTCCCTAGATACCTTCCTAATGACCCTTCTAGACTTGTTAGCCTTGGTCATTTGGGTCTTGCCAAGCTTAACTCTAGGGGTAACTCCCTTTGTAACCTTCTTAGTGGCCACCCTAGGTTTCTTAGAAACCCTAGCCACTAGGCATATACCTTGGTTACCCTTAGGGATAACTTCCCTAGTAACTTTGGTCTTCCTAGACCTAGTTTGTGTTCCATAATCAAATGGAACGCTATGGTAAGCCACCTTAGGCTTAGGTTTGTGACCCAAACCTTTCTTGCCCTTGGTTGACTTTTGTCTCTTAGGCCCTAGGTGTTGACTTTGACTTTAGACCCTATGGTTTGACCATTTGACCTTTGCATTTGATTTATCATTTTTGCAAGGGTCTTTTTAAGTTTCTCAAGCCTTGACCTCAAGGTTTGGTTTTCCAATTCTAATTGCCCAATTTTCGATTTTTCATTTGGTATTTGGGCATTGTTCTTTCTAGGCATATGCCTAGTCCATTTGGGGTTTACACCTAGGCGCTCTTGTACCTTTCTAATTGTCTCCCTAGGTAGAATTGGTCTAGAATTATTTGACCTAGATTTGTCTTTAGATAAATTTGTTTTAGGGACATTAGTCCCAAATTTCTCCTTATTATTAAAATGAATATTCTTAGCTCCGAATCAAAAATATTTATTGTTCCTAGCATGCTTATCATGATAAATTGCAAGGGAATTGAAAGCATGCTTTTGACTTTTAAACTTAGAAGGTGCATTATTGAAATATACCTTAGGGTTAGCTTTTGAAGCTCCCCCTACTTGTGATGCTCCTTCTTGAGTCTTTTTTCTCCCCCTAGGGCATTGATTCCTATAATGCCTTCTTTGACTATATTTGAAGCATATAATGTGCTCCTTGCTTTTGATAGTTGAGGAACCGGTATCTTTTGACTTTTCTTGACTTTTAGGCGCCGGTGGAGCTTTTCTTACTCTCTTTGGGCACTTGCTCTTATATTGCCCGATTTCCCTACACTCAAAACACATTATATGAATTTTATCTAAGGTTGAAGTGTTTGAGTTACCTAGGGTGGTGGTGAGGATCTCTTGAGCTTGCTCTTCCTCTCGACCGGATATAGATGGTTCTTCTTGTTGCTCCGGTGTTGAGGATGCTCTAATATCCTCCCCCTTAATCCTAGAGGTGGAGGTATCCTGTAATTCTTCCTCTTCCTCTTCCACCGACTCGGAGGTTGACTCCCTATCAACTTCTGAATCCTCACTCGCTTGTGAGGATGATGATGGTTCTTCCTCGGCTTCCTCCTCTTCTTGAGCCGATGAACATTCTTCTTCTTCTACTTGTGCCAAGTGAGACTTCTCATGGAACTTGGCTAATTTGTCCCATAGCTCCTTGGCATCTTGAAATTCACCTAAGCTAGATAAAATGTCATTAGGTATCAACTCTTCTAAATGCTTTGTTACCTTGACTTCGGTCTTGAATTTTAGTCGTTGCTCTTGGGTCCACCTCTTTAACTTGAGGACATCTCCCTTCTTGTCCCTAGGAGGTTCAAAGCCTTCTACGAGGATGAACCAATCCTCTATGTCCATCATCAAGAATGTCTCCATTCTTGCTCTCCACGCCGGAAAATCTTCTCGGTCGTATGGTGGTGGAGTGTTGATGTCCCATCCAAGCTTGTCTTGGAATTCCATCTTCCCTCTAGCATCTTTTGCTCCTAGCAGTTAGTCTGTAGAAGAGCCCCGGGCTCTGATACCAATTGTAGAGGAAATATTGACTGCTAGAGGGGGGGGGGGTGAATAGCGTCGTGCTAGTACATTGATGGAAATCGTTCACATTTATCTCTACACAATTGTTAGTATGCAACGGAATATAGAAGTACAATATAAAGATAAATACGAATACACAATCACAAGACAAAGATGTAACGTGGTTCGGAACCTCAAGGTTCCTACTCCACGGATCGAGCTCAAACGAGCCCTAGCAATGCCAATCACACACCACTAATAAAAACTCCTTCTCGGAACAATCCAGAGGCGGATAAACCTCGTACAATAGTTTACAACAATAAACTAAATACAATAAGTAAATACAATATGAAATACAATAAGAGATGCAAAGAAAACTTTACACAAAACTCTTTTGAATACTCACTTGTTTGATCGCTTAAATCGTGGTTGAAGACCCTGATTTGTAGCAGCAAATCGCTTCAACAAAGCTCAAAAAATTGCTTGTGATTTCCTCCTCCACGAGCTTCCTTTAAAGTTGCTGCCTGGGCTGAAAATCACCGATCAGTCGATTGCTCAGGACCATCAGTCGACTGATGCCACTGTTGTCGTGAGACAACGGCTAGATCCACACTGGAAAAATCCAACGGATCCATCATAAGTCGACTGATCATACCCATCAGTCGACTAATAGAGCCTTTACTCAATTGCTACCCCCTTAGTCGAGTCTCGACTCTATTTAATGTCCAAATTCTCGAGCACCAGTCGACTAATCACACGATCACGATCGGCTCTAGTTGACTCACACCAGTCGATTGCCACATGGCACCAGTCGACTGGAACACCTCAAACATGAGGTTTAACCCAAGTATTGTACCCCCATACTTGCTAGACCACGCGTAGCCTAGACCTAAGCCTTCTAGCCACCTCCGTCAGTCTCGCGCCTCTCGGATCCCTCCAAGTCATCCATGACTTGTTCATCCATATGCTAGCCTTCAGGTGCTTCCATCAGTTATGTCATGCTAATGGTGTCTACACCGCCAAGGCCGATTGGACTTACGCTGCCAAGACTCCGCTTGGAATTTACTCCATCAACCATTTGACTTATGCTACGAAGACTCCCGCTTGGAATTTACGCCTCCAATATCAAACCCCTTGGACTTCTCAAATGCCAAGACTCAAGCTTGGACTTTCCCTTGCCAACCCATGTTGGACTTTCCATGCCAAGACCCATGCTTGGACTTTTCCTTGCCAAGACCCATGCTTGGACTTTACATGCCAAGTACTCAAGACTTCCATGGAATGGTCAACTCTAGTCAACCATCAAAATCCTGTCGAGCCAAACTCGAGTCTGGTCAATCATGTGTAGGGATCCCGAGCGATAAATAAAATTTTCGCAGCGGAAAACTTAGGATCCCTCCAGAGATCCAAGCGAAAAATCATACTCGTTTCTATTATCGATTCTATCATATAGGAATCGAGATTACCTTCGATGCGTGCCCTTCGAATTCCCGTCAATAACACTTGCGGATCTCAGCGTGGTCAGAATGTCCACGCCTCTACGGTGCACACACACACACACTTGGAGAGAAGAAGTGAACTAATGATTGTGCTAGCAACCACAAAATATCCGTCCACTCCCTTTCTTCTTACTCGACTACAAGGAAGAAGTCCTTCGATCCTCTTTTTTTTTTCTTCACGAACCAAACCACACAAGAAAAATGAGAATCAAAAAATCATTCAAACACACACGATGCATTAATCAAATTAATGCACTTTAATGATACATTAAATGCATTACCATTTTTCCTAATCTTTCTTTCAACGTGAATGAAAAATAGGAAAACCATTAATGCACATTTAATGCTCATTTAATGCACCTTAAATGAGACTTTAAATCTCATTTAAAACTCTATTTCAATAATTCGTGTGATCACATGATTAATCATAATTAATCATACAAAAATATGATTAATCACAATTAATCATTTAAGCCTTCTTCACTTGGTTTGACTCGAGTCTTACTCAACATAAACCAATTTGAGTCCAACTCAAATTTAGCCAAGTAATGAATCTTATTCATTCTAGTTAATCCAATGAACTAATAATTCATTTTAGTCAAACTAAAATGATTTCCTCTCCAAAATAATATGTTCTTTGTGTGTGACCCTATAGGCTCTCATAACGTTGGCATTGTATCCAAAACCATTTTAAATACATAAGCAATGAGCGGCATCTAGCAATACATCATTGCTACCCAAGTGATGAGAATGTCGAGTTCCGACAACCTCTTCCGTGACTATTATCATATGATAGTGTCTTTCTATCCTTGATATCTCAGATCGATCAATGAGGCATAGACCGTGTCACCCTCTTATCAATCTTTATGTTTCTTGATCCCCAAGTAGACTCACTCAAACAAATGAGCTCAATATCTCATATTGACTCATTTGAGCATGACCATGCATTTCGTGGTCCTACTCTATCAAGAGGCCAAAGATATATCTCCCGTCATATGGGAGGGATAGATCCCATCTACATCACTCACATCCCTCCGCATAATTCGTTACATACTCAGTGATCGCCATTATAGTCACCCAGTTACGGTGTGACGTTAGACGATACCAAAGTACATAACTCCTTATGTTGGGAACCGTAGTGACTTCAGGTCTAAGGACTATTCATACCAATAGTCACATGAGAAAGTATATGACACTCATATAACGATCCATGATACTTTCTCATGGTGGGTCAATTCAGTATATATAGTCTCCAATATATATACCCATGTATCAATGTGATATCACATATCCATGACTTGTTAGACCAAGTCATCCATTGACCTACATGCTAGTCTCAATGTATCAATATAGCCCTTGTCTATTAATACAATACTCGACTAGGAATTTTTAAGAATAGTGTTCTCTACAGCTTCTCATAATCAATTCTACCAATTGATATACTGTAGATAATAACCTACTATTCATGGGCATTATTATATTTATTTAGCTGGCACACGCATAAAGAAATATAATAATCACTCTTTGCCTTTATTAATATAAGAATATAATACAAACGTCTCCCTCACCAATCATCTCATAATTGACACTAAGGACTCATACTAACAATCTCCCACTAGCACTAGTGTCAATCATTGAAATCTCTAAGACCCAGTGACCTAATGTGACCATCATGCTTCCTCTGTGCCAAAGCTTTGGTCAAGGGATCCGCAATGTTAGCATCAGTGTCTACTCTTCATATCTGAACATCTCCTCTATCGATGATCTCTCGAATGAGGTGATACCGCCGTAGTATGTGTTTGGTCCTTTGATGAGAGCGAGGTTCCTTAGCCTGAGCAATAGCTCCATTGTTGTCACAATAGAGGTCTATAAGGTCCGCTATGCTAGGAACCACCCCAAGTTCAGTGATGAACTTTTGGATCCAAACAACCTCCTTTCTTTGCGAAGAAGCGACAATATATACTCACATTATAGAATCTGCGATCGCCTGCTTGAACTCTTCCTCAAGCAAAATACATACCCTAACTGTGATGTGGAGTCATCCTTGTCAGTTTGGAAGCTTGCATCACTGTAACCCTTTACAGCTAGCTCCTCATCACCTCTAAATATCAAGAAATATTCTTTTGTGCTTCGCAAGTACTTAAGAATATTCTTGACAGCTGTGCAGTGACATTCACCGGGATTTGACTGGTACCTGCTTGTCATGCTTAAAGCATACGAGACATCGGGGTGAGTACAAATCATGACGTACATGATAGATCCTATAGCTGATGCATAAGGGATCTGATCCATGCGATCTCTCTCCTCCTTAGAAGAGGGAGATTGAGTCTTCGAAAGATTCACACCATGTGACATTGGCAAAAATCCCTTCTTGGAATTCTGCATGGCAAAACGCTTAAGCACCTTGTCAACATATGTACTCTGACTCAAGCCAAGCAATCTCTTAGATCTATCTCTATAGATCTTGATGCCTAGAATATAGGCTGCTTCATCTAAGTCTTTCATTGAGAAATAATTCCCAAGCCAAGTCTTCACAGACTGCAACATAGGGATATCATTTCCAATGAGCAGTATGTCATCTACATACAATATGAGGAAAACAATTGAGCTCCCACTAACATTCTTGTATACACAAGGATCATCTTCGTTCTTAATGAAACCAAACGTTTTGATCGCATTATCAAAATGAAGATTCCAGCTTCTAGAAGCTTTCTTTAAACCATAAATGGACCTATGCAACTTACAAACCTTTCCAGCATCCTTTGGATCGACAAAACCCTCAGGTTGTGTCATATACACATCCTCGAGTAGATTTTCGTTAAGAAATGTTGTTTTGACATTCATCTGTCAGATCTCATAGTCATAGTAAGTTGCAATAGCAAGCATGATCCGAATGGATTTGAGCATCGCAACTGGAGAAAAGGTTTCATCATAGTCAATACCATGAATCTGCTTGAATCCTTTTGCTACCAATCGCCCTTTATAGGTATGTACATTACCTTCCATGTCAGTCTTTCTCCTAAAGACCCACTTACACCCAATGGGTTTGACCCCTTCAGGTGGATCAACCAAAGTCCATACTTGGTTAGTGTACATGGAATCCATTTCAGATTTCATGGCCTCAAGCCATTTCTTAGAATCTGGGCTCATTACAGCTTCCTGATAGAATGTCGGCTCATCAAGCATGATACCATCATTGTCATCCAAGAGAAAAGAATATCTCTCGGGTTGACAATGTATCCTATCAGACCTTCGCAGAACTTGGTCTACATGAATAGGTTGTACCACAACTCCTTGTGATGACTGTTCTTGTTCCATTAAGGTATCAATGCTATTTTGTGTATCTTGAACTTCTTCAAGATCAATTTTACTCCCATTTATTTTTCTAGAAATAAATTCCCTTTCTAGAAAAATACCATTTCTAGCAACAAACACTTTGCCATGTGTGGGGTTGTAAAAGTAATATCCCTTAGTTTCCTTGGGATATCCAACGAAATAGCATCTATCTGATTTGGGGCCTAGTTTATCGGAAACTTGACGTCGTACGTAAGCCTTACAACCCCAAATCTTCATAAAAGACATCTTGGGACTCTTCCCAGTCCATATCTCATATGGTGTCTTTACGACTGCCTTAGAAGGAACACGGTTAAGTGTGAAAGCGGCGGTCTCTAGAGCATATCCCCAAAAGGAAGGAGGAAGTTCTGTATGACTCATCATTGATCGTACCATATCTAATATAGTATGATTTCTCCTCTCGGATACACCATTCCACTGTGGTGTTCCAGGTGGAGTGAGCTGAGATCTTATCCCACACTCAACTAGATAGTCACAAAACTCTTGGCTTAGGTATTCCCCACCTCGATCTGATCGAAGCATCTTAATACTCTTACCAAGTTGGTTCTGTACTTCATTCTTGAATTCTTTGAACTTTTTAAAGGATTCTGATTTGTGTCTCATAAGATACACATATCCATATCTATCAAATCATCAAGAAATGTGATGAAATCGATAACCTCCTCTGGCTGCGACTTTGAAAGGACCACATACATCACTATGTATGAGGCCTAACAAATCTGTCGCTCGTTCACCTTGTCCACTAAATGAAGTCTTGGTCATCTTGCCTAAAAGACAAGATTCACATACCTCATATGATTCAAAATCAAATGAGTCCAGTAATCCATCCTTATGGAGTTGGGACAAACATTTCTCATTTATGTGACCCAAGCGACAATGCCAAAGATATGTCTGATTCAAATCATTAGATTTGAATCGTTTGGTATTTATGTTATAGACTGGGTTTTCAAGGTCTAGAACATAGAGTCCATTCATCAAGTGTGCACTACAATAGAACATTTCATTTAAATATACAGAACAACACTTGTCCTTAATTATAAATGAAAAACCTTTCTTGTCCAAACAAGACACAGATATAATGTTCTTAGTTATTGCAGGTATCAAATAACACTCTTCAAGTTCTAGAATTAAACCACTCGGTAATGATAAGGAATATGTTCCTACAGCTATAGCAACAACTCTTGTGTCATTGCCAACATGTAGGTCCACTTCTCCTTTTGTCAAAGATCTACTTCTTCTCAAGCCCTGCACATTAGTACAAATGTGAGAAGCACAACCGGTATCTAATACCCATGAGGAAGAAATAGATAGATTGACTTCTATAACATGTATACCTGAAGTGGAAGTCTCACTTCCTTTCTTCTTCTGAACTTCCTCGAGGTACTTTTTGCAGTTCCTCTTCCAATGTCCAGCTTCCTTGCAATGGAAGCAAGTCCCTTCCTTGGCCACCCCACCTTTAGGCTTCAATGCTTTGTCCTTATCTTTATTCTGGGTCTTACCCTTGCCTTTAGACTTTTTCTTACCCTTGCCCTTTTTAACCATAAGTACATCACTAGTACCAGGTTGCATCTTCTTAAGATTGCTCTCAGCAGTTCTCAACATGCTTAAGAGCTCAGGCAATGGTTTGTCAATTTCGCTCATGTAATAATTCATGACAAATTGACTAAAACCTCTAGGCAGCGAATACAGAATAAGGTCAGTGGCCAACTCTTGGCCTAAAGGAAACCCCAATCTTTCAAGGTTCTCAATGTTGGGTTTCCGGCACCGCGGCGTGTGTGTGTTCGATCATGTTTCGTAAACATGAGCACAGCGGAAGCAATTAAAAATAATAAATCTATATTTATTACAACACACACAACACACGCATGCTATTACAACAAGTGTAGACATAATCGTAAATTAAAATTTGCAATAAAAGGAAATTAAACTACGTTATACCTTTCGTATGACGTGTAGCGGGAACGGCATCAACCGGAACGATCCTCGTAAGAATCGTCTCTATCCGTATCCATGCCGAGCTCCTCGGGATGACTTCGCTAAGTCACGAGCTTCGTCTTCGTACGGGTTACTAGCCTCGTGTTGAAGACGATGTGATCGAGAGATGATCACGATCCGAATCCAAATTCGGATCCTAAAACGAGTTCTCAAAACTCGCTTCTCCGGAGAGGTATTCGTCAACCAATTGACGAATCCTTCGTCCTCCACCTCAGAGGATTACCGGAGATCAAATCCCCGGTAAGTTAGCCGCTGTCGGAGCACTAACCGTCGTCCAAACGACGCTCCGACGAGAGGAGAAGAAGCTGTCCAGAAAACTGGACAGCTTGGTGGAGGAGATAGGCGCCGGCCAACAAAGGAAGCCAAGTGCTCACCTTGATGCCAAACCTAAGGAGGATCGCCGGAACTCTTCCGGCAGCAGCTCGACGCCGGCGAGGAGGAAGGAAGCAGCCTTCTGGACGCCGGTTGGAGGAGCTATGGGCTGGGCGGCAAGAAAAGTTGGCGCCAACTCAAAAGGGGAGATGAGGTGGGCGGCCAAACTAGGGTTGCCTCTTCATTAGGGCTTAACAAACCCTAAAACCCTTTTTTATAGAGAACTAATTCTCTTAATGGTTATTGGATCATATCCATAAATCCCGTTAACCCGCTCCATTAAGATAAGTTAAAATAAACCAAACCATGATGGTTTATTTTAAGTTAAAACGAACCGAACCAACTTTTTGGTTCATTCGTTTAAAATAAACCAAACCCTTTGGTTTATTCTCCTCCATTGGATTAGAACCAAACCATTTTGGTCCATCCATTATGTCTTCATAAGACACGGCCCATCCATGCTTCCATTGCGACTGAAACAATTTCATGCTCGCTTTATGTTTGGTCCAACCAAACATAGTTTCTCTCGGTCTGAGAATCCCATTCTCAAGCTCGTTTTAAATCCTTTGGATTACACTCGTTATGCGTGTGACCAAATAGGTTCTCGGTTTATGTTGGCCGTCTATAATTAACCATTAATTATAGAACGATCATGAGTGGCACCTAGTAGTACATCATGATCCCCAATTAACCGAAAAGAACAACGGTTGATCCAGAACTATTTCTGAAACCCTTCAGTAGCTCGAATGAATCGTGCCCCATTCCCTTCACTCATCTTATACCCACTTGGTTCAGGACATGGTCTATAGTGTCAGTCCCCACTAGGTCGACTCGTCGCCACACCTAGCCCAAGTATCATTTCCTCGTCCCTACTGATTCTAGTTACTCACATGTATCGAAGAGTACCTTACTCTAAACATGTAATGCTTTGGCCAAAGACTTTAGTAACAATCCGACGAGAGGCCATGGGTATACATCTCCTCAAGGAGTGGTGAATCCTTTATAGGCTATTCAAACACCTTGATCACTTCGACTTATACCCAATCATCCGGGTCCACATCTCCTGGAGATGTTTGCTTAAGATGTCAAAGCATAAGTCTCCATGATCAAGATGACTTGAATACCGCAAGTCAAAGGAACATCGCACTTAAGCCACAAGAAGAACTTCATTGACATATCTATATATGCAGAGAACCATATGAAGTCTTACTGGTCACTCAATGAACTAGTTACCATAACTAGCATCCACGATTAACTCCGGACATCACTATGTCTCCGGCCGGTGAGAATCACCGCTTGGATACACCAAGGAGTATACCTGCTGTCTGTGTAATCGATGGTGTCCAAATCCATCAATTCATCGACTAGGGATAATTCCGATACATCACAATTACACATGTAGAGATACTCACTAGTTGTGATCCAATCACAAATTCTCTCATGCTGTTAATCGTATCGTGGACATTCAGTAAATGAGTTTAAGATCCAATCAAATACATAAAACATGTATACTCAAATAGTGAATCTTCATTTATCATATAAATGGTTCATACATAAGGCGATTGCCTTTGGACATCTCTCATATATTACTAACAGACTCCCACTTGGCCTAATGCCAATCGCTACTGTATACAATACCATAAGCTCTAACATGACCCTCAAACTTACTTTGAGGTAATGCTTTAGTCAAAGGATCCGCTAAGTTCCTTTCAGTGGGAATTTTCTCGATTTGTATTTCGTTCCTACTTATGATCTCTCTGATAAGATGATAGCGGCGAAGCACATGTTTGGATCATTGATGAGACCACATCAAGTTCAGAGATTAACTTCTTGATCCAAACCGCTTTCTTCGCCTAAAGTCGCAATGTATTCTGCCTTAGTGGCAGAATCCGCTATAATATCAAGCTTGGAACCTTTCCAACTTATTGCGCCTCCATTCTAGGTGAATACATACCCAGACTGAGACATGGAATCATCCTTGTCATGCGAGTCGCATCCGTATACCCACGTATCACCATGTACCCTTCTCCATATATTAGGAACACATCCTTAGTTCTTCTTAAGTACTTAAGGATCGTCTTAACAGCCACCCAATAATCCATTCTTGGATCAGACTGATATCTGCTCGTGACACTCAGAGCATACGATACATCGGGCCTCGTACATAACATAGCATACATGATAGATCCTATTGCGGATGCATAGGGAATCTTACTCATGCAAATCCTCTCGTCTTCTGTGCGCGGACACATAGACTTCGAAAGGTGTTCCCCATGCCTGATGGGCAGATAACCTTTCTTAGATTCCGACATGCTAAACCTCTTTAGCACTCGGTCTATATATGTAGACTGCGAAAGACCAAGCAACCGTTTCGATCTATCTCTATAGATCTTAATCCCAAGGATGTAGGTTGCTTCTCCCAGGTCTTTCATGGAGAATGTCTTGGACAACCAAACCTTAACTGACTGTAAGATTGACACATCGTTTCCTATAAGTAATATGTCATCGACATATAATACTAGGAACACGACTACACTCCCACTAACCTTCTTGTACACACAAGGTTCGTCTGGATTTTGTGAGAAATCAAACTTTTTGATCGTCTCATCAAAACGGATATTCCAGCTCCTGGATGCTTGCTTCAATCCATAAATGGATCGTCGCAATTTGCATACCTTGGTTTTATCAACCGATGTGAAACCCTCAGGCTGTATCATATACACGTCCTCGAGCAGGTTTCCATTAAGGAAAGATGTTTTCACATCCATCTGCCATATCTCATAATCATAATGAGCCGCTATGGCCAGGAGCATCCGAATGGATTTAGGCACAGCTACAGACGAATAGGTTTCGTCATAATCAACACCTTATTTTTGACGATATCCTTTCGCCACCAATCTAGCCTTATAGGTAATCACATTACCATCCATGTCGGTTTTCTTCTTGAAAACCCACTTGCACCCTATAGGCTTTATGCCTTCAGGTGGGTCAACCAAGTTCCAAACTTGGTTTTCGTACATGGAATCCATTTCCGACTTCATGGCACCAAGCCACTTATCCCTTTCTGAACTTGTCGACTTCTTCATAAGCTGTAGGCTCCTCATCATCAATGAGTAACACGCGTCGTTCGATTCACTTACGAAATCCATATCTCTCGGGAATATTGCGTGTTCTACCGGATCTACGAAGATGTGGTGTTACAATAGGTCCAGATTGCTCATCACTATGAGTTGTCGGTGTTGTTCTTCACCAAGGTATCTCATCAATGTCTATTTGAGTCTCTCGAGCCTCCTCAAGCTCGGCGACACTCCCTTGTTTTTCTTGCAGAGAAACTCTTTCTCTAGAAACACGATGCCTTGAAACAAACACCTTTTGTTCCACAGGATGATAGAATTGGTAACCCCTTGTTTCCTTAGGGTATCCAATAAATAGACATTTATCGGACTTAGCATCCAGTTTATACGTCTGATTAAGCCTTCACATAAGCGAGACAACCCCATATCTTCAAGTAAGATACATGAGGTTTCTTACCATTCCATATCTCATATGGAGTAGTTGAGACTACCTTGGTAGGCATTCTGCTTAACAAGTAAACAAAACCCAAAAGGACTTGGTAAGAGTTGCATGATTCATCATTGACCTGACCATGTCCAACAAGGTCCGGTTACGCCTCTCAGATACACCATTATGCTGTGGTGTATAGGGCGGAGTCCATTGAGACAATTTACCATTGTCTCTTAGATAATCAAGAAACTCTTGACTTAAGTATTCACCACCTCGATCCGATCGAAGTATTTTAATACTCTTGTTATGTTGTTTCTCTACTTCATTTTTGAATTCTTTGAACCTTTCAAAGGCTTCAGACTTGTGTTTCATCAAGAACACATACCCAAACCGTGAGTGATCATCGGTGAAGGTAATGAAGTAGCTATAGCCTCCTAATGCTTGAGTTGACTTAGGTCCACATACATCAGTATGTATTAGACCTAGTAACTCTCCTACTCATTCACCTTTTCCAGTAAAAGGTAACTTAGTCATCTTGCCTTTTAAGCATGATTCGCATGTATCGTATGAATCCAATTCAAACGATTCCAGAATTCCACATCGGTGTAATTCGGACATGCATTTCTTGCTTATATGGCCAAGACGACAATGCCACATATAGGAGTCTATGTGATTATCCTTTCGAGCACGCGTGTTGCTCGCTTCGATATTGAAAATGTCACTGGATACGTCCAACGTATAAATGCCATTACTCAAAGTTCCAGTTCCATAAAGTACGCCATTCAAAGTTATATAACAACAATTGTTACTAAACGTCAAATGGAAACCATTTCTATTTAAACAAGAAATAGAAACAATGTTCTTTATTAGAGAAGGAACATAATAGCAATTATCCGGTTCAAGACTAGTCCACTAGGAGCTTGACAAATAAGTTCGATGGCGGCCGCGTGACCTTTGCTCCATTGCCACTCATGAATTTGACTCCCCTCTGACAAGTCTTCTTCTATTCCTTAGCCCCTGTATGTCATTACATATATGTGAGCTACACCTAGTATCCAATACCCAAGTGTCTAAGGAAATAGAATGACAATCAATAACGAAGATACCTGAAGAGGATGGGGCATCGGATGCCTTCTTCTTCTTCATGGACTCAAGATAAGTCTTGCGATTTCTTCGCCGGATGGCCTTCCTTGCCACAGTGATGGCAAGTGCCCTTTTCTTATTGGTTCCGCCTTCTTTGCCTTTTCTTTCCTTTCTTACATTCTTTTGCCTTCCTCTTAGAACCTTTCTTTGAGGAATCAACTAATAAACCGCCTTCTCCTCATGCTTTACAGAAGGCTCCACAGTCTTCAGCATATTAAGGAGCTCAGGAATGGTGGATTCCAATTTGTTCATCCGATAGTTCATCACAAATTGCGAGAAACTCTTGGGCAAACAATGCAGAATTAAGTCAATACTTAACTCATGATCCATCACAAAACCGAGGGTAGCTAGCCGCTCGATGTACCCGTTCATCTTTAGCACAAACTGCACTACAGACGAACCTTCTTGCATCTTCGTAGTGAAGAGGAGCCTAGAGACCTCGAACCTTTCGGATCTCGCTTGCTCATCGAACAACTCATGAAGATGGAAGACCATAGTATTAGCATCCATATGCTCATGCTGCTTTTGCAGCTCAGGTACCATCGCCGCTAGCATGATGCAACTCGCCAGCTCAGAATCTGCCACATGTTTCTGATAGACCAACATTTGGTCTGGAGTTGCATCGTCCTTAGGACGGTCAGGAAGAGGCTCTTCAAGGACATATGCAAGCTTTTTTGCCTTGAGAACAATTCTCAGGTTTCTAAGCCAGTCCAGGAAGTTAGGCCCAGTCAGTTTGTTCGAATCCAAAATAGTGCGCAAATTCAAAGACGTCATGATCAATTTATTGACCTAGAAATACAAAACGAGCATCAATATACATTTATAAATCCCATTCATTTTTCGAATTTCAAAAACCCCAAAATCACTTCGGGAGATCGTAGGTCCATCTCCGAATGGGTTGATATCCATCATAGTTATGAACAACCTTGGAGAGAGTCCAACAAGCCATTCATAACTACGACGGTAGGTATCATCTATACCGATTGCATATCACGTATATGCAACTATCACAATGTGCTATCAACTATTTGAATGTTCACACATACATCGGGTTGTTAACACATTAACAAGTATGCATCATATGCATAGCACCCAACTTCACCTCCCTTTACATCGACCTTGGAGAGAGTCCAACAAGCCGATGCTCCAGGTTAAAGCCAACCCATTAATCGGGACATAGTTTTAATATGGTTAGAGCGCATTCAACCAATTAGCCCAGCTTGGAGAGAGTCCAACAACCAAAGCTAACGATTGACCTCTGACTCTTACCATATTAGTATTAAACTATTCCATGGTTTGAACATATTCAGTTCGAGTAGGGCTTGAGAGAGTCCAACAACCCAAACAAGAAATGAACTCGTTCTAACAATATTAATGGAAGGTGTAGGCTTTAATATTGATTAAGGGTTTTATGTCTCATCCTCTTTGCATGCAAATAACTATTATCTACATGGCATGGCATACATGGCACACATCTACATGTCACGACACGCATGGCATAATGTTATGCATCTAATGCAATTACATGGCATACAATTATGTCATGTATATAATTTCCTTATATGTCATAACTATTTATGGAAATAAAATATGTTTAAGATTTGATTCTCCAAATAAAATCATAATTAAATTAGGAAACAAATTTCCAAATCTAATCACATATTTTATTCATGGAATTATTTGATTAAGGAAAATCTATTTAGGAAACCAATTTCCTAAATCATTAAACTACTTATGGAAATAAAATATTTTAAGATTTGATTTCCCAAATCAAATCATGATTAAATTAGGAAACAAATTTCCAGAATCTAATCAAATATTTTATTTATGGAAAATATCAATTTCCATAAATACTTCCAACTTTCCAAAAGTGGAAGATTTCCATAAATACTTCTAGACTTTCCAAAATTGAAAAATTTCCATAAATACTTCTAAATTTCAAAAATTAGAAAATTTCCAGAAATACATTATGACTATCGCAAAACCATTTTACGATTATGTCGAAACACAACCTGGGCTCTGATACCACTGTTGGGTTTCCGGCACCGCGGCGTGTGTGTGTTCGATCATGTTTCGTAAACATGAGCATAGCGGAAGCAATTAAAAATAATAAATCTATATTTATTACAACACACACAACACACGCATGCTATTACAACAAGTGTAGACATAACCGTAAATTAAAATTTGCAATAAAAGGAAATTAAACTACGTTATACCTTTCGTATGACGTGTAGCGGGAACGGCATCAACCGGAATGATCCTCGTAAGAATCGTCTCTATCCGTATCCACGCCGAGCTCCTCGGGATGACTTCGCTAAGTCACGAGCTTCGTCTTCGTACGGGTTACTAGCCTCGTGTTGAAGACGATGTGATCGAGAGATGATCACGATCCGAATCCAAATTCGGATCCTAAAACGAGTTCTCAAAACTCGCTTCTCCGGAGAGGTATTCGTCAACCAATTGACGAATCCTTCGTCCTCCACCTCAGAGGATTACCGGAGATCAAATCCCCGGTTAGTTAGCCGCTGTCGGAGCACTAACCGTCGTCCAAACGACGCTCCGACGAGAGGAGAAGAAGCTGTCCAGAAAACTGGACAGCTTGGTGGAGGAGATAGGCGCCGGCCAACAAAGGAAGCCAAGTGCTCACCTTGATGCCAAACCTAAGGAGGATCGCCGGAACTCTTCCGGCAGCAGCTCGACGCCGGCGAGGAGGAAGGAAGCAGCCTTCTGGACGCTGGTTGGAGGAGCTATGGGCTGGGCGGCAAGAAAAGTTGGCGCCAACTCAAAAGGGGAGATGAGGTGGGCGGCCAAACTAGGGTTGCCTCTTCATTAGGGCTTAACAAACCCTAAAACCCTTTTTTATAGAGAACTAATTCTCTTAATGGTTATTGGATCATATCCATAAATCCCGTTAACCCGCTCCATTAAGATAAGTTAAAATAAACCAAACCATGATGGTTTATTTTAAGTTAAAACGAACCGAACCAACTTTTTGGTTCATTCGTTTAAAATAAACCAAACCCTTTGGTTTATTCTCCTCCATTGGATTAGAACCAAACCATTTTGGTCCATCCATTATGTCTTCATAAGACACGGCCCATCCATGCTTCCATTGCGACTGAAACAATTTCATGCTCGCTTTATGTTTGGTCCAACCAAACATAGTTTCTCTCGGTCTGAGAATCTCATTCTCAAGCTCGTTTTAAATCCTTTGTATTACACTCGTTGTGCGTGTGACCAAATAGGTTCTCGGTTTATGTTGGTCGTCTATAATTAACCATTAATTATAGAACGATCATGAGTGGCACCTAGTAGTACATCATGATCCCCAATTAACCGAAAAGATCAACGGTTGATCCAGAACTATTTACGAAACCCTTGATGCTCGAATGAATCGTGCCCCATTCCCTTCACTCATCTTATACCCACTTGGTTGGGACATGGTCTATAGTGTCATCCCCACTAGGTGACTACGTCACACCTAGCCCAAGTATCATTTCCTCGTCCTACAGTTCTAGTTACTCCACATGTATCGAAGAGTACCTTACTCTAAACATGTAATGCTTTGGCCAAAGACTTTAGTAACAATCCGACGAGAGGCCATGGGTATACATCTCCTCGCAAGGAGTGGTGAATCCTTTATAGGTTATTCAAATACCTTGATCACTTCGACTTATACCCAATCATCCGGGTCCACATCTCCTGGAGATGTTTGCTTAAGATGTCAAAGCATAAGTCTCCATGATCAAGATGACTTGAATACCGCAAGTCAAAGAACATCGCACTTAAGCCACAAGAAGAACTTCATTGACATATCTATATATGCAGAGAACCATATGAAGTCTTATGGTCTGGTCACTCCAATGAACTAGTTACTATAACTAGCATCCACGATTAACTCCGACATCACTATGTCTCCACCAAAGGAGAATCACCGCTTGATACACCAAGGAGTATACTGTGCTAGTCTCAACAGTAATTGATGGTGTCCAAATCCATCAATTCATCGACTAGGATAATTCCGATACATCACAATTACACATGTAGAGATACTCACTAGTTGTGATCCAATCACAAATTCTCTCATGCCGTGAATCGATCGTGACATTCAAGAAATGAGTTTAAGATCCAATCAAATACATAAAACATGTATACTCAAATAGTGAATCTTCATTTATCATATAAATGGTTCATACATAAGGCGATTGCCTTAGGACATCTCTCATATATTACTAACACTCAACATATCCAATCATCTTGAGTACATGAGTTCCTACGGGTGTTCCTTCTTGCATTTTGCATGAAAATAATGCCTTAGATACCTCAGATCTCTCGTGCCTCGCCTGCCCTTGATATAGTTGCTTCAAGTGTGCAACCATATCAAAGGCATCCATGTTCTCATGTTGCTTCTAAAGCTCAGAGTTCATGGTTGCAAGCATAAGGCATGATGCATCTAATGCATCATCTTGATGCTTCTTGTATGCATCCTTATTTGCACGAGTAGCATTATTGGCGGGTGGTTCAGGAATGGGTTTCTCTAGAACATAGAGTTTCCGCTCTTGTTTGAGAACTATTCTCAAATTTCTGAACCAGTCAATGAAGTTTGCTCCATTGAGCTTGTCCTTCTCAAGGACCGATCGCAGAGAGAGGGTATTTGACGTATTTGAAGACATAGTAATCTACAATAGAAATAATATGCATAAATGAGTATTATATCTGAAATTATTTAATTAGGCCTTTAATTAAATGAGACTCCCACTGATTCCTTTAGCTTCAATAGGAGCTAGTTATACCAGTTCTATTGAGCTTCAAGTTCATGTGGGACAATATCCACATCATACCTCACCTTGAGTTAGCTTTGGATAATCGCCCAAGATTTAGTGTCACTAGGTAGGTAACATTTTACCAATTGCATCGTATGCAACTCTTGGAATAAAGGATCAAGATTCACATTATACATCATCTTGAGTTAGCTTTGGCTAATCGCCCAAGACTTAGTATAAATGTTCTCTTATCCGTGTCTCCTAACTATTAGGAAATGCCTCTAAGTTTTTCTCAATCTAATTGAGACAGTCTCATCCAAAGTTTGATAGCGGGACATCACTATTGTCCTCTCGCACTCTACCAAGATAAAATGCGTTGCTTTGCTTTGACAAACCCAACACAAATGATCGAGGTAGTTTATGAGTACCAAACTTTGGTAGGCATATTTATTTGACTTAATTTTAAGATAACAAATTATCTAGCATGCATCACATACACACAACATATATCACATATACGCTAAACGTGACATGGTTATGGCCCTTATTCTACGATTTCTCAAGCCAATAAGAAAATCGATTGGTTACCCTAGGGATAACATCTTCTCCAAGCGCTTCCTTTGGTCAACATGTGTTGTTAGCATCGTCCTTGTAACATCCACCTTCAATGGACTTTCCATTGCTTATTTATTTTGTACATTACAAAATGAGAACACTCGAGTTACATTCGAGTCTTAATCTATTTTACAACTAGAAAATAGTAGTGAAGGCACGACACGCAGGCCGTGTAAAGCAGTACAACACCCACATACATATGACGGCACGCAGGCCGTATTATGAATTACAACACATAACCACAATCATATTGGGTCCTAGGCCATAACCATGCACCATATACAAATCATTCACAATGATTTAATAAATTATTTTATTTATCAGTTTAATTATGTGCGATTTTTAAGCGATTGGTCTTGGTCTTGCTAGGTTAGCGGTTAGGGTCAAGGCGGCGCCCCTTGTGGGTTTTTTTTTTCTGCTAACTCATCTTATGAGCTGCTGCCCATTTTGTCCAAATCTATGAACCGAGACCTCCGGATGGCGGTGTGTTCGGCCGTCCGACAACCAGCCACTTGGCGGACCATCTGCTTTGAATCCTTTCGGACATAGGCGGAGTCGGCATCATCGACTTGATTGATTACCCACTTGGCAAACTATGCAGCTAAATCAACTCGGACATATCGGCTTTCGAAAAATCCCAAAAAAACATAATAAAACTATTCTCATGTTTATATCACATAAAACATCTAAAAAAATGTGTACGATTTTTCACAAGTGGCTCTGATACCACTGTAGGGATCCCGAGCGATAAACAAAATTTTCGCAGCGGAAAACTTAGGATCCCTCCAGAGATCCAAGCGAAAAATCATACTCATTTCTATTATTGATTCTATCTTATAGGAATCGAGATTACCTTCGATGCGTGCCCTTCGAATTCCCGTCAGTAACACTTGCAGATCTCAGCGTGGTCAGAATGTCCACGCCTCTACGGTGCACACACATACACACTTGGAGAGAAGAAGTGAACTAATGATTGTACTAGCAACCACAAAATATCCGTCCACTCCCTTTCTTCTTACTCTGCTACAAGGAAGAAGTCCTTCGATCCTCTTTTTTTTTCTTCACGAACCAAACCACACAAGAAAAATGAGAATCAAAAAATCATTCAAACACACACGATGCATTAATCAAATTAATGCACTTTAATGATACATTAAATGCATTACCATTTTTCCTAATCTTTCTTTCAACGTGAATGAAAAATAGGAAAACCATTAATGCACATTTAATGCTCATTTAATGCACCTTAAATGAGACTTTAAATCTCATTTAAAACTCTATTTCAATAATTCGTGTGATCACATGATTAATCATAATTAATCATACGAAAATATGATTAATCATAATTAATCATCTAAGCCTTCTTCACTTGGTTTGACTCGAGTCTTACTCAACATAAACCAATTTGAGTCCAACTGAAATTTAGCCAAGTAATGAGTCTTACTCATTCTAGTTAATCCAATGAACTAATAATTCATTTTAGTCAAACTAAAATGATTTACTCTCCAAAATAATATGTTCTTTGTGTATGACCCTATAGGCTCTCATAACATTGGTAATGTATCTAAAACCATTTTAGATACATAAGCAATGAGCGGCATCTAGCAATACATCATTGCTACCCAAGTGATGAGAATGTCGAGATCCGACAACCTCTTCCGTGACTATTATCATATGACAGTGTCTTTCTATCCTTGATATCTCAGATCGATCAATGAGGCATAGACCATGTCACCCTCTTATCAATCTTTATGTTTCTTGATCCCAAGTAGACTCACTCAAACAAATGAGCTCAATATCTCATATTGACTCATTTGAGCATGACCATGTATTTCGTAGTCCTACTCTATCAAGAGGCCAAAGATATCTCTCCCATCATATGGGAGGGATAGATCCTATCTACATCACTCACATCCCTCCGCATAGTTCGTTACATACTCAGTGATCGCCGTTATAGTCACCCAGTTACGGTGTGACGTTAGACGATACCAAAGTACATAACTCCTTATGTAGGGAACCGTAGTGACTTCAGGTCTAAGGACTATTCATACCAATAGTCACATGAGAAAGTATATGACACTCATATAATGATCCATGATACTTTCTCATGGTGGGTCAATTCAGTATATATAGTCTCCAATATATATACCCATGTATCAATGTGATATCACATATCCATGACTTGTTAGACCAAGTCATCCATTGACCTACATGCTAGTCTCAATGTATCAATATAGCCCTTGTCTATTAATACAATACTCGACTAGGAATATTTAAGAATAGTGTTCTCTACAGCTTCTCATAATCAATTCTACCAATTGATATACTGTAGATAATAACCTACTATTCATGGGCATTATTATATTTATTTAGCTGGCACACGCATAAAGAAATATAATAATCACTCTTTGCCTTTATTAATATAAGAATATAATACAAACGTCTCCCTCACCAATCATCTCATAATTGACACTAAGGACTCATACTAACATCATGACCCAGGTCGATTGTTCTAATAATCTCCCCAAAACATTATTAGACATCAATGTCAACTCTCTATGTAAAACATCAAAATATCACTCGAGTCAAACTCAAGTCCGGTCAATCGTGACTTGGGCCGATTGCACCAACACGGCTAAGTTAGGCGTAACAATTTTTCTTAGCATTGATCGCTCTATGAGAAGCTATGTAAGGTGTAACAACTTTCATAGCATTGGATTGCTTAGTGTTCTTGTTGTCGCACGAGCCATTTTCTTCAGTATGAATTGACTATTCTATTAGTCTTTTAGGACTATGATCTCCGATACGATTCTGGTCTATGTGACTGGATACTTTTATTAGTCATTTGGGACTAATGACTCCGGCTCCATTTAGTCTATGTGACTAAATACCTCTTATTGGTCTATGTGACCATTTTGTCTATGTGACATGCTTTGGACGAGTGGGAGATGTAACCACTCGGGGCGGTGGCTGCACATGTTGCGTTGCGTGCAGCGTGCGTCTTTTGCCGCAACCGCAATTGCGGCGACAATGATATACACCCCTTTATAAGGGGGGTGCGTCCAAAGAGAGGAGATAGAAAGAGCGTCGGAGTGCTGCTGATAATCGGAGTGAAACGCGAACACCAAGGCGCGTCGAAACTTGGCTTGTGGAAGAGGAGGATCTTTTCAGTCGTGATTGATTCTCATACGGTAAGCGGAATCGTCATCCCTTCAGATCAAGGAAGCGAGAAGTTTCGGACGAAATTCTATAAGTATCTTTTCCAGTTTTTTACAGCTTCGTTCTTCCTTTATTTTTGCTTAGATAATCCCGATTAGATGCGGAAATAACCAACAGTAACTATCTTAGATGATTAAGGTTAAAAGTCAATCTTTTACAAACTATCGAACAATTAATTCTGAATCATGATCGGGTCTATTAGTAAGTCTCATATATTTTAAACAATTTATTCCAGATCTTAAATGTCTAATTTAACAGTTTTTTAACTATTAATGTGTTTTGGTGAAAATTTCTTAATGAGCTATAAACTAATTATCTAAGAAAATGATTGAATCAATATATATTATCTATGATTTTACATGATCATTTTAAAAAATATTTTGAAAAAAACTTAGATAGACTCAAATTATCATTTAATTCTACAAGTGAGTCTAATATACTTCAAATAATTTATTCGGTCTCAGATCTTTAAAAAATTTTCGCCCATTAAAGTGACTATCTAAAACACTTGATGGATTATAATTGTTTAAATCAGTCATTTAAGGTCATAATTGAATTTAGCATATTTTAAACAATTCATTGGTAGTTTTAGACGCTCATTTACTCTGGATTTATTCATTAAATGAATTAAGGGAAACATCTTCTATCTAATATCGAAAATAATAATAATATGTAATAGTACTTTGGTTTTTGAACTTCTTCCAATTAACTCTAGTTGACATTTAAAATTTAAAAATAGTTGAAAATATTTAGACTAAATGTAAAAAATTCAGTAAAATTAAAAATGCAATTGAAATCTCTAAATATGCATGTATGAGTATATTTGGCATATGGAAAATTATTTTTAAATTAGAGTTAATTGTTCTAAAATTAATCAAGGGCTTAAACTACTGAAATTACATTTTGCATTTCATTTCAAATTTATTTTCAAATAGAAAATTGATTTCTTAGAATCTAGATTTTTATTAAAAAAAGATATTTGCAATTTAAGCAATGAATCAAATCAAATTCAAGGTGATCGATTCTCCTTGTCAACCTCAATTAATTTCCTTCGGGAAAAATAAATAATGATGTGGATATGACCTGACCTATGAGACCCAAACAATCATTAGAGGGATGGAATAAGGCTCTGGCAGGGGACCCTATTGTTGGGGATCCTTGAAAGGTTAGAGGAGGATGAATAGCCTCTTTTCGTTTCTATAATTTAATTAGTGGAAGCAAAAGAACAATGAACAATGAAATTAAGAAGCAAAAGAGTACAAACGCTAACACGGAAATTTAATGTGGTTTGGAGATTATGCTCCTATTCCACGACGATCTTTAAGGTGGATCAATCCAAATAAATCTTCCACTAAGAAAGCTTCTTTTACAAGACACTCTTCTTACAAATGATAGAGATGAAGATTAGAAAAAAAGGAGGTTTAAGAGCACAAGAAAACTTAAAGAAGACTAAGGGAGCTTAAAGACAGAATTTGGAATATAAGCACTAGCATCCTCAAGCACCCTAAGGTCCCTTTTTATAGAACAAGGGCTGATTTTTCCCGTTGAGCCTCCATCAGTCGACTGATGTACAACATCAGTCGACTGTTGTTGTAGCTGACGCAATCCAACGACTTCTGACTAGTCGGATCTGCAGTCATCACTACCCAACGAGACTCTGATCAATCGACTGATTACACTATCAATCGACTGATTGAGCCATTAGTCAAGTACTCCAAGCAATCACTCAACTAGAAAACCATTCTGTGCCGATGTCCACTATCAACAGTTGACTGTCAGGGTATAACAGTCGACTAATGGTTAACCAGTCGACTGTCAAACCCTAATAGTAGACTAATTGACCCAGAATTCAACCTTCATCAGTCGAGTGATTGATCAGTCGACTGGGATTGTAAAATACCGGAGAAAAAAAAATAAAAATAAAAATATTCCTCGGCAATTGATAAAACATCTTGTGGAATTTTTCAGAAATTTTTCTGGATTTAAACGGAAGGTTTATGGATGTTTCATGGGGATAAAGCGAACAAACTTTTGTAAAGCTTGTTTAGACTATCTGCAAGGAATTAATGGGTTTAATTAAAACCCATTATATTCCTTCCATTTCCCCTTAATTCCCAATTGTGTCGACTTCTCTTCCCCTCCCGATCTCGCTCCTTCGTCTCGAGCGATTCATCACCGCGAGGTCATCTCCGTCGCCGCGCCTCGCCGTCGCCTTCTCCCTCGTGCACCGGCCACGGCGATCCTTTGTCGCCCGTCGTGCCCGTCGCGTGCCCCCATCGCCGCACCGTCGCCGTTCCTTCTCTCGCCATGTGATCATTGCTCCAACACCGTCGATCGAGCCTCTGTCGTCGGAGATCTCCACCGAGCGGCCGATGAACAACGCAAGCCCAAGCCTTTCGTCGCCCTCTTCTTCCATTGGTCCGACGGCAGCAAACAGCGTCACCGTCTGGTTGTCGAAAAACACTCGAGCAGAGCCGTCGGTGAGGGGTATTTCGCTGTCGGTGGTCGCCGAAGCAAGCGCGATGACGGCGACACTACAGTTGGTTGATCCGGTCGGAGTTGGAGCTGTGGTGAAAGTCAGAGCAACTAGGGGAGGAGTATGACCGGGGTAGCTTTAAATTACTATGAAACGAGACGATGGTTGCTGGCTCTTTGGATGGCGTTGCCGGTGGTCGCCGGAGATAGTTGGTCTTGTGGGTGAACAACTGTGGGAAGTTTTCTGGTATGCGGCTATGAGGGGCAAATTTTTTCTGGTTGTCCAGGAAGAGAGAGGATGTGAAGCTGTGTCGGCAGTGAATGGGGGAGACAAGGTCAGGTAAGATTATGTTTCGGAAATTTTGATATATGATTGTTATGCAGCTAATTTGATTGTGGTTTCATGATTGATGGTTAACAGGGGAAGAGTGTTCCAAATGGGTTGTGGAAGCTGAATGATTGAGGTAATGTTTAAATTGGATTAAACGTGGATACTGTGATTGCAGGTGATTAGAGTTATTGAAATTGGGTATAGGTTGCAGTTTAACTGATTCATTTGGATCGTATACGTGTAGAGGTATCAAGAAGCTATTTGGATTTAAATCTAAGATCGCTGATCAGAAGCTTTGGAATTAAAGTCGGGCTGGGTAATTTGAGATTTGAAAACTTTATCAACAAATATATGTTTCGACAGCTAGGTTCTATGTTATGGTTGTGATGATAGATGGCAGCTACGGCTAAATTCATCTGGTTGGTATAAGTTGATATTTCAAACATGGAACAAGAAGTTGTGAAGGAAGTTAGGCTTGGTAAGTCCAAACTTGAATGTTTTGGATGTATACTAATGTTATTTTGTTAACAGATATGGTGGTTGCTTCTAAACTGCCTTTTAGTGCAGGTGATGAAGACAAACGGGGATAAGCTTGTCATTTCCTATTTGGAGGTGGAGCTTCTCAGAGGAATCTTAGTAGCAAGTGGGTAATTTTCCTACCTGGTCCGGGTAGATGTATTGCATTCAGATTTAGTCATAGATATGAGCATGTTAGGTGTTCATATTACCTTGACCCTGCTCTTATTATCGTATGCTTGAACTTATCGTTGGATATATTTATGTTCAATTGTTGATATCACATATACCCTATCATAATTTAGGAGTTATAGATGTGATGTAAATTGGCCTAGATGTTTAATAGGGTGTAAATGTTAGTACGGGGGATGACCCAATTTATAAATTGGAAAAAGGTCATCTATGGGTAGGTAATGCCCTAAATGTAGGATTTATTTCCAATACCCGTATGTTGCATACTGTTACCAACCATGAGTTGTGTAATGGTTAAGTGAAGGGTGATTAGAGTATCGCTGCGAACCGGTGGTCCCAGCTTGATATGATTAGTCGAGTACGACTCTCTATCGTATAGAGAGTGCGTCGGTCAGTTGAGTACGCCTCTCTATTGCGTGCAGTTGTCCTGGGTGCGTGATACTCGACCACTCATTGGTAGTGTTAGTCGGAGTGGCCAGCAGCAGGGACCCCCGTTGTGTAGCGAGCTCTTTACGCTCATATGCTACTTGATAATACTGCCCACTCGACCACTCTATAGCAGTGGTTGGTGTGAGTTGGGACAGTTGTCATGTCGTGCCACCTAGGCCACACTGGGGTCGTGGTAGCGAGTAGGGGTGAGCAGGCATGACCATGCATACTGCATTGCCGTATCTTATGACGTTTTGCATATTACCATATATAGATACATATATGTATCTATATATATATATGGATGGTTGAGATTAATATATATATAGATGCGGTCTATATATATATGATTATTGTGATATTGCATTTGATTGTACTATGCTTGTTGCATTTGGGTGTACATCATATTCATGCATGTCTCTTGCATTTGTTATACGATTGTGTCAGATATTGGTATGTGTTGGACAGACCATTAGATACCTTGACCTGTAGCTAGAGTATATTTTGAGTTGATCTACTCTTCCTGTTATATATATATATATATGTTGGATATATGTTCAGGTTGGATCAGAGTAGCATGACAGACTTTAGGTATGTCTGCATTTTTATGTTGTTTATTTGGTTAGACGGTATATGCTTGTATTTATATACTATGCTGATATACCTGTTGTACCTTTAGAGTATGTTGTTGAAAATACATGTGATATGACATATATACATATTTTTCTATTACCTGCTGAGTTTTACTCACCACCCCCCACGGACCCTGGGTTTTCTGTCGCCCAGGTAACAGGTAGAAGACTTCGTGACGACTTGGAGCACCGCCGACTGACATCGTCTCATCTCACCTCCGAGGCTCCCGTGTCTGTTTTGGATTTTCCATATGTCTTGTTTTGCATTCGGAGTTTTCGTGATGTTATGTATTATGTGATATACGCACATGTTGGTGCGGGTTTTGTCGAGGTTTTCTTTATGTTATGGTGTTAGTTATACCGATATGCATGTGTGACATTGTATTATTGTTGTATCACTTCCGTTGTGTATTTGTTGTAGTAGTTTTGTTATGTTGTTGTGGTTTGGTTATATTGTTATATATATTGTTGTTATTGTGGGCCTACGAGCCTTGTATTAACCCGAAATGTTGTCACGTACAGGGGAGATGTCGTCCGTTTGATTTTCAGCTCGGCATGTTCTCGGGGCGTGACAACTTTAGTGGTATCAGAGCCAGGTTCTGCGATGCCATACAATGTTGTTTTTGAGTCGAGTCTTGGATTCTCGGGAGTTGATTTATTCGGTTTTGGTTTTCTGAGATGAGATGGACAGTAGCCTGAGCTCCAAGCAGCACGAGGTAAGAATTCCTCAAAAACTTATGGTTTAGTAGATACTTATCTAAACTTGATCAGTAGGTGTATACAGTATAGTTATGACACCTTTGCAGACTTGTAGTAGGGGTCGTCCATCGAGACGACCAACTGGAGTGACCTTTAGGGTTTATACTCCCGGTTTTAGTTGACTATGCTTTTAATGTTAATAACAGGGAATAACCTGTAGTATGTTGGTTATTATTCGTAACCATGGTATGAGTTGACTACGGGAACGACCTGTTGAGTCTGTGAGTCTTGAACCTGTGTCGAGGAGGTGATTTACCTTTGAGAGCCGACTGATACCGAGTCGAAAAACATGGGTCAAGTCGTCACATTTCTGGTTGAAATCAGAGATTTCAGCCTTAGAGATTTTCACTAACGGTGCTAGTCAGATCATTACCTGTTGGGTAATGGACAAGACAAATTATCTATTGTGATGCAGATAGTGGAAGGCTAGGTTACGGTGTTTCATAGGGATTTTATCCCTGAGTTGTTCGTACTGAGATGTATAACTTTGAGAGTACTTTTGAGTACTTAACTCATGTTATATCGAGAAAGAAGAGTTGTTTGCATACCATTATCGGGATCAAGTCGGTATTTGGTGATAAATACATAAAATAATCTTCGAGATATAATATATCACTTGATCATGGATTAGTGATGTTGGAAGAGTGTATTTCCCCGTGTCACTTTTAGTGACACAGTGTAAGGAATTCTTGAGCTTTAAGAAAGGGTGATTGGTTAGTAATAGTGTACTGTGCAGAGTCATGAGACTTGCGGAGATTACGACCACCTAATAGCTAAAGAAGGAGAATGAATGATTTAAGCCACCCGGGGTTATTAGCTTATAGTTAGATTAGGATGTCGGGATCTTCTACCAGATCCTACTGGAAGACGTTGGATTGAGACAGGAGTTTAGAAATGACTCCGTATGAGGGTTTAAGAGTTGGAGACCGGTAAGCAAATATTGTAGGTCAACTTAATAGAGTCAGAAGTCTCCGACTATGGGATAAAAAAGCAAGATCAGAGTCATAGGCTTTGAGCTATTTTCTGACTATAGAAGACCAACCGCAGATCATCAGGATATTCTCGTGGATATCAAAAAAATCAGAACAAAGACTTCGAAGGGGTTATGTGTGTGCAGTTCAGATCACGAAGACACGCGAAATCAGATTATCCGTTGGATCAGTTCATCTGATGCTATTATGAGCAACCAGTACAGAGGAGGTGGTGTATTTTGAAGACTCAGTTGAAGACTACCAATGGTGTTCCGAGAGGATGATGTATCGTCTTGACAGCAGAGATCGGCACAGAAGATTGAGTTATCTCATCAGCAACAACCTACTACCTCAGGCGTGGTTGGAGTTCCTTGATACTCCCCTTCAGCAGAGATCAGCACAGAAGCAGCATCAGCAGAAGACATCTTAGAAGATTCAGCAGACAACAAACAGTTACCCTCAGATGTGGTTTGCTTAGTACAGAGGAGAGAGTATACGATGATGGTCGTATCTATTCGGTATCCTACAATTTCAGCTAGTAGGATTTAGTAATGGGATCAGATGATCTAGGAAAATCCCCAGATTATTCGTCGCAAAAATGCAACCACTTTGTCGCGGACTGTTGGATCTGATCTTGTTCTCTTCGGAGAAGGGCGGAGACCTGCGGGGAGCCTTTGGATCGGATCGACAGATAATTGATCGTTCAGGGTATTACTTTAGTTTACCCTCTGGATTAATATATTGAGAGATACTTGTAGTTTACAGGTATCTTTGTCTAGAACATTCTTAGTTGGATTAGAAGGGTCCTTTACATCGACTTGTGGGTCGGTGGTATCTCTACCGTCAGGTGAGATGAGGATCAACGATTAAGAAGTCAAGGGATGCCCTTAGACTCTGATAGACATATCTTTACTGTAGACATATCCTTACGGATGGTCAATTTGTTAAGATTATGGTATGGTATGTCTCTCGGATGTGCATATAATCCGAGATCCTTCGGATGTAGTTTCGGATGAACTCCAAGGCTTGTCGTTGCATAGGCAAGTGGAGTAGGCGATCGAAATGATTGCGAAAATAGTTCTGGTATCGAAGATCACATACCGGGTGATAGTTTTGTTGGTATCAGTGTTGTTAAACACTATAGAAATTGGAAGAATGTAAGTTGTAATTATAGGAGCAGTTGGAAAGGATATTTATCTATCCCAGTATTCCTCCTTGAGAAGGATCCAGAACTCTTTGTTGAAAGAGAGATGGACATTTGAGATTATGCATCGATTATCGATGATGAACACCGTAGTTGTTGTTTCCTTGTATGAGTTTTGATTAAGTTGTTAGACTAATTAACAATTTAGTCGTCACAGGATTTGAAAATCGTGTATCTTGAACATGATTGGATCCTTTTGTAGTTGTTGGAGTTGCGTAACTTAGCCACTGTTGATTGTGGTAGTTGGAGTTGCGCACTCGACCACCGTAGATGGTGGTTTATCTTGTATGTTTTGGTTAGTACTGTAAATGTGGATAGAATGTCTTAGCATTACTATACCACAGACTTGTTTGACAAAGGTGATGATGGAAATCATTTAGTCAGAAGCTGGTGAAACCAGTTACAAGACTTAGACATCGGTTAACTTTTACACGAGTACTAGTTAATCCTTCCGGAGTGGATAAAAGGATGATGTATGCAGATGCGTCGTTTCAAGGATCAAAATAATTCCGATGTAGATGAATGAGGCATATCTTATGCATACGACAGTTAAGAAACTACGAGATAGTCTGTCATATGTTAGTTATAGCCCTAGAACCAATCATGTGATGGTTGAATAGGGAACATTTTGTATCATATTCTATAAAGGCAAAGGATTGATTATTATATTTACGTCTTGCTTGTGCCAGCTAAATTAAATATAATAATGCCCTAGAAAAGTAGGTTCTATCTACATCACATCAATTGGCAGAATTGATTATGAGAGATTGTAGAGAACACTTTCCTAAATGTTCCTAGTCAAGTATTAATATGCAAGGGCAATATTAATACATAAAGACTAGCATGTAGGTCAATTGATGACTTGATCTCACAAGTCATGGATATATGATATCAAGTTGACACATGGGTATATATTAGAGAATATATACTGAACTGACCCGCCATGAGAAAGTTTCATGGATCGTCATATGAGTGTCATAAACTTTCTCATGTGACTATTGGTATGAATAGTCCTCAAACCTGAAGTCACTACGGTTCCCTACATAAGGAGTTATGTACTTTGGTATCGTCAAACGTCACCCGTAATAGGGTGGACCATAAAGGCGATTACTGGGTATATAACAAATTATGCGAAGGGATGTGAGTGATGTAGATGAGATCTATCCCTCCCATATGACGGGAGTGATATCTGTGGGCCCCTTGATTGAGTAGAACTACTAAAACGTATGACCATGCTCGAATGAGTCAATATGAGATATTGAGCTCATTTGTTTGAGTTAGTTTACTCAGGGATCAAGAAACACATAGATTGATCGAGGATGACACGGTCTATGCCTCATTGGTCAATCTGATATCAAGGATAGAAGGACACGGTCATACATTATAGTAGTCAGGAAAGGTTAGTCGGATCTTGACTTATTTCGTAACTTGGGTAGCAATTATGTATTGCTAGATGCTGCTCATTGCTTGTGTATCTAAAAGAGTTTAGATCCACTGCCAACGTTATGAGAGCCTATAGGGTCACACACAAAGAGCATGATGATTAGAAGAATTAGTGCATTCTAGTTTGACTAGAATAATTTGGGAATAAGCTTAAGTACAAAATGTTTTTTTTGGACTTTAAGCTTAAAGAGAATTTTAGCTTATTGATTTAATGAGATTAATTCAATATGCTAAGCTTATTAATTTAATAAGATTAAATAAATATGTTATCATGATATCCTAAGCTAAATTGATTTAATAAGATTAATTCAATATGTTACCTTATTGATTTAATGAGATTAATTCAATATGATAACATAAGCTTATTGAATTAATAAGATTAATTCAACATGCATGAATGCCACATAAGCATGGCACCTAAGCTTGATGAGGTGGAAGGAGACAAAGGGTTTTGACCTTTGGATTTCCTCCACATGTGGCCGCCCAAACAAGGAGTGATTGTTTTTCAATGCAATTGATTGCATTGAATGTGATAGGAGGTGAAAGGTTTTTCCAATCCTATAAAACACTCCATGGGGTGGCCGGCCAAGTAGTTGGAAGCTTGAGGCTTGGAGAGTGCTTGATGGTGAGAGGCTTTGGTTGTGTGGCTTTTGTGAGTGTAGCAAGAAGAGTGGTCTTCTTCTTCCTTTCTCTTTTTCCCTACCTTCCTCTCCTTTAGGAACTTCTCTAGCAAGACGTAAAGGAGAGCTCTTCTAGTTTCTTTTGTGAGACAAGAGCTTGCTCGTGTGGATACATATAGAGGCACGAACATTTGAACGTGCTAAAAGATCCAACAAACCCAAGGAGAAGCAGGATTAAAAAGGGCACGCAACAAAGGTAATATTCTCTTATAAGATAGGTTTTGAGAAATTTATTTTTTGTACGAGGTTTTCTTTCGTAAGGATCACTTGGAAGGGATCCTATTTTTCCGTTGCGCATATGCTATTTTGCATAAGAAATTCCCTACAGTGGTATCAGAGCCGCTTGCGAAAGATCGTATAAAAAATAGGTTTTCTCTATTTTATATATGATATAGAAGTAGGATAAATTTTATTATGAGTTGATAATTGCATTAGCAATTTTTCAAACATAATAAAATATCCGATGTCTTTTAAAAGTTAAAATTGACATGGTGCATGGTTATGGCCTAGTCCCAAAAAGTTTGTGAATGTGTGTGTTGTAATTCTTAATACGACCTGCGTGTCGTGCCTTTCTCCTAAAATTCTTGTTGTAAAATTAGTTTTAGACTCGAATGTAACTCGAGTATTTCTCCTTTTTTAATATACAAAACAAAGATAGAGGGTCCATTGGAAGATGACGTTACAAGGAGGAAGTCAACAACACAAGACAACCAAAAGGAAGCACTTGGGAGAAGATGTTATCCCTAGGTTGACCAATCAATCCTTTCATTGGCTTGAGAAGATTGTAGAATAAGGGCCATAACCATGACACGCTTAGTTTAATATGTATGTGATGCATGTTAATTTAGCTTATATATGATGTATGCTAATATGTATGTGATGCATGTTTATTTCTTAATAAGTCAAAAACGATATGCCTACCAAAGTTTGGTACTCACTACTTCCTCGATCATTTGTTGTTGGGTTTGCCAAAGCAAAGCAATGCATTTTATCTTAGAAGAGTGCGAGTGGACAATCGTGATGTCCCGCTATCAAACTTGGTTAAGACTTAATTAAGTTTTTTCTTAATTAATTAAGAAAGTAGAGGCATATATTAGCTTTGAACATAAGTTTTAAAAATTAGTTTTGTGTGATTTCCGAACATCAGCTTTGTCTTAGAAAGTGGTCGTTGCTCCGATATCAAAGAAGGCCTCTGTGCCTCGCCACGGCCTGGAAGCTGGTTTAGGAATAAGCACTAAACTAATCTTAACCAAAGCTATTAAAGAGTTACATCAAATGTAATTGGCAAAAGATTGCCTACCTAATCATACTATGTCTTGGGCGATTAGCCAAAGCTAACTCAAGACGAAGTATGATGTGGATCTTTATCCCATATAAATTTATAGCTAAATAGAAGCTAACGATGTAAGCAAAATGTGTTTCCCTACATCAATGATTAGCTCATATCAAAGCTATGAGAATTTAGTGGGAGCCTCATTTAATTAAAGGCCTAATTAAATGACTTAGGTATGATACTTAATTTTGCATTTTAATGTTGTAGATCACCATGTCATCTAACACGACACACCCCCTCAACTTGCGATTTGTCCTTGAGAAAGACAAGCTCAATGGAGCTAACTTTCTAGACTGGTATAGGAACTTGAGGATTATCCTCAAGCAAGAACGTAAACTGTATGTTCTAGAGCAGTCTATCCCTGAAACACCCGCCCCTGCGGCCACTCGTACTTAAAATGAATGAAACACCCGCCCCTGCGGCCACCTGTAGGAACTCACGTACTTAAAATGATAGGGTACGTTGAGAACCTTGAAAGACTAGGTTTTCCACTGAGCCAAGAATTGGCAACCGATGTTATCCTGCAATCGTTGCCGGAAGCATATAATCAATTCATCATGAATTATAACATGAATGAAATTGATAAGCCTTTGCCTGAGATTCTCAGCATGTTAAGAACTGCTGAACCGAATCTCAAGAAGAAAGTTAGTAACGTACTAATGGTCAAGAAGGGCAAAGGTAAGCGCAAAGGCAAGGGTAAGACCCAAGCCAAAGGCAAGGCCAATTCATCCACTTCAAAGGGTAAAGGTAAAGTACCTAAGGAAGGGGACTGTTTCCATTGCGGTGAGACTGGACACTGGAAGCGGAACTGTAAAGTCTACCTTGAGGAAGTAAAGAAGAAAAGAAGTGGGACTTCTGCCTCAGGTATACATGTTATAGAAGTTAATCTATCTATTTCTTCTACATGGGTATTAGATACCGGATGTGCATCTCACATTTGTACTAATGTGTAGGGACTGAGAAATAGTAGACTAATGGCAAAGGGCGAAGTGGACCTACGAGTAGGCAATGATGCAAAAGTTGCTGCTGTAGCTGTAGGAACATATTCTTTGTCTTTGCCCACTGGGCTTATCTTAGAACTAGAGGAGTGCTTTTATGTACCTGCATTAATGAAGAACATAATTTTTGTATCTTGTTTAGACAAGAAAAACTTTTCTTTTATAATAAAGGACAAATGTTGTTCCATTTATTTGAATGAAATGTTCTATTGTAATGCACCACTTATGAATGGTCTCTATGTTCTAGATTTAGAAAACCCAATTTATAACGTAAATACCAAACGGTTCAAATCGAATAATTTGAACCAAACATATCTCTGCCACTGTCGCCTAGGTCACATAAATGAAAAACGCATATCCCAACTCCATAAAGATGGATTATTGGACTCATTTGATTTTGAATCATATGAGGTATGCGAATCTTATCTTTTAGGAAAGATGACTAAAACTCCATTTAGTGGACATGGCGAGAGAGCGACGGACTTGTTAGGACTCATACATACTGATGTATGTGGCCCTTTCAATGTCGAAGCCAGAGGAGGCTATAAGTACTTTATTACTTTCACTGATGATATGAGTAGATTTGGCTACCTATATTTGATGAGACATAAATCAGATTCCTTTGAAAAGTTCAAAGAATTCAAGAATGAAGTACAAACCCAACTTGGTATGCGTATTAAGCTACTTCGATCAGATCGAGGTGGTGAATACCTTAGTCAAGAGTTTCGTGATCACCTGGCTGAGTGTGGGATAATATCCCAACTCACTCCACCTGGAACACCACAATGGAATGGTGTATCTGAGAGGAGAAATCGTACTCTATTAGATATGGTACGATCAATGATGAGCCAAACTGATCTACCTACTTCCTTTTGGGGTTTAGCTCTAGAGACAACCGCTTTCACACTTTATCGCGTCCCATCAAAAGCCGTAGAAAAGACACCATATACGTTATGGACTGGGAAGAGTCCCAAAATGTCTTTTATAAAGATTTGGGGTTGTGAAGCTTATGTTAGACGTCAAGTCTCAGATAAACTAGGACCCAAATCAGATAAGTGTTATTTCGTAGGAAATCCCAAGGAAACTAAGGGATATTACTTTTACAATCCCACACTTGGCAAGGTGTTTGTTGCCAGAAATGCTGTCTTTCTAGAAAGAGAATTTATTTCTAGAAACACTAGTGGGAGTAAAATTCATCTTGAAGAAATTCAAGATGAAGATAACACTAAGGCTTCGATGGAAAATGAACAGGCACCACAAAGTGTTGTGGATGAGGAAATTGTTGTCCAAAGAGTTGTGGAGCAAATACCTGTTCAAGTAGACCAACCTCTTCGTAGATCCGATACGATCCGTCGTCAACCTGAGAGATATTCTTTTCTCTTGACTGACAACGGTGAGGTATTGCTTGTCGATCTTGACGAGCCTACATCCTATCAAGAAGCTATGATGAGCCCAGATTCCGAGAAATGACTTGAGGCCATGAGATCCGAAATGGAATCCATGTACACTAACCAAGTATGGACTTTGGTTGATCCACCTAAAGGGGTAAAACCCATTGGGTGTAAGTGGGTCTTTAAAGTAAAGACTGACATGGATGGTAATAAGCATACATATAAAGGTAGATTGGTGGCTAAAGGATTCAAACAAATTCATGGTATTGACTATGATGAAACCTTTTCACTAGTTGCGATGCTTAAATCTATTCGGATCATACTTGCTATTGCAGCCTACCACGATTATGAGATCTGGCAGATGGATGTCAAAACCGCTTTTCTGAATGGAAAGCTACTCGAGGATGTGTACATGACACAGCCTGAGGGTTTTGAAGATCCAAAGCATCCTGGAAAGGTATGCAAACTGCAAAAGTCCATTTATGGACTAAAGCAAGCCTCTTGAAGCTGGAATCTTCGATTCGATGATGCAATCAAGGAGTTTGGTTTCATCAAGAATGAAGATGAACCTTGTGTCTACAAAAGAAATAGTGGGAGCACAGTTGTATTTCTTATCTTGTATGTAGATGACATACTTCTCATCGGAAATGATATTCCCTCACTCCAGTCTGTGAAGATGTGGTTAGGGAATTATTTCTTGATGAAAGACTTAGGTGAAGCTGCCTATATTCTAGGCATCAAGATCTATAGAGATAGATCTAAAAGATTACTTGGCCTAAGTCAGAGTACATACATTGATAAAGTGCTAGATCGTTTTGCTATGCAAAATTCCAAGAAAGGATTTCTGCCTTTATCACATGGTGTGAGTCTTTCGAAGACTCAATGTCCCTCTTCTAAGGAGGAGAGAGATCGCATGGATAAGATCCCTTATGCATCTGCTATAGGGTCTATCATATACGACATGCTTTGTACTCATCCTGACGTCTCGTATGCTTTGAGCATGACGAGTGGATACCAGTCGGATCCAAGTGAAAGTCACTGGATAGCAGTCAAAAATATTCTTAAATATTTACGAAGAACGAAAGAATATTTACTGATATTTGGAGGGAATGAGGAGCTAACTGTAAAGGGTTACAGTGATGCAAGCTTCCAAACAGACAAGGATGACTATAGATCGCAATCGGGGTACGTGTTTTGCATGAATGGTGGAGCTGTGAGCTAGAAGAGTTCGAAGCAGGACACAGTTGCTGATTCTACAACAGAAGTCGAGTATATTGCTGCGTCTGATGCAGCAAAGGAGGCTGTTTGGCTCCGCAAGTTCATTAGTGAACTTGGGGTAGTTCCTAGCATTGCAGATCCAATAGACCTCTATTGTGATAACAATGGGGCTATTGCACAGGCTAAGAAACCTCGATCACATCAGCGGACCAAACACATACTGCGGCGCTTCCATCTCATTCGAGAGATCATCGATAGAGGAGATGTGAGGATATGCAGAGTACCGACAGAAGCTAACATCGCAGATCCATTGACCAAGGCTTTGGCACAGAGGAAGCATGATGGTCACACTAGGTCACTAGGTATCAGATATTATAGTGATTGGTACTAGTGCTAGTGGGAGATTGTTAGTTATAGCCCTAGAACCAATCATGTGATGGTTGAATAGGGAACATTTTGTATTATATTCTATAAAGGCAAAGGATTGGTTATTATATTTACGTCTTGCTTGTGCCAGCTAAATTAAATATAATAATGCCCTAGAAAAGTAGGTTCTTATCTACAGCACATCAATTGGCAGAATTGATTATGAGAGGCTGTAGAGAACACTTTCCTAAATGTTCCTAGTCAAGTATTAATATGCAAGGGCAATATTAATACATAAAGACTAGTATGTAGGTCAATTGATGACTTGATCTCACAAGTCATGGATATATGATATCAAGTTGACACATGGGTATATATTAGAGAATATATATCGAATCGACCAGTTTCATGGATCGTCATATGAGTGTCATAAACTTTCTCATGTGACTATTGGTATGAATAGTCCTCAAACCTCAAGTCACTATGGTTCCCTACATAAGGAGTTATGTACTTTGGTATCGTCGAAGCGTCACCCGTAATAGGTGGACCATAAAGGCGATTACTGGGTATATAACAAATTATGCGGAGGGATGTGAGTGATGTAGATGAGATCTATCCCTCCCATATGACGGGAGTGATATCTGTGGGCCCCTTGATTGAGTAGAACTACTAAAATGCATGGCCATGCTCGAATGAGTCAATATGAGATATTGAGCTCATTTGTTTGAGTTAGTTTACTCAGGGATCAAGAAACACATAGATTGATCGAGGATGACACGGTCTATGCCTCATTGGTCAATCTGATATCAAGGATAGAAGGACACGGTCATACATTATAGTAGTCACGGAAAGGTTAGTCGGATCTTGACTTATTTCGTAACTTGGGTAGCAATTATGTATTACTAGATGCCGCTCATTGCTTGTGTATCTAAAAGAGTTTAGATCCACTGCCAACGTTATGAGAGCCTATAGGGTCACACACAAAGAGCATGATGATTAGAAGAATTAGTGCATTCTAGTTTGACTAGAATAATTTGGGAATAAGCTTAAGTACAAAATGGTTTTTTGGACTTTAAGCTTAAAGAGAATTTTAGCTTATTGATTTAATGAGATTAATTCAATATGCTAAGCTTATTAATTTAATAAGATTAAATAAATATGTTATCATGATATCCTAACCTAAATTGATTTAATAAGATTAATTCAATATGTTACCTTATTGATTTAATGAGATTAATTCAATATGATAACATAAGCTTATTGAATTAATAAGATTAATTCAACATGCATGAATGCCACATAAGCATGCCACATAAGCATGCCACCTAAGCTTGATGAGGTGGAAGGAGACAAAGGGTTTTGACCTTTGGATTTCCTCCAAATGTGGCCGGCCAAACAAGGAGTGTTTGATTGTTTTTCAATGCAATTGATTGCATTGAATGTGATAGGAGGTGAAAGGTTTTTCCAATCCTATAAAACACTCCATGGGGTGGCCGGCCAAGTAGTTGGAAGCTTGAGGCTTGGAGAGTGCTTGGTGGTGAGAGGCTTTGGTTGTGTGGCTTTTGTGAGTGTAGCAAGAAGAGTGGTCTTCTTCTTCCTTTCTCTTTTTCCCTACCTTCCTCTCCTTTAGGGACTTCTCTAGCAAGAAGTAAAGGAGAGCTCATCTAGTTTCTTTTGTGAGACAAGAGCTTGTTCGTGTGGATACATATAGAGGCACGAACATTTGAACGTGCTAAAAGATCCAACAAACCCAAGGAGAAGCGGGATTAAAAAGGGCACGCAACAAAGGTAATATTCTCCTATAATATAGGTTTTGAGAAATTTATTTTTTGTACGAGGTTTTCTTTCGCAAGGATCACTTGGAAGGGATCCTATTTTTCCATTGCGCATATGCTATTTTGCATAAGAAATCCCTACATCATATACATGACATGACTTTAGTAGTTATTGTCTAGATTTATGGGTATATGGAGCAGGAATGCTCATGGGATTTTAACTAACTACTGGGTTGCTAGTATAAAGTTGTTGGAACGCGAATAGTTGTAATTTACGAGAGTTGATCGCTATAGTCTCCCATGCACTTACAGAATGTGTGGTGGAGTGGAATTTTTGGACGACAGATGGACTTCTCTTTTGAGAAGATAATTTTCCCCGTCTCTGATAAGGATAGTGGGTTACGGAGTTGCAATGTTTAAGGAAGAGTTGCTACAGAAAGCACATAATTCGGGATGGGCTATATACCTTGGTGGTACTCAGATGTACCGAGAGCGAAACGTTTGTACTGGTGGAATGGTATAAAGAGAGTTATAGCAGATTTTGCTGCTTGATGTTTAGTATGCCAGTGGGTGAAGGCTGAACATCAGAAACTCGCTAGATTGCTCTAGAAAATTCTAATTTCCCGAATGGAAGTGGGAGCATATCACGATTGATTTCATTACGGGATTGCTTAGAACCCGTAAAGGACGTGATGCGATTTGGGTGATTGTGGATTGACTGACCAAATTAGCTCACTTCTTTCCAATTCGTGGGTCGTACCCATTGGATCGTTCAACAGAGTTGTATTGCTGGAAGATTATCGGATTGCGTGGGGTACTTTTAAGTACCATATCGGATAGAGATTCGCGATTTACCTCGCGATTTTGGCAGAGTTTGCACTAGACTATGGGCACAGAGCTTCGGCTTAGTGCAACATTTCATCCGCAGACAGATGAACAGTCTAAGTGTATCATTTAGATGTTGGAGGTTCTATTCAGATCTTGTGTCGTGGATTATGGAGGTGTAGCTTATCAGCTGGCTTTACCTCCGACACTTGCAGGTGTTCATAACGTATTTCATGTTTATATGCTGAGGAAATACGTGTCGCGATCTGACCATGTTCTGTAAGAGGTTCTGATTCTATCTCAGTCTAATGCAACTTACGAGGTGATTCCAGGGTGGAGCCTAAGTCGCAAGGAGCGACAGTAGTGGGACGAAAATCATCCGACTCATAAAGGTTGGATGACAGCATCATACTGATGAGGAGGCTATTGGGAGCTGGAAGATACTATCCGAACTCGATGGTCTCATCTGGTCACTTGAGGAAGGTATGTGGTCCTTTCGGAAACTTGCTTGAAGTAAATTTTTGCATGTTAGTACGAAATTTGGGGACCAAATTTTTATAAGTGGGGGAGAATGTAAAATACCGGAGAAAAAAAATAAAAATAAAAATATTCCTCGGTAATTGATAAAACATCTTGTGGAATTTTTCAGAAATTTTTAGAAATTTTTCTGGATTTAAACGGAAGGTTTATGGATGTTTCATGGGGATAAAGCGAACAGACTTTTGTAAAGCCTGTTTAGACTATATGCAAGGAATTAATGGGTTTAATTAAAACCCATTATATTCCTTCCGTTTCCCCTTAATTCTCAATTGCGTCGACTTCTCTTCCCCTCCCGATCTCGCTCCTTCGTCTCGAGCGATTCATCACCGCGAGGTCATCTCCGTCGCCGCGCCGCCGCACGCTTTCTCCTCGTGACGCCACAACACCATCGCCGCCTTGGCCGCTGCTCGCCGCCGCACTTCGTCGCTGCTCTTCTCTCTCACCAATACCATCGCTTCCAACACCGCCGATCGAGCCTCTATCGCCGGAGATCTCCACCGAAAGCGATGAACAACACAAGCCTTTCCGCCGCCTCTTCTTCCGTTGGTCCGACGGCAAGAAATGGCCAGCTGGCACCGTCGTTGTCGGAAAACACTCGAGCAGAGCCGTCGGTGAGGGGTATTTCACTGTCGGTGGTCTCCGAAGCAAGCGCGATGACGGCAACACTGCAGTTGGTTGATCCGGTCGGAGTTGGAGATGTGGTGAAAGTCAGAGCAAGTAGGGGAGGAGTATCACCGGGGTAGCTTTAAATTACTGTGAAATGAGACGATGGTTGCTGGCTCTGTGGATCGCGTTGCCGGTGGTCGCCGGAGATAGTTGGTCTTGTGGGTGAACAACTGCGGGAAGTTTTCTGGTATGCGGCTATGAGGTGCAAATTTTTGCCGGTTGTGCAGGAAGAGAGGGGATGTGAAGCTGTGTCAGCAGTGAATGGGGGAGACAAGGTCAGGTAAGATTATGTTTCGGAAATTTTGATATATGATTGTTGTGCAGCTAATTTGATTGTGGTTTCATGGTTGATGGTTAACAGGGGAAGAGTGTTCCAAATGGGTTGTGGAAGCTGTACGATTGAAGTAATGTTTAAATTGGATTAAACATGGATACTATGATTGCAGGTGATTAGAGTTATTGAAATTGGGTATAGGTTGCAGTTTAACTGATTCATTTGGATCGTATACGTGTAGAGGTATCAAGAAGCTATTTGGATTTAAATCTAAGATCGCTGATCAGAAGCTTTGGAATTAAAGCCAGGCTGGGTAATTTAAGATTTGAAAACTTTATCAACAAATATATGTTTCGACAGCTAGGTTCTGTGTTATGGTTGTGATGTTAGATGGCAACTACGGCTAAACTCATTTGGTTGGTATAAGTTGCTATTTCAAACATGGAACAAGAAGCTGTGAAGGAAGTTAGGCTTGGTAAGTCCAAACCTGAATGTTTTGGATGTATACCAATGTTATTTTGTTAACAGATATGGTGGTTGCTTCTAAACTGCCTTTTAGTGCAGGTGATGAAGACAAACGGGGATAAGCTTGTCATTTCCTATTTGGAGGTGGAGCTTCTCAGAGGAATCTTAGTAGCAGGTGGGTAATTTTCCTACCTGGTCCGGGTAGATGTATTGCATTCAGATTTAGTCATAGATATGAGCATGTTAGGTGTTCATATTACCTTGACCCTGTTCTTATTATCGTATGCTTGAACTTATCGTTGGATATATTTATGCTCAATTGTTGATATCACATATACCCTATCATGATTTAGGAGTTATAGATGTGATGTAAATTGGCCTAGATGTTTAATAGGATGTAAATGTTAGTACGGGGGATGACCCAATTTATAAATTGGAAAAAGGTCATCTATGGGTAGATAATGCCCTAAATGTAGGATTTATTTCCAATACCCGTATGTTGCATACTGTTACCAACCATGAGTTGTATAATGGTTAAGTGAAGGGTGATTAGAGTGTTGCTGTGAACCGGTGGTCCCAGCTTGATATGATTAGTCGAGTACGACTCTCTATCAGATAGAGAGTGCATCGGTCAGTTGAGTACGCCTCTCTATTGGAGAGAGAGTTATGATCAGTCGAGTACGACTCTCTACAGGATAGAGAGTGCGTCGATCAGTTGAGTACGACTCTCTATTAGATAGAGAGTTATGATCAGTTGAGTACGACTCTCTACAGGATAGAGAGCCCGTCGATCTGTTGAGTACATCTCTCTACAAGATAGAGAGTATTCATTAGATGGGTACGACTCTTTCTTTGAGAGAGTCTGGTAGATGGTCAGACGGGTGACAAAGATACACATGTCATTTGCATGCATTCTGACGACATAGTCTCCCTTGGGGTTGAGAGAGTCGTCAGTTATCTTGCCTCCCAGAGCACTCCCCGAGGAGTAACTGGTGTGAGGGCAGAGCATTTGTTGTGTCGCACTCTACCACTATAGACGGTGGTAGTTGGAGTTGCGTGCAGTTGTCCTGGGTGCGTGGTACTCGACCACTCATTGGTAGTGTTAGTCGGAGTGGCCAGCAGTAGGGACCCCCGTTGTGTAGCGAGCTCTTTACGCTCATATGCTACTTGATCATACAACCCACTCGGCCACTCTATAGTAGTGGTTGGTGTGAGTTGGGACAGTTGTCATGTCGTGCCACCTAGGCCACACTGGGGTCGTGGTAGCGAGTAGGGGTGAGCAGGCATGACCATGCATGATGCATTGCCATATCTTATGGCGCTTTGCATATTACCATATATAGATACATATATGTATGTATATATATATATGGATGGTTGAGATTAATATATATATATATAGATGTGGTATATATATATATGATTATTGTGATGTTGCATTTGATTGTACTATGCTTGCTGCATTTGGGTGTACATCATATTCATGCATGTCTCTTGCATTTGTTATACGATTGTGTCGGATATTGGTATGTGTTGGACAGACCATTAGATACCTTGACTTGTAGCTAGAGTATATTTTGAGTTGATCTACTCTTCCTATTATATATATATATATATGTTGGATATATGTTCAGGTTGGATCAGAGTAGCATGACAAACTTCAGGTATGTCTGCATTTTTATGTTGTTTATTTGGTTAGACGGTATATGCTTGTATTTATATACTATGCTGATATACCTGTTGTACCTTTAGAGTATGTTGTTGAAAATACATGTGATATGACATATATACATGTTTTTCTATTACCTACTGAGTTTTACTCACCACCCCCCACGGACCCTGGGTTTTCTGTCGCCCAGGTAACAGGTAGAAGACTTCGTGACAGCTTGGAGCACCGCTGGTTGACATCGTCTCATCTCACCTCCGAGGCTCCCATGTATGTTTTGGATTTTCCGTATGTCTTGTTTTGCATTCGGAGTTTTCGTGATGTTATGTATTATGTGATGTACACACATGTTGGTGCGGGTTTTGTCGAGATTTTCTTTATGTTATGGTGTTAGTCATACCGGTATGCATGTGTGACATTGTATTGTTGTTGTATCGTTTCCGTTGTGTATTTGTTGTATTAGTTTTGTTATGTTGTTGTGGTTTGATTATATTGTTATATATATTGTTGTTATTGTGGGCCTACGGGCCTTGTATTAACCCGAAATATTGCCACGTACAGGGGAGACAGGGATGGAGCCTCAGTCGACTGACACACTTCAAGTATGATTGATTCATACTTGAAGTGAACTCCCTAGACCTAGACTTAACTTTCTAGCTCTTCCTTCAGTCTTGCGTCTCCAGGATCCCTTCAAGTCTGCGACTTGTTCATCCTTGCGTTTGCTTCCAAGAGCTTCCTTTGATTTTGTCATGTCTTGATTTTCTCTTTGTCAAAGTACGCTTGGACTTTACGTCGCCAAAACTACATGCTTGGACTTACGCTGCCAAGACTTGCCTTTGGACTTCCTTTGCCAAGGTCCGCTTGGACTTTACGCCGCCAAGACTACATGCTTGGACTTATGCCGCTAAGGCCTTTCCTTGGACTTCTCTTGCCAACATCACACTTGGATTTTTCTGTCACTTGATATATTCATAGTTAGATAATAAATATTGTCTAACTATAAATGATTATCCAAACATCAAAAGGAATAAATGCTTGGGGCATTGTTGCACCAACAATCTTCCTCTTTTTAATGTTTGACAATCATTTAAGTTAGGTCTTGAAATATGCTCAGAAATAAAACATCATATATATCAATATTAATTATAACTTAAATTCTCCTTCTCCCCCTTTGACACACATAAAAAAGATAAGGACTAATAGAAATTAAGTTAATCATGAATGAAGTTTGTCATGCCTTGAACCAAGGTATAAGATAGAAAATAGGACCCCCCCCTTAATCCAAGACATGGAACATGTTGATCAAAGCATGAAACAATAGACAAGAAATATATCTTAGCTTTTCACCAACAATAGACATGATATAGATTTAGGGAATAAAAAGATTGCATAATAATAGCTCCCCCTAAATCAATGCATCAGTCAGTCCTATATTCTCTTGAAGTATTTGGATTATCATACCATAGAGTTATGACACTTAAGATTGCATTTATGACAAAGAAATAAGGATGATTTTCAGAAATATCAGCATGTCAGTCGACTGAATACTGAGGCAGTCGACAGCCAAGTCTGAAACGCCAATTTTAAGATTTCATCTAAACTTCATAAATACGCCAAAAATTCAAAAAAACATCGAAAAATCATGAAATTTTGTGGACACATTTTTGAAATCATATTATATCAAGGAAAAATAATTTAAAAAATATATCTTTTCCATATTTTGAAAATGATACAAATTTAAAAACTAGCAAAATCTTTAAGGTTTTTACAAACTTTGTATCATTTTTGCTTATCAAGTGAAAATTATTTTTCAAAATATGATAAACATAGTTTAAAATATATTATATTTGACATTTCCAATCATATTCTTAGAACTATATGCACATCAATTGTACACAAGCCTTCCCAATGATTGGTCCAATTAAGGATCAATGTCTCTAGATGACACCTTGGTTCATAGTAATGCATTATAACAAGCATGATGAACCAAGTGCATCTTCCTAACATCTCACATGATGTCTAAGTGACTCAATACAAAAATCATGGTTTATTAGGTATTTTGTGAGATGCTATAGAGGTATAATCCTAGGGTTTCTATAGGATCATGAAAAACTAAACCTCTATTCTACTAAGCACATCTAAGTTCTCTCCTAAGTGATGTAAAATCTGCTTCGGGGAGAGCCTTGGTGAAAATGTCAGCTAGGTTGGACTTGGATTCTATGTAGTTGAGTTCAGTGTCCCTCTTTGCCATATGATCTCTAATGAAGTGATACTTCACTTCAATGTGCTTTGTCCTAGAGTGATGTACCAGATTTTTGATCAAATTTATGGTACTCATATTATCACAATAGGATTTGACATTAGAGTAGTGTAGCTCATAGTCCTCTAGAGTGTGTCTCATCCAAAGCAATTGAACTACACAACCACCCATAGCCACATACTTAGCCTTAGTGGTGGATAAAGTAACACAAGGTTGCTTTCTACTACAACTAACTAGGGAGGATCCAAGAAATTGGCATCGACCATTAGTACTCTTTTGATTCAACTTGCAACCCGCATAGTCGGAATCGGTGTACCCAACCAAATCAAAAGACTTAGTCTTAGGGTACTAAAGTCCTACATTTAGTGTGCCTTTGATATATCTTAAAATTCTCTTAACGACTACTAAATGGGACTCTTTGACATAATATTGGTATCTTGCACACATACCTACCGCAAATAAGATATCGAATCTGTTAGTGTCAACCCTTAGTACCAATCATGAGATGTTCGATTAGGGATCATATGTATCATATTTCATTAATAATAGGCAAATATTGATTATTATATTTACTTTATGCGTGTACCAGTCAAATAAATATAATAATGCCCTTGAATAGTAGGTTCTAATCTACAGTATATCAATTGGTAGAATTGATTATGAGAAGTTGTAAAGAACACTATTCTTAAACATTCCTAGCCAAGTATTATATTAATAGACAAAGGGATATATTAATACATTGAGACTAGCCTGTAGGTCAATGGATGACTTGGTCTCACAAGTCATAGATATATGATATCATATTGACACATGGGTATATATATTGGAGAATATATGTACTGAATTGACCCACCATGAGAAAGTTTCATGGATCGTTATATGAAGTGTCATAAACTTTTTCATGTGACTATTAGTATGAATAGTCCTTAGAGCTAAAATCACTACGGTTTCCTACATATGGAGCTATGTACTTTGGTATCGTCAAACGTCACCCGTAACAGGGTGGACTGTAAAGACGATCACTAGGTATGTAACAAATTATGCTGAGGGATGTGAGTGATGTAGATGAGATCTATCCCTCCCATATGACGGGAGTGATATCTTTGGCCTTTGATAGAGTATGACCATGAAATGCATGACCATGCTCAAATGAGTCAATATTAAATATCGAGCTCATTTGTTTGAGTGCATCTACTTGGGGATTAATAAACATAAAGATCGATAAAGGGATGACACGGTCTATGCCTCATTGATCGATCTAAGATATCAAGGATAGAAGGACACCATCATACAAGATAATAGTCACAGAAATATTTTGTCGGATCTTGACATTTTCGTAACTTGGGTAGCAATGATGAATTGCTAGATGTCGCTCATTGCTTATGTATCTAAAATGGTTTAGAGACATTGCCAAAGTTACGAAAACCTATAGGGTCACACACAAAGAACATGTTTTGGAGATGACATTCATTTTAGTTTGACTAAATGAACCATTAGGCATTGAATTTGATTCATTGAAAGGATTGGATTTGAGTTAGACTCAATTAAATGGCCGAATTTGAGTTGGACTCAAATTGATTTGACTTGAGTTGGACTCAAATCAATTTGGATGGAATAAATTCATCATGCATGATTAATGTGGATTAATCATGCATTGAAAAGGGAAAATCAAAAGTTGGATGAATGGACTCAAATTGATTTGACTTGAGTTGGACTCAAATCAATTTGGATGGTATAAATTCATCATGCATGATTAATGTGGATTAATCATGCATTGAAGAGGGAAAATCAAGAGTTGAATGAAATCTCTTTTCATGCATGATTAATGTGGATTAATCATCCATTGAAGAGGGAAAACCAAGAGTTGAATGAAATCTCTTTTCATGCATGATTAATGTGGATTAATCATGCATTGAAGAGGGAAAACCAAGGGTTGGATGAAACCTTTCATATTCATAGGATGAATATAAAAAGGGGGCCTTAGATCATGATGTGTTTGGTTGAAAATTGTCTTTGTTTTTCCCCTCTTCTTCCCTTGGCCGAAATCTTCTCTTGGCCTAGCATCTTTTGTGGTGTTGCTAGCACAACCTTTCTCCAAAGAGTGTTCGTGTGGATACCATAGAGGCACATGCACTTGAACGTGCAAGAGATCAGACGGACCGTGGACAAGTGGGATAAACAAAGGGCACACATCAAAGGTATACCCTATAGGATAGAGCTTTATAATTCTATTCTTTAGTATGAGTTTTCTTTCACATGGATCACTCGAGGGATCCTTTTTCCACTGCGATTTTCTTATTTATCGCATAGGATTCCCAACAGCGGTATCAGAGCCACTTGCGAAAAATCATACATAAAGATTATCATAGGTCATTTTATATGTAATATAAAATTTTGTATAAGAATTTATTATGGTGCATGCATGATTGTTTGGGTGATTTTGTGCAACAAGATATGCATATCATATTTGTTGATCGAACAACATGTTTGCTGTTAGGATCTATCACCCAAAATTGCTATGAACAGTTGCAAGAAAGGGTCTCGGGTTCACTAGTGGGTCCGCCGTGTCATAGCAACTTATAAGTCGTGTTTAGCATCATAATAAAATCTTTATGTCATAGATCATTGTGAATGATGTATGTCATGGTGCATGGTTATGACCTGTTAACCCCAATGTGATTGTGGTTGTGTTGTGAGTGCATGTTGTAATTCATAATACGACCTATGAGTCATGCCTCCCTCTCTATTTTTCTAGTTGCAAAATAGATCAAGACTTGAATGTAACTCAAGTATTCTTATTTTGTAATGTACAAAATGATGAGTGGAAAGTCCATTGGAGGATGAAGTTACAAGAAGGATGCCAATGACACAAAACAACGAAAGGATGCGGTTGGAGGAGATGCAATCCCTAGGTTGACCCATCGCTCTTCTCATTGGCTTGAGGAGATCGTAGATTCGGGCCATAACCATGTCATGTTTAAGCTTATATGTTGATATATGCTATGGTTATATGTGATGCATGTGATGTTTGTATGTGATGCTTGTATGTGATGCATGCGTAGTTAGTTGTCACAAAAAAATTAAGGTCACTTATTTTATGCCTACCAAAGTTTAATACTTACTATTACCTTGTTCAATCGTAGCACGTTTGCCAAAGCAAAGTGACTCAATTTACCTCGGTAAAGTACGATAAAACAATTGTGATGTTCGCCTATTAAACCTTGGGTTTGACTTAACTAAGCTCTCTCAATTAGATTGATGAACTTAGAGGCATAGCTCATACGAGACATCTACCTACATTATGTAGGAAATTTGAAGCCTCTAGAGGGGGGTGAATAGCGTCGTGCTAAACGTTATGGAATTTGATCGCGTGTTCGTCTCTACAATTTTGTTAGTACGCAGCGGAATAGTAATGAAAGCAATAACGAAACAATTAACAACACGCAAACACAATTGTTTAATGTGGTTCGGAACCGAACGGTTCCTACTCCACGGATCGGGTTCGTACGAACCCTAGCGATGCCAATCACACACCCCTATAATAAACACTCCTTCTCAGAACAATCCGGAGGCGGAGAAACCTCTTACACGTAATCTTACAACAGTAAGAAACTAAAACAAGCAATTACAACAATTTATATGAAATGCGAGTAAAGAAAAACACTTTACAAGAGCTTTTGATTGCTTGATCTTTGATTGCCTTGAACTAGCTTTGAAGGACTGGAAAGCACCAACTTTCCCCTTCAATTTTGCCCAAGAAAATCGCTATCTTTTCCTCCATCACGAGCTCCTTATATAGCTTCAATCTGTGCTGGAAAAGGTCGATCAGTCGACTGCTCGGGACCATCAGTCGACTGATCACACTGTTGCTGTGAGACAACGGTGTAATCCACGCTGGAAAAATCCAACGGCTAGGACATCAGTCGACTGATCATGAGCATCAGTCGACTGATGAGCCATCACTCGACTGCTCGTCCCAGTGGTCGAGTGAGACTCCATTCTATGACCGAAAATCCGAGCATCAGTCGACTGATCCCATGATCAGTCGACTGCTCGGCCGATCAGTCGAGTGTCAAGCTCCGACAGTCGACTCTTTGACCATTCCCTACAGTCAAACCCTAGTTGACTATGCCAGTCGACTGCCACATGGCACCAGTCGACTGGCACACCACAAACATGAGGTTTTAACCCAAGTATGGTGCCCCCATACTTGCTAGACCACCCTTAGCCTAGACCTAAGCCTTCTAACCATCTCCATCAGCCTCACGCCTCTCGGATCCCTCCAAGTCATCCATGACTTGTTCATCCATCGCGCTAGCCTTCAGATGCTTCCATCTGCTATGTCATGCTAACGGTGTCTACACCGCCAAGGCACATTGGACTTACGCCACCAAGACTCCCACTTGGACTTTACCCCGCCAATACCAAACCCCTTGGACTTCAAATGCCAAGACTCAAGCTTGGACTTTCCCTTGCCAACCTATGTTGGACTTTCCATGCCAAGACCCATGCTTGGACTTTCCTTGTGCCAAGTACTCAAGACTTGGACTTTCCCATGACAATTACATTGTCATATGTTTTTGTCGAAACATCAAAACATCACTCGAGCCAAGCTCGAGTCCTGGTCAATCGTGATCTGGGCCGAATGCACCAACAATCTCCCCCTTTTTGATGTTTGACAAAAAAACCAAACAAACCATTTGAGTTAGACCACTAACTCAAGTCTCTTACCAATTATTCCAAATTGATAATCCCAAATAATTTCCCAAACATTCTCCCCCTTTTTGACATACATCAAAAAGGTTATCTCTCCAAGGAGGTCAAAGTCTCACGTCCCAATGAGATCTTACAATCTCCTCCTTGGTTTAAAAATACCTAGGATGCCTACCATCTTCCTAGTGATAAGTCCCATATCACTCAAGAGAGGCAATCCTATTCACTCTCCCAATTTCCAAATTGGGTATCAAGAGCCCATCAATTTTCCCAATTGATGATACTCTCTCAATAACCTCTCCTCTTTAAGGAGAAAAACACATCCATCATCCCAAGATGGATACCTCCCCCTAAAGGCTTGCTCCCCCTTGACCATTGCACCAACAATGTCCTTGGGAAGTCCCTAAGCCAGTAGGAACTCTAAGCCATCAAAATGAAGGTTAGAAATTCAACATTGAACTTCCCAACACCCTATAATTGATACAAACCCTAAACACCTCTCCTAATCCATATCCAATGGATTTTCACCCTTCATCATGCTTCCCAAAGCATATCCTAGGGTTAGGAGTAGTTAGGGACCTTAACCGCAGCTGCAATCGGGTTAAACAAACTTAGTTTTCCCGAAATCGATTGACGATGACTGTCTACACTACGATCGATGTGTCCATCGATTGATCGCACGCGAAACAGCGATCGAGTGATCGCTGTCGATCGTGTCAACGCGCAATGATCCGATCGCTATAGAGCGATCGATAATCAAAACGATTTTCAAATATCAGACTCGACTTTTGGAAATTCATAAGTAATTCTACGTAAATCAAAAAATCACGAAACTTGATACGTACATTACTTATCACACATACAATCGGTGAAAAATTTTGGAAAAATATTTTTACCATGAAAATAGGAGATTGGTATAAAGTTCAAAAACTATTAAAACTTTAAAGTTTTTGATCTACTTTGTATCAACTTCTACAATGATGATGGCTATCAAAAGATAGACTTCACCAAGGTTTTCTAAATTGATTTTAAAATGATTTTGAAAATCTATTTTGAACCATGGTTTATTGGCTAAATATACATAACTTGTATATTAGCTTTCCTTATGATTCTTGGTGATAATTAAAATAAGTTTGAGTTCATCTAGATGCACTACCTATGCACCTTGAACCTAACTTATTATCCTAGCATCTCACATGTATCTAGGGTGTATATTGTTAGAATGTATACTGAAAGCCTAGCTCTTCTTGTATGAACATTTTATTTTGAAATAAGAATCACATGATCATTGTTTGCACTTTATATATTTATTATATGTGTGTGCATATTGTCTAATATTTTACATTGTAGATAACATGGTGCTTGGTGTGGCACAGAAGATCATGTTATCAGTCCCTTATAAAATATAAGTAGAGGCTCACAACCAAGATGGTTTTGGACAAACCATTGGCATGGTTGTAGTGTAGCTTGGTATTATTTTATCTTGAACATAGAGTTACACTAGTACACTTAGGTGTATTGAGCAGGACCGACATAGAGGTGATTCAATTTAGTCCTGACTACATAATTGAATCGGACCTCGGATATTATGTTGTACATGCTCTTAATCCCGATATAATAACGGGCACATGTACTTAGTATTTATTTCTTTGATTTACCAGTGGGTGAGATTTAGATGGATTAAATCAATATGCCCGGTAAGTTGGGAAATAATATTATTTACATGGTGTGCCGTTGATTATAGGAGGAAACCGTGTCCTATATATTAGGTTGATGATGTCCCCTTGAGGAGCTCATAAGGTTCATCATGTAAACCCTGCAGGTTGACTTAGTCAACATGATGATAAGGTTGAGTGGTACTACTCGAGGAGTTAGATGTTGATTAATTGATGGTCAGTAAATCAATTAATTGACGGACATTCGATATCTTAAACACGGGGAGATTAATGTGCAAATAATATATGGAGCCCATATTGATTTATGGGGGTTGGTGAGGTAGTTCAATGATGATCCTCTAGTGGAATGGAACATCATTGATGGATCAAGTTTGTGTGGTTCCGATCCATCGGGTGGCCGAGACCCAACTCCTCCTTATGGTCCCTATCGTAGCCTAATATAATCCTTGTGAAGTCTAGATCCAAGAATGTAAAAACAAAACCTAGAACCAACGGTTGGATTAAATCCATAGATCCGATGGTTAGGATGAAACCTAGAACCAGCGGTTGGATTAAATCCATAGATCCGATGGTTTGGATGAAACCTAGAACCAGCGGTTGGATTAAATCCATAGATCCGATGGTTAGGATGAAACCCTAGAACCAGCGGTTGGATTAAATCCATAGATCGATGGTTAGGATGAAACCCTAGAACCAACGGTTGGATTAAATCCATAGATCCGATGGTTAGGATGAAACCCTAGAACCAACGGTTGGATTAAGACCATAGATCCGATGGTTAGGATGAAACCCTAGAACCAACGGTTGGATTAAATCCATAGATCCGATGGTTAGGATGAAACCCTAGAACCAACGGTTGGATTAAGACCATAGATCCGATGGTTAGGATGAAACCCTAGAATCGACGGTTGGGATGAAATCCTAGATCCTATGGTTGGTATTAAATCCTAGATCCAAGGTTTGGTATAAAATCCCTAGAACCGACGGTGGAGATTAAATCCCTAGAACCGACGGTGGAGATTAAATCCCTAGATCCGACGGTGGAGATTAGAGGAGGCTTAAGCCTAAATTCTAGAATTAGGGTTTGGCTCATCCTTGGTTGGGCGGCAACAAATCTTAAAAGGGATAAGGTTGGTTGGGCGGCAAGAATATAGGAGTTAGTTCCTATATTTTAGGCTAACCAACTTTCTCCTAAATTCTATAAATAAAGGCTTAGGCATTGGGCGAAAATAAGGTTTTGGATTGGAGAATTAGGGTTTGGCTCATCCAAGAGTAGGCGGCAACAAACCCTAGAGGAGCTAGGGTTTTAGGCGGCTAAGAAAGTGGGTGGCAAGGTGATTGTTCTCCCTAAGGTTTTGGCGGCGCCCCTCTTTCCCTTCTCATCCTTGGCGGTTCTCTTCTTCCTCCTCTCTTGCTCCTTGGTGGCCGGACCTCCAACAATTGGTGGCCGGTGCTTCTCCAACATCTAGGTGGCCGTGCAACAATACAACAAGTTGGCGGCACTCATCCAATCGTTCCTTGGCGTGGTTGCATCAAACTCTCTTGTTTGGTGGCGGTTCTAGAAAGGAAAGGTTTTGGTGGTTCTTCTCTTTGTTCGCTGACAAGGAAAGAGAAGAACGTGATCTAGAAGGCTTTCTACTGTGGAGGATCTTCGTCCACACGTCTCACGAGAAGGATAGGACATACGGTAGAAGATCGTAAGGTATAAAGTTTTATAACTTTAATTTCAGATCTGAGCATGTTCTTATATATGATGATTATACATGTGTGTATATGAATATATATTGTATAATCATGGACCCCGAAGACAAACACAAAAACCGGCGATCCGTCCGTCGTCTCTTCCGCGGCTAACCAACTAGAAGAGTTGTGTTGCTTGAACGACTAGTTTGTTCAAGCGACCACTCGAGTTGTTAGCACGACGACGAATAGGTGTTGCTAAGGAAGCTCATCCCATCCGGATTAATCCTTTCATTAGTGAAAATTTTAATCCGGGGACATGGGAGCCAATGAGCCTCCGAAGCGGACATCCCATCAAAATGGTATCAGAGCCACGGTTTCCGGTTTTGTGTGTTTAGGATTCGGTTATTTTTTTTATGCACTTTTCATATATAATATGTGCCGGATAATAGTAGGATATGCGTAGTTTACTCTTTGGTTGCAGGCATAAGATCCGACTATTATGGCCATGTGTGTGTATGTGAATGGATGTGTGTAAAAATTTATTATTTGAATCCTCGGGGTTGACGAGGCTAGATTAGTATTTAATTTTTGTAATTAAATACGGCATTGTTTAGCCGCTCATTTTAGTTTACTTTCGATCTAGATTATTTGTACACTCCTTCGTGGAGTATAGGATCGATGGATGTAAATTAATATGATTTATCTCGGCTCGGAACTCTTTGGTGACTTGCGCACGGGAAAAGATGGAGCGGACGAGGTGGCGACACGACGGGATGCGTATTGGAGAACAATGCCATAATAGTTGGAAAAATTCTGATTTTTCCATATTTATTGCTTATTTGTTTTATATGCATGTTGTGTTTGTTTTTAAAATTCCTCGATTTCAATTTACTAAGTGGGAGAGGGACATTTTAATTAATTCCCGCGGCCTCCATTACAATTTGACGTGTGATGCAAACAAACTTGTGTGTTGGCTCTGAGTGCCTTCCTCCCCGAGGACGGGTTTGTTTGCGGATCACTAGGTCAAATAATGGTTATAGGAAATTATCTAGGAGCGTGTGTACTTCCACAGAGGTAAGGCACATAATCCAAAATAATTCCTTTAGTATCGTGTAATGGTGCACACTTAGATGCAAATAAAAATATCCTCCCCATAGGAGTCACTGCTTTTATTTGTAGGGCCAAAGAGGAACCAACTATTAATTTTATTTGTCAAAAAGTAAGGTTGACAAGATAATAAAATTAATGGGTAAAACCTCCTCTTACAAATGTATAATTCGTATACGTCCACACAGAGTGGCATACGAAATTCTCGGTGTTTTGAGGTGTTGGTTGATTTCGGGATTTTATTGTTTTGAGGAATCAATAATATTTGAAATCTAATATTTTGATCATTGTGATTCTTAGGATTTTCAAATGGCTTTCAACCCACTTGCTATGATACTAAAGGAAACAAACTTACTATACCCTAATTATACTGATTGGAAAAGAAAATGGATAGTGTCTTAACTGTCAATGAGTGTCCTCCTAGGGTTGCGAATGATTCTGGGGAAAAGGAACTTTTCGGATACCAGAATCAAGCTGCTAGGAAGGAAGCCATGGTTGCTCAGAAGGTTTCTACTTCTATGCCGAAAGGCAAGAAGAAGAAGAAACAAGGTAGAGCAAAGGTGGTGGGTGGACCTCAGAGAGGAGTGAAGAAGCCGAAAGGCAAGTACTTCACTTGTAAACAGACTGGACATGGGAAGAAAGACTTCCCCAACCTAAAGAAGAACGGAGGTATATCTTCTGCCTTAGTCGTTGAAACATGTTTAGTGGTGTTATCTACCGGTACCTGGTGTGTAGATACGGGAGCCACTGATCATGTCTGCAATTCTTTGCAGGGGTTCCAGGAAACCCGACGACTAGCTGAGGGAGAAATTACCGTCTACATGGGCAATGCTTCAAAGGTGGCTGCTATTGCAGTGGGAGATGTTTATTTATCTTTTGATAGGAATAAAGTTTTGGTTTTGAGAAATTGCCTTTATGTACCTACTTTTAGAAAGAATTTGATTTCGGTTTCTAAATTGTTTAAGGATGGATATTCTGTTTCTTTTAATGACAAAGTTGTTATAAAAAGAAATAGAGAGATTATCTGTTCAGGTACATTGGTTGGCAATTTGTATACTCTTGAACCAAAAGCTCCCACGATGCATATAGAAGTGAATAACTCATCTTCTAAGTCTAATAAGAGAAAAGAGCCTTCGCAAATGAACCAAACATATCTTTGGCATCTAAGGCTTGGTCATATTAACCTAAGTAGAATTCAAAGGTTGATAGCTGATGGACCTTTGGGTTCATTAGTGGTGGAGGATCTCCCAACCTGCGAATCTTGCTTGGAAGGTAAAATGACCAAGAGGCCTTTCAAGGCCAAGGGGTATAGAGCCAAAGATGTGTTAGAATTGGTTCATTCGATTTGTCTTGATCCTATGTCTATCCAAGAGGTGGCTTTGAATACTTCGTCTCTTTTATAGATGATTATTCAAGGTATGGATACATTTACTTGATGCGCCGCAAGTCTGAATGCTTTGACAAGTTCAAAGAATTCAAGGCTGATGTGGAGAACCGTCAAGGTAAAAGTATCAAGACATTACGATCTGATCGTGGTGGCGAGTACCTCTTGGGAGAGTTTAGGAGTTACTTATCAGAGGCTGGGATTCAATCCCAATTGTCCGCACCTGGCACACCCCAGCAGAATGGTGTGGCGGAGCGAAGGAACAGGACTCTTATGGAGATGGTCAGATCTATGATGAGTTATTCTGAGTTACCGTTGCCTGGGGTATGCCTTTGGATACGCAATGTACACTGAACTTGGTTCCATCTAAATCGTACCTTCTACCTCAGAGAATTGTGGGTAGGCGAAAGCCTAGTCTCGAGACATATTCGGATATGGGGAGTCCAAAGACATGTCTTTGAAAGCATCGGTAAGTTGGAACCTCTTTGTTGGCTACCCTAAGGAGCGAAGCTGGTTTGTTTTATAATCCTAGAGATCGAGAGGGTGATCGTTAGCGCAATGCAGTTTCTAGAGGAGGATTATGTAATGAACCACAAGCCCAAGAGTAGGATTGTTCTTGAGGAGTTGGCAGGGGAAGTCCCAACTTCAGTACCACCGGTACAAGAGGAGACACCACAAGTCACTGCACCGCGTGTCACAGAGCATACACAGGAGGCACCTCGTCGTAGTGGGAGGGTTGTTAGACAACCCGACAGATTCATGTTTTTGGGAGAGTCTTCGGACTTAGTCCCTGGTGAACATGAACCTGATCCCTGGACATATGACGAGGCACTCCAAGATAGAGATGTTGTATCTTGGCAAAGTGCGATGAATTCAGAGATAGAATCTATGGATTCTAATCAGGTCTGGGAGCTAGTAGAACCACCCGATGGTGTAAAAGCCATTGGATGCAAGTGGATCTACAAGAGAAAGAGAGGAGTAGACGGGAAGGTTGAGACCTTCAAAGCTAGGCTTGTTGCGAAAGGGTATACTCAGAAAGAGGGCATCGATTATGAGGAGACCTTTTCGCCGGTAGCTATGCTTAAGTCTATCCGGATTCTCTTATCTATAGCTGCTCATATGGATTATGAGATTTGGCAGATGGATGTCAAGACAGCTTTCCTTAATGGAAGTCTTGAGGAGAACATCTATATGCGGCAACCAGAGGGATTCGTTGCTAAAGGCAAAGAGCATCTTGTATGTAAGCTTAATCGGTCCATTTATGGATTGAAGCAAGCTTCTAGATCTTGGAACATCCGCTTTGATGAGGTAATCCAGTCATATGGATTTATTCAAAGTCTGGATGAGCCTTGTGTATACAAGAGATGTGATGGTAGTGGTGTTTCTTGGACTATATGTAGATGACATTTTGTTAGTTGGAAACAATATCAAAGTGTTATCAGACGTAAGGGTATGGTTGTCCAAACAGTTTGACATGAAGGACTTGGGAGAAGTGGGACACATCCTTGGGATCAAAGTTATAAGGGATCGCAAGAAAAGGATGTTGTGCTTGTCTCAAGCTTCATACATTGACACTATCCTTGCTCGTTTTAGCATGCAGAACTCCAAGAAAGGTTTTCTACCTTTTAGGCATGGAGTTCCTTTATCTAAAGAGATGTGTCCCAAAACATCAAAGGAGATAGAGGACATGAAGGCGGTTCCTTATGCTTCGACAGTAGGAAGCCTTATGTATGCTATGCTATGTACGAGACCGGATATCTGCTTTGCCGTGGGCATGGTTAGCAGATATCAGAGTAATCTGACAGGACATTGGACTGCTGTAAAGCATATATTGAAGTACCTGAGAAGGACTAGGGATTATATGCTGGTTTACCAGGCAGATCAATTAGTCCCTGTGGGTTACACGGATTCGGATTTCCAATCAGATAGGGACAAGAGTAAGTCTACCTCAGGGTTTGTGTTTACTTTTGGAGGTGGAGCCATAGTATGGAGGAGTGTCAAGCAGAAATGCGTGGCGGACTCTACCATGGAAGCTGAGTATGTGGCAGCCTCTGAGGCAGCCAAGGAAGCTGTATGGCTCAGGAACTTCTTGATGGACTTGGATGTGATTCCTGGTTTGCCCAGAACTATCACAATTTATTGTGATAATAGAGCGATTCAAACTCGAAGGAACCACGAGCCCACAAGGCAAGTAAACACATAGAGCGCAAGTACCACCTTATACGAGAGATCGTAAAGCGAGGAGAAGTTCTTGTCAGATTCATCGAGAGGATAACTGGCGGATCCATTCACTAAGGCCCTTCGGTAGCGTTTGATAGGCATGTGGAGGACATGGGGATCGGATGTATGGCGTGATGGCGGCATAGTCTTTTAGTATAAGTGGGAGATTGTTAGAATGTATCTTTGAAAGCCTAGCTCTTCTTGTATGAACATTTTATTTTGAAATAAGAATCACATGATCATTGTTTGCACTTTATATATTTATTATATGTGTGTGCATATTGTCTAATATTTTACATTGTAGATAACATGGTGCTTGGTGTACGAAGATCATGTTATCGGTCCCTTATAAAATATAAGTAGAGGCTCACAACCAAGATGGTTTTGGACAAACCATTGGCATGGTTGTAGTGTAGCTTAGTATTGTTTTATCTTGAACATAGAGTTACACTAGTACACTTAGGTGTATTGAGCGGGACCGACATAGAGGTGATTGATTTAGTGACTACATAATTGAATCGGACCTCGGATATTATGTTGTACATGCTCTTAATCCCGATATAATAACGGGCACATGTACTTAGTATTTATTTCTTTGATTTACGGTGGGTGAGATTTAGATGGATTAAATCAATATGCGGTAAGTTGGGAAATAATATTATTTACATGGTGTGCCGTTGATTATAGGAGGAAACCGTGTCCTATATATTAGGTTGATGATGTCCCTTGAGGAGCTCATAAGGTTCATCATGTAAACCCAATTTGGTTGACTTAGTCAACATGATGATAAGGTTGAGTGGTACTACTCGAGGAGTTAGATGTTGATTAATTGATGGTCAGTAAATCAATTAATTGACGGACATTCGATATCTTAAACACGGGGAGATTAATGTGCAAATAATATATGGAGCCCATATTGATTTATGGGGGTTGGTGAGGTAGTTCAATGATGATCCTCTAGTGGAATGGAACATCATTGATGGATCAAGTTTGTGTGGTTCCGATCCATCGGGTGGCCGAGACCCAACTCCTCCTTATGGTCCCTATCGTAGCCTAATATAATCCTTGTGAAGTTTAGATCCAAGAATGTAAAAACAAAACCTAGAACCAACGGTTGGATTAAATCCATAGATCCGATGGTTAGGATGAAACCCTAGAACCAACGGTTGGATTAAATCCATAGATCCGATGGTTAGGATGAAACCCTAGAACCAACGGTTGGATTAAATCCATAGATCCGATGGTTAGGATGAAACCCTAGAACCAACGGTTGGATTAAATCCATAGATCTGATGGTTAGGATGAAACCCTAGAACCAACGGTTGGATTAAATCCATAGATCCGATGGTTAGGATGAAACCCTAGAACCAACGGTTGGATTAAGACCATAGATCCGATGGTTAGGATGAAACCCTAGAACCAACGGTTGGATTAAATCCATAGATCCGATGGTTAGGATGAAACCCTAGAACCAACGGTTGGATTAAGACCATAGATCCGATGGTTAGGATGAAACCCTAGAATCGACGGTTGGGATTAAATCCCTAGATCCGACGGTTGGGATAAAACCCTTGATCCGACGGTTGGGATGAAATCCTAGATCCTATGGTTGGGATGAAATCCTAGATCCGACGGTTGGGATCAAATCCCTAGAACCGACGGTGGAGATTAAATCCCTAGAACCGACGGTGGAGATTAAATCCCTAGATCCGACGGTGGAGATTAGAGGAGGCTTAAGCCTAAATTCTAGAATTAGGGTTTGGCTCATCCTTGGTTGGGCGGCAACAAATCTTAAAAGGGATAAGGTTGGTTGGGCGGCAAGAATATAGGAGTTAGTTCCTATATTTTAGGCTAACCAACTTTCTCCTAAATTCTATAAATAAAGGCTTAGGCATTGGGCGAAAATAAGGTTTTTTGGATTGGAGAATTAGGGTTTGGCTCATCCAAGAGTTGGGCGGCAACAAACCCTAGAGGAGCTAGGGTTTTTGGGCGGCTAAGAAAGTGGGTGGCAAGGTGATTGTTCTCCCTAAGGTTTTTGGCCGGCGCCCCTCTTTCCCTTCTCATCCTTGGCCGGTTCTCTTCTTCCTCCTCTCTTGCTCCTTGGTGGCCGGCGGACCTCCAACAATTGGTGGCCGGTGCTTCTCCAACATCTAGGTGGCGCAAGAATAATACAACAAGTTGGCCGGCACTCATCCAATCGTTCCTTGGCCGGCGGTTGCATCAAACTCTCTTGTTTGGTGGCCGGTTCTAGAAAGGAAAGGTTTTGGTGGTTCTTCTCTTTGTTCACAGCGGACAAGGAAGAGAAGAACGTGATCTAGAAGGCTTCTACTCGTGGAGGATCTTCGTCCACACGTCGTCCACGAGAAGGATAGGACATACGGTAGAAGATCGTAAGGTATAAAGTTTTATAACTTTAATTTCAGATCTGAGCATGTTCTTATATATGATGATTATACATGTGTGTATATGAATATATATTGTATAATCATGGACCCCGAAGACAAACACAAAAACCGGCGATCCGTCCGTCGTCTCTTCCGCGGCTAACCAACTAGAAGAGTTGTGTTGCTTGAACGACTAGTTTGTTCAAGCGACCACTCGAGTTGTTAGCACGACGACGAATAGGTGTTGCTAAGGAAGCTCATCCCATCCGGATTAATCCTTTCATTAGTGAAAATTTTAATCCGGGGACATGGGAGCCAATGAGCCTCCGAAGCGGACATCCCATCATATAAATACACATACATGTCAATGTGATGTGAGATATGGAGTTAGGATTATTATGGCCTCATGCAGTTTCTAGGCAACCCTACTTGATTCCCTTAGAAATAGGACTTCAAGTCATGCCATTTTTCCTTAAATCAATTTTAATCACAATAAAATGCATGAATGATCATGGCACAAATCATAACAATAATAACGCATGACCAATAATCATGATGTCATGACATGTAATATAATCTAAAAACAAATATGACATCTAAAATAATCATAACCAATGGCATGACATACTATATGATAGGATGAAATTTCATGTCATGATATAACAATTTTCATAAACCAATACATTCATATAAATACACACTCAAACACACATGATTTCAGTTTTTTTTTTACATTCAAAACTAGAGATTTGATATGCTCAATCTCATTACAAAAACTGAGAAACAAAAGAAAATCCTAACATCTTCTAGATCTAGTCGTTTGCAGGAGGTGGAGGTGGAGGAGGCTGCTGGCTCAAAGTCCAGGCCCGCATCATCTCATACATATCGAGCTGATGCTGCTCGATGCGGCTCTGGGACTCTGTAATCTGCATGTATCTCTCCTCCATCCGACCAAGATGTGCACCCATGGATGCTTGCCCTACTAAGAGCTCTGACAGCCTAGAGTCGACTGTCTGCTGATAGTCCTAGAATCTGGACTCCAGCTGGCCAAGATGATCTGATGGACCCGCCACTGATGCATTTACTGGCATCTGATCCTCCTCATCAGCGGCGTCTGCATCCTCATAGTCCTCTGCCGCCCCTCTAGGTGCCAGAGGCGGCTCTCCACGTGCCCTGGGCGGTGGTCGATGTGCCAACTCCATTTGCCCAAGCCCCATCCGCAGCTTCGCTAACGAGAAGTTACGAACTGATATGCAGTCGTACACCTCAGATAGCGACCTCAGTGATCCCCTGTGAATGTTGATGCCTACTGACTCTAACCATGCTGTGATAATGTGCCCATAAGGCATATGCACTTTCCCTTGTACAGGGGAAATGAAATGCACAATACAATGAAACATGTTTAGTGCAATGTTTATGTCTAACCTATTACGCATGGCATACAGTAGAAAGAGATGGGGAGGCCGAATCTTGGCCAGACCCTGAGTGACGATCGAAAGAAAACACCCAACAATGACCTTGTAGAGTACATTGTCAGGTGCAGATAACTCAGCAAAATTCTGGGCTGGTGGACGAGGATGACCAAAAACATGCTCATGCATGGAGTCCATAGAGATATGGTCAAATGGCTCGGGTAAAGGAGCATCAAAGGTAGGGTAGAAAATGAAGGTGTCATCCGATGGCTTACACTCAAGAAACTCCTGCAATATCGCAGGAGTGAACTCTAAATCGCGTTTTGCAATGCGAGTAGTGTAGGTATGGCCATTGTCTACCTTCTTTAGGTTCTGATAAAACTCCTTAAGGAGATCATCGTTAATGGCATGTGTGCATAAGACAATTTTCATGAGATGATAATATGCAAATATGTCCATGACATCACTATAGTATCGTGCAAAAAAGTCCCTATCGATGTACCTAACCAACATAGGTTGGTACAATCGTGATTCACCCTCGGGTGGATCATTTCTACGGGATCTCCTATATGAATGTAATGCAACAATATGAAATGCATGGGCACCAATACACGATTAGATTGTTATAGATTGCAATGAAAAGGAAAAATTAGGGTTTTTGAGTAAGAAAATTTTACTTCGGTGCCATTTGAATGGGTGATGAGGAAATATTCGGATATTGCTGAAGGGGCCGTCGAAAAGTTCGCCGGAGGACTAGACGCTGGAACCCTAGAAGAAAACAACCACTGAAAAGGAGTGAACTAGGGTTGTGAGATGAGTGAAAATGCGAGAGGAAGGGTTAGGCTATCAAACCTAGGACCTAGGTGGCCGGAGCGGTTGGAAACTCTCGTCGAAGAAAGGAGTAGCGAACTGAGAGGAGAAGGAAAATGGGAAGTAGTCGCGTGAAGACGCCGAACCCTAGCGGTTCGACGTTATAAAATGCGGCCTTGATCGTGATGTTCAACATCGGTCTCGATCGCATGATTTATTAGCGGGTTCTGCGAGTGATCGGCGCTCGGTGAATCAATCATTCGAGTCTTACGTAATAGTGCTCACGTTAGCATCGATCGTGATGTTGCTCATCAGTCGACTGGTGCGATCACCACTCGACTGCTCAGCGAGCACTCGACTGATGACCCTCAGCCTCGGTGAACAGTACCATCAGTCGACTGATGTGCAAACAGTCGAGTCCTGGAAGCAGCACTCGACTGCTTGACTCACGATATCGTGCTACAGTGTTATCAGTCGACTGATATCTGATTTCCAGTTCTGAAATTCAGAAAATCTTGATTTCTTTATCTAACTTATTCCATTTTCTCATGTTTAATCTTGTATATCGAACATATTGATGTTATGCTTATATTCATGTATTCGTTAATGTATTTTGATATTTTATTTCATTTTAGCAAACATTAACATTCAAAGGTTTCAAAATCCTAACATCTCACCCTTTCTAAGTGTTGAAATACACAATCAATGGTAAAAGACTTGTTTTGTGAGATGCAATCCACTCTAGACATTCCTTCCATGCAAACACATGGTGAAACATATGAAGCATGGTAAGTACAAGACATCAAGGTGTGTGGCACTTGAGTATCACTCTCGATGTAACTTCTATACCTTAAACACACTTCTCTTGATACACTACGACCTTTAAATCTAGATTGTGCCAATTTTATTGATTTTCATGATTTCAAAAAAAATATATTGGCACATCCTAAGATCTTTTAGAATTAAAACTCAAATGTATTTCCAAGGTAACCATAACCTTGAAAATAGCCTAAAGTGCCACCTTTACCATGGTTGAGTTAACTACCCATCCAATCATAGTTGGCACATTCTAACTCATTTAACGTGAATCAATCACGCTCTTTGGAACCCAAAATCTATTTGAGCTCATTGAATTAATTAGGTATTCCTTAGGGATAACCTCCCTAGATACCTTCCTAATGACCCTCCTAGGCCTATTAGCCTTGGTCATGGCGGTCTTACCTAGGTTGACTCTAGAGGTAACTCCCCTTGCAACCTTGGTCTTCCTAGACCTAGTTTGTGTTCCATAATCAAATGGAACACTATGGTAAGTCACCTTAGGCTTAGGTTTGTGACTCAAACCTTGATTGCCCTTGGTTGACTTTTGTCTTTTGGGTCCTAGATGTTGACTTTGAGATCTTGACCCTTGACTTTGACCATTAGACCCTTGAAATTGATTTTGTATCTTATTTAGGGTCTTTTCTAGTTTTTCAAGCCTTGACCTTAAGGCTTGGTTCTCTAATTCTAATTGCCCAAATGATTTTTGATTAGGTTTTTGGGCATTACCATTCACCTAAAACATATATCTACCCTTATTGGGATTGATACATAAATGACTTTCGATTTTCTTAATTATTTTCCTAGGAATGACATTTCTAGGGACATTAGTCCCAAATTTCTCCTTCTTTGAAATAGATCTAGAGTTATCATTCCTAGCATGCTTTGATTCATGAGTAATAGCAAAGTTATTTGAATTAATTCTAGCATGCTTTTGCTTAGAATTTAAAGAATGAACATTATGAAAATATACCTTAGGGTTTGCCTTAGAGGCTCCCCCTACTTGTGTAGCTCCCCCTTTGGTCTTTTTGCTTCCCCTAGGACATTGATTCTTATAATGTCCTTTTGAATTGCACTTGAAGCATATGATGTGCTCCTTGCCTTTAGATGTTGGGGAACCGGCATCCTTGACTTTTGGTGCCAGTGGAGCTTTCCTAACCTTCTTTGGGCATTTGCTCTTGTAATGCCCAAATTCCCTACACTCAAAACACATGATATGATTTTTATTAGAAATTGATATGTTTGAGTTACCTAGGGTCGTGGCAGAAACTCGAGCTTTCTCTTCCTCTTGACCGGAAGTATAGGCTTCTTCTTGACTTGGCTCTTGCTCCGAAGTGGATGGTCTAACTTCCTCCCCCTCAATCCTAGAGGTGGAGGTCTCCTCCAATTCTTTCACCTCCTCTTCCACTGATTCAGAAGTTGATTCCCTATCAACTTCTGAATCCCCACTTTCTTGTGAGGATGAGCTTTCTCCTTCTTGGGTCATGGATGGTTCTTCATGGAGCTTGGCAAATTTTTCCCATAGCTCATTGGCGTCTTGAAATTCACCTAAACTAGACAAAATGTCATTAGGTATTAAATCTTTTAAAATCTTTATTACCTTGATTTTGATCTTGAACTTGAGACGTTGCTCTCGTGTCCACTTCTTCAATTTCAAGACGTTTCCGTTTTTATCCCGAGGAGGTTCAAAGCCTTCTACGAGGATGAACCAATCCTCTATATCCATCATCAAGAACGTCTCCATTCTTAATCTCCACGCCCAAAAGTCTTCTCGATCATATGGTGGTGGAGTGTTGATGTCCGATCCAAGCTTGTCTTGGAATTCCATCTTGTTCCTCTAGCGCCTTGACTCCGGGTTGTTAATCCATAGAAGAGCCCCGGGCTCTGATACCAATTGTAGGAAATTTGAAGCCGCTAGAGGGGGGTGAATAGCGTCATGCTAAACGTGATGGAATTCGATCGCGTGTTCGTCTCTACAATTTCGTTAGTACGCAGCGGAATAGTAATGAAAGCAATAACGAAACAATTAACAACATGCAAACACAATTGTTTAACGTGGTTCGGAACCGAACGGTTCCTACTCCACGGATCGGGTTCGTACGAACCCTAGCGATCCCAATCACACACCACTATAATAAACACTCCTTCTCAGAACAATCCGGAGGCGGAGAAACCTCTTACACGTAATCTTACAACAGTAAGAAACTAAAACAAGCAATTACAACAATTTATATGAAATGCGAGTAAAGAAAAACACTTTACAAGAGCTTTTGATTGCTTGATCTTTGATTGCCTTGAACTAGCTTTGAAGGACTGGAAAGCACCAACTTTCCCCTTCAATTTCGCCCAAGAAAATCTCTATCTTTTCCTCCATCACGAGCTCCTTATATAGCTTCAATCTGTGCTGGAAAAGGTCGATTAGTCGACTGCTTGAGACCATCAGTCGACTGATCACACTGTTGCTGTGAGACAACGGTGTAATCCACGCTGGAAAAATCCAATGGCTAGGACATCAGTCGACTGATCATGAGCATCAGTCGACTGATGAGCCATCACTCGACTGCTCGTCCCAGCGGTCGAGTGAGACTCCATTCTGTGGCCGAAAATTCGAGCATCAGTCGACTGCTCGGCCGATCAGTCGAGTGCCAAGCTCCGGCAGTCGACTGTTTGGCCATTCCCTGCAGTCAAACCCTAGTTGACTACGCCAGTCGACTGCCACATGGCACCAGTCGACTGGCACACCTCAAACATGAGGTTTTAACCCAAGTATGGTGCCCCCATACTTGCTAGACCACCCTTAGCCTAGACCTAAGCCTTCTAACCATCTCCATCAGCCTCACGCCTCTCGGATCCCTCCAAGTCATCCATGACTTGTTCATCCATCGCGCTAGCCTTCAGATGCTTCCATCGGCTATGTCATGCTAACGGTGTCTACACCGCCAAGGCACATTGGACTTACGCCGCCAAGACTCCCGCTTGGACTTTACGCCGCCAATACCAAACCCCTTGGACTTCAAATGCCAAGACTCAAGCTTGGACTTTCCCTTGCCAACCTATGTTGGACTTTCCATGCCAAGACCCATGCTTGGACTTTCCTTGTGCCAAGTACTCAAGACTTGGACTTTCCCATGACAATTACATTGTCATATGTTTTTTTCGAAATATCAAAACATCACTCGAGCCACGCTCGAGTCCTGGTCAATTGTGACCTGGGCCGATTGCACCAACACATTATACAAATCTTGAGAGATTAGCCAAAGCTAACTCAAGATGAGTGGTAATTTAGAAGGATATCTCATGCGATGGGCACTATGAACAAATGTTGTCCATAATATACAAAAGTTACATTAGATGTAATTAGTACAAGTTACCTACCTAACTTATACGTGTCTTGGGCGATTAGCCAAAGCTAACTCAAGATGCGGTATAATATGGATCCTGTCCCACTTTGTGACCAGTGAGAGAATCATTTAGTTAAAGGCCTAATTAAATGATTGAAATAGGATACATTTCTGTATTGTAGATCACCATGTCATCAAATACATCGAACACACTCTCTCTGCGATCTGTCCTTGATAAGGACAAGCTTACTGGAGCTACTTTCCTGGACTGGTACAGGAACTTGAGGATAGTTCTCAAGCAAGAACGAAAACTGTATGTCCTAGAGCAGTCCACTCCTGAACCACCCGCCCCTATGGCCACTCGTGCTGACAAGGATGCTTATAAGAAGCATCAAGATGACAAATTGGATGTGTCATGCCTTATGCTTGCCACCATGACCAATGAGCTTCAGAAGAAACATGAGAACATGGATGCCTATGGTATGGTTGAGCATTTGAAACAACTATATCAGGGACAAGCAAGGCACGAGAGATATGTTGGATTTCCGGCATCGCGGCGAGTGTGTGTTCGAACATGTTTCGTAAACATGTGCATAGCGGAAGAATTAAAAATCAATAAATCTAATTTATTACAATACACACACCACACGCATGCAAAGTACAACATGTGTAGATATAATCGCAATTTCAAATTTTGCAATAAAGGAAATTACGCTAGTTATACTTGACGTATCACGTGCAGCGGGAAAGGTATCAACCGGAGCAACTCTCGCTTGAATTGCCTCTATCCGTATCCACGTCGAGTATCATTGGGATAGCTTCACCAAGCTACAAGTCTCGTCTTTGTAGGAGTCACTAGCCTCATGTTGAAGACGATGTGATCGAGAGAAGATCACAATCTGAATAAAAATTCAGATTTGAAATCGAGTCCCCAAAACTCGATCGCTTCTCCGGAGAAGTATTCGTCAACCGATTGACGAATCCTTGGTCCACCTATGAGGATTACTGAAGATCGCATCCCTGGCAAGGTAGCCACTATCGGAGCTCTAAATGTCGTCCAAATGATGCTCCGACACGAAAGGAAAGAAGCTATCCAGAAAATTGGACAGCTTGGTGGAGGAGTTGCGTCGACCCAAAGGAGGATGGTCGGTTGCAGCTTGGTCATCGAAGCCAAGAGATGTCGCCGGAGGGTCGCCGGAGGATGACCGACAGTAGCTTGGACGCCGACAGCAGGGTGGACGGTGGCACAATGGGTTGGCAGTGTGGACAGCTTGGGTGGCGGCAAGGAGAAGAGAGGGAGAGGAGAGGAGAAGTAATTCCCAAAATAAACTTAGGGCTCTCCAAAAAACCTAACCGCATTTTTATAGAGCCCGTGTTTCTTAACCATTAAGAAAACTTCTCCTTAGAGTTATTGGTTCATAACCAAAACCTGTTAATCCACTCCAATAACTTAAGTTAAAATAAACCGAACCAAGTTGGTCTATTTTAAGTTAAAATGAACCGAACCAACTTTGGTTTATTCGTTTAAAACAAACCAAACCCCTTTGGTTTATTCTTCACCATTGGATTAGAACCAAACCAATTTGGTTCATCCATCATATCTTCATAAGACATGGCCCATCCATGCTTCCATTACGACTGAAACGATTTCATGCTCGCTCCTTGTTTGGTCCAACCAAATCTAGTTTCTCTCGATCTGAGAATCTCATTCTCAAGCTCATTTTAAATCTTTCGGATTACACTCGTTGTGCGTGTGACCAAATAGATTCCCGATTTATGTTTATCATCTATAATTAACCATTAATTATAGAACGATCATTGTTGGGAGTATGGGGAATACAATCAAAGTCCCACATTGGTAAGACATGGAAAAGATCATGTGCTTATAAGAAAAAAGATATCTCCATTGGTTTGAGGCCTTTTGGGTAAAGCCCAAAAACAAAACCATGAGGGCTTGGGCCCAAAGTGGACAATATCATGCCATTGTGGAGATATGTGGAGCTTATAAGCACTAACAATTGGTATCAGAGCCATGGTCCATGTCAAGCCATGAACCTCGAACGAAGGAAGTTGAGCTCCCACGTCCGGATCAAGAGAACCAGACATCAGGAAGGAAGTCTAGTTGGGTCGGGGGGACCGAACAACTGACAGGAAGTCCTGGTGGGTTGAAGATCGGACATCAAGCAGAGAAAATCCTTCGAGGAGGGATAGGCTTGAGGGGGGGCCCAATGTGGTCCTTCGTTTGAGGGGGGGATTGTTGGGAGTATGGGGACTACAATCAAAGTCCCACATTGGTAAGACATGGAAAAGATCATGTGCTTATAAGAAAAAAGATATCTCCATTGGCATGAGGCCTTTTGGGTAAAGCCCAAAAATAAAACCATGAGGGCTTAGACCCAAAGTGGACAATATCATGCCATTGTGGAGATATGTGGAGCTTATAAGCACTAACAATCATGAGTGGCAGCTAGTAGTATATCATGATCCCCAATTAACTAGAAAATCAATGGTTGATTCCAGAACCATTTTTGAAACTCTTTAGCAGCTACATTGAATCGTGCCCCATTCCCTTCACGCATCTTATACCCACTTGGTTCAGGACATGGTCTATGGTGTCAGTCCCCACTAGGTTGACTACGTCAGACCTAGCCCAAGTATCATTTTCTTGTCCTACGGATTCTAGTTACTGCACATGTATCCAAGAGTACCTTACTCTAAATATGTAATTCTTTGGCCAAAGACTTTAGTAACAATCCGATGAGAGGCCATGTGTATACATCTCCTCGCAAGGAGTGGTGAATCCTTTATAGGCTATTCAAACACCTTCAGTCACTTCGACTTATACGCAATCATTTCGGGTCCACATCTCCTCAGAGATGCTTGCTTAAGATGTCAAAGCATAAGTCTTCATGATCAAGATAACTTGAATACCGCAAGTTAAAGGAACATCACACTTAAGCTGTAGTAAGAACTTCATTGACATATCTATATATGCAGAGAACCATATAAAGTCTTACAGATGGTCACTCCAATGAACTAGTTACCATAACTAGCATCCACGATTAACTCCGGACATCACAATGTCTCCAACCAGTGAGAATCAGCTGCTTGGATACACCAAGGAGTATACCTCATGCTAGTCTCGACAGAATTGATGGTGTCCAAATCCATCAATTCATCGACTATGGATAATTCCAATACATCACAATTACACATATAGAGATACTCACTAGTTGTGATCCAATCACAAATTCTCTCATGCTGTGAATCGTATCGTAGCCATTCAGTAAATGAGTTTAAGATCTAATCAAATACATGAAAACATGTACACTCAAATAGTGAATCTTCATTAATCATATAAATGGTTCAAACATAAGGCGATTGCCTTAGGACACCTCTCATATATAACTAACAAACTCCCACTTGGCCTAATGCCAATCGCTACGGTATCCAATACCATAAGCTCTTACATGACCCTCAAACTTACTTTGAGGTAATGTCTTAGTTAAAAGATCCGCTAAGTTCCTTTCAGTGGGAATCTTCTCGATTTATATTTCCTTCCTACTTATGATCTCTCTGATCAAATGATAGCGGCGAAGCACATGTTTGGATAGTTGATGAGACCTTGGCTCTTTTGCCTGTGCAATTGCTCCATTGTTGTCGCAGTAAACTGGTATTGCTTTAACAAAGGCTAGAACCACACCAAGTTCATAAATGAACTTCTTGATCCAAACTGCTTCTTTTGTTGCTTCTAAACCTACAATGTATTCTGCCTCTGTGGTAGAATCTGCTATAGTATCTTGTTTGGAACTTTTCCAACTCACTGCGCCCCCATTTAAGGTGAACACGTACCCAGACTGAGACCTGGAATCATCCTTGTGTTGGATCGAGAAACGCCGCTAGAGGGGGGGGTGAATAGCGATCGTAAATCTTTCGTTCGAATTCGTTCATTGATACACAAGTAAACGAGTAAGCACATTGGAAAATAAATGAACACGTTTATTTTACTTGGTTCACAACCCAGCGGTTGCTACTCCAAGGCCCTATCGGTCCTAGACCGCGTACGGAGGGCAAAGCACTATAATGTCTCCTCCTCGTTGGAGGTAGGAGACAACGATCACAAAACCGAATAAACAAGGATGAGGCAACAAGCCTACCTCACCTCGTTATGAAGAAAAACAAAGAATACAATATCAAAAATATTACTTGATTCTGCTGCCGACGAAGAATATCGAAACTTGGCGTCGCGTCGGCGTTATGACGATGTTGGAGCGTTGGCGTTGTAGGAGCACTTGATGAATAATCTTGATGTATTTTGGAGATGGAATCCTCCCCTCCTTTTATAGAATTTGGCCTTTGAATTTGTCTCCTCTTTTTTCGGAACGGATCATGAAGTTATCCAAATTTTATCATGAAGTGGCCACGTCAAACGTTATCCGTTTTGACCTAGTGCAAAAGCTGAATCGTTGCCATCAGTCGACTGATGCCTCCCATCAGTCGACTGATGGGCATCAGTTGACTGCTCCATGTCCAGCAGTCAACTGCCAGCTTGGCCACTTCCCTGTAATAAGAGGTTAGCTCGGAAAATGATAAATACGACGGTTTCTAACCATCCAATCTCGACCTAGACCTTCCACAGGAAGTCTTAGTCGAATCACCGCCTACGGTCGTCCTCATAAAGAGGACACGACCTTACAATCTCTCACTCACACGAGCTTACCTCGATAGTAGCTCTCGCTTCCGGCCTTCCACTCGATTCCTTAGGCTCCCTCCGAAGTTACTCGAGTGTCGCCCGACCACCGCGGCTTCATTCGGGTGTCGCTAGCCTTCACCTCCAGCATTAATACTTTTCTGCACACTCGATAGCTCCTGAGATAACGATGTAAACTTATCTTTGTGTCTTTTCCATAATCAAAACACAGGTTCGATTATCTAGTGCCCCTACACCAACAATCTCCCGCTTTTTGATCTATGGCAAACCAACACAAAGTTAAGGGAAATTAAAGCATAAAACAAGTATAGTAAATGATGAATGTCATTTTCAAAAACTCCCCCTTAACCAAAACTCCCCCTTAACCCTTGGTGAGTTTTGAAAGAGATACTTTAGTTAAAAATTAAATAAATTTTGTGTTACTCCCCCTTAACTTTCGCTCTTCTCCTCCTTTTGCCATAAATCAAAATAAATGTTGGGGTTTGTTATGTAAAAATGAAGTTTGTTATATAAAATAGGGGTTAAAAGACAATATGGTATATGCATGCATCAAGATAAATCAACTATGAGTCCAAACATGCGTCTAGCAATAGTTAGATAGATTGGTTCGAGGTGTGTCCCTCTGCACCAATAATCTAAAGGTTTATAATATAACCCTTAGGGTTAGTTTGCTTTCCCCCTTAGTCAAATATATGAAGTATAAGAGATGTAGGGGGCGCTAAACTTTGGCCTAAAGAGTCATTAAGTTCAATAGTTGAGAAAATAAGTAGTATTTTGAAGATTGTTTTAAGTATATTTCAATTATCCTTAACATCTCACCCATTCTATGTGTCTCATAATTTGTTCACCTTATATGTTTTGTGAGATGATTTTAAATTGATTAAAGATAGTCAACCTTGGGTTAGATTCGGATTTTACCTTTAGATCGTTAAGTAACTTTTCGAGAAACTGGCTTCCAGGTCGTGGCGAGGCACAGGGGCCTTCTTTGATCGGAACAACGACCACTTCCTTAGACAAAGCCAAATTCAAGAAAATATCACTTAAGTCACTTAGGGTTACTTCCTGGTCTAACTAGTTTAGGATACGGCGAGGTAGCTTCAGCTAGTTCCACTCGGTCAAGTGCACCAAGCTAGATACGCCTTATCTAGCTCGAATACACGAGACTTTGTTTCCCTAACGTACTATCATCTCGCCACGTCCTGATACTATGTTGTCAAGAGTTGACTAACTATTTTTTCTATCTAGCCATTCTAAAAATTAAAGTAAAATATTCAATGATTTTGCTAAGTAATCGGGTATACTATTTTAGTGTTAGCTCCCCCTGGACCATTGTGTTGGTGCAGTGGGCACCAAAGTCGAACCGGTATTTTGATTATGGCAAAAGGCTCAATAGTTAAGGGTATATTTGTTATCTTACGAGCTCAATTAAGTGTGCAGAAATGCTAAAGTTGAGCGGAAGGTCTGCGACACCCGGTGGGAACCGAGGTGGTCGGGCAACGCCAGAGTGACTTCGGAGGAAGCCGAGGTACTCGGGTGAAGACCGGAAGCGAGGCTACAAGGTAAGCTCGTGTGAAAGCGAAGCAAGGTCGTTAAGCGTAGATCCGACCCAATACCTCCAATGGAAGGTCTAGGTCGAGATCAGATGGTTAGAACCATCGTACTTTATATTTTAAGCTACATCATGCGGTCCAAAACCCTTTGACTACAAATAATCAGCGCTAGTCAAATTCCCTCGAGAAGAGCTCGAATTTCAAGGGGTGAATTTGGACTTGACTCGTGTTTTGGTACAAAGGGTGATGTGGCATCAAGGTGGACATCCAAACCATCACCAAGCTTCCTTGTGGTGGGCCCAAAATAAGGTGAGTTGGCACAAGATGGTTGGCTCCCATGATGTGGCACAAGTTGAATGGCTCCAACAAGTTGGCGCCCAAGGAGGTTGGAGGTGGCACAAGGTGGTTGGATGAAACACCTCATCCTCAAGTTGGCGCCCAAGGAGGTTGGAGGTGGCACAAGGTGGTTGGATGAAACACCTCATCCTTGAGTTGGCGCACAAGAAGGTTGGAGGTGGCACAAGGTGGTTGGATGAAACACCTCATCCTTGAGTTGGGATAAGAACCTCACCTTGGACACTACCTATGTCTAAATTCAGAGATCAATATCCAAATAGACATGTTCAAGCCAAGCAAATCACAAGAATTCAAGAGCTCTCAACACGCCGTCAGAACGCCGCTTACTACTACTCACATTTGCTACGACGGCGTCACCGACAACGAAAGCTACATCTTCTACTTATAAGAGTTGTCGGTATATTTATTTAAGTTCTACTTCTTTAAATTGTCTTTGTGTTTAATCGAATAAGGAAAGGGGAGTGTCCTTTGCCTTGATTTCTTTTGTAATCGCTGTTCTACCTCCAACGAGGAGGAGTGGTTTTAGTGAATTGCTTCTCCGCACGTGATCAAGGATCACTAGGGCCGTGGATTAGCAATCGAAAGATTGTGAACCACGAAAAATATCTTGTCTACTTTATATTTCACTGCAGGCACTCTACTTGCTTTTTACTTATTGCAAAAGTTTTTAACGACATCGATCGCTTATTCACCCCCCTCTAGCGACACTTTCGATCCAACAATTGGTATCAGAGTTTGGCGCTAAGATTCGTGAAACCACCAATCTAGCTTTGTTTTTCTTTTTTACAGATTTTATTTATTTATTTCTGTTTTCGTATAATTATTTCACTTGCTTATCTTCTCCTACATATAGAATTGCATTAGAGGCTTTAGGATCCGGATAAGGTTGTCCTTCGGTTAGATCCCGAGTAAGGTTGTCCTCCGAACTTCAACGACATTCGTGATTTGATTGTTTATTTCTTTTGCAAGTTACATTTTATATATCTTTTTACTTCTCAAGACTACTAATCCAAGACGAAAGTCTTGGAATATTCTTTCAGTGTGGGTTTTAAAAGATTCTTTTCGTCGTTCTTCTTCTTGTTTTTAAATGGCCCATCTCGAAGGGTTTAGCACCGCCCGACCCCCGTATTACAACGGTAATGACTTTCCTTCTTGGAAGGGTCGGAAGGAATGCTTTCTTAAAACCCAAATCGAGATGTGGATCGTAATCCAAACCGGTTTCACACTTCCTATTAATGAAGATGGTGAATCTTTGGGTTACGATCAATGGTCAAATTCCATGAAAAACAAGTAGAAGCCGATGCCAAGGCAACTCAAATCTTGCAATGTGGTTGTCCAAGGAAGAGCTCAACCGCGTCGGCCCCTTCATTAGTGCAAAGGACTTATGGACCAAGCTAGTGGAACTACACGAAGGCACCGACGACACGAAGGTATGTAAAAGAGATTTACTTTTAAATAAATTGTATAACTTGAAAATGCAGGAAAACGAGACCGCAACTCAACTACATGCTCAGATTCCAAGACATCACAACCAACTCCATGCCATCGGACAAAAGGTCGAGAATCGCGACCTTATCAGGTATTCTCTTAACTCGTTTCCTAGGACCACCTTGTGGGCATCCATGGTCGATGCCTACAAGGTCTCCAAGGACCTTTCTAAGATTAGGTTAGACGAATTGTTTTCGGAACTTGAATTACATGAGCAAACTAACGTGGTCCAGGCCGAGAAGAGTATTGCGTTAGTTGCGAGTTCCAAGAAGAAGAAGCCCGCAAGCAAGCCACCCCAAGGAAGAAGACGAGTCCGAATCGAAGTAGACTCGAATAGAATCCGAACTAGTCAATCTAGTTCTAAAGATGATCAAGAGACGAAATGACCAACAACTCAAGGTAAGCCTAAACCTAATTCAAATACTTCTAATTTTAGATGCTATGAGTGCAACTGTGTTCGGTCACATCAAGTCCGAGTGCCCAAAGCTAAAGAATAACGCATCAAAGACCAAGAAAGCGCTAAACGCTACTTGGGAGGAGTTGTCGAGGAAGAAGACTATATCCAAGCTCTAATGCCAACGCCGACCGAGAACGACTCTGAAACCGAAGAAGAGTCCGAGTCCGAATCCGATGATGAGCTTCCATTCAAGACAAGCCATGGATCCGTATCCGGTTCAAAAGAATCATTAAGGGTAAGTCGGTCGTTACTTAATACTTTGTATGGTGCAATTAAATTTTTAAATAAGAAACTAGCTAAGTCCGAGTCCAAGGTCGAGACCCTAATTGAGGAGGTTAACCTTCTCAAACATGAGGTCTCCTAACCTCTTCGACTACTCAGATTCAAGAGGAGGACTCAACTCTGCTGAAAAGCTTGAAGTTGAGAACTCGCTTGAAAACACAAGTCAAGACCTTAGGAACACGTTGGAAAGGTTCACTTTGGGATCCAAGGGACTTGACCTCTTACTTGGATCACAAAGGGCCGTGTACAACAAGGCGGACTCGGGTTTAACTCAAATACAACCAATAAGTCATATATGTCTATAGTAAACCAACATAAGAAAATGTCCAAGCATGGGTCCCTAAGACCACTTTGATTTCAACTTTAGGATCTAACATGTATTGGGTTCCCAAGGACCAAATTCACTATGTGAATAGACCCACTGATTCAATGGTCCAGGGGAGCCAATACAAAATGTATTTTTGTTAAGTCTTAGAAATTGCATGCTTAGTTTTTCCTTTATTTTTAGAATGGTTAGATAGGACTCATAACCAACTAAAATCCTACGAAAAGATTAAGCCTCGGGGAGCCTCTTTTCAAAAATAACTAGTTAGACCAAGACGTAGTCTCAAGTAAGTCGAGTTATCAATTTCTTGAAATTAGCTTTGTCTAAGGAAGTGGTCGTTGTTCCGATCAAAGAAGGCCTCTGTGCCTCGCCACGACCTGGAAGCTAATCTCTTGAAAAGATTACTTGATGAGCTTAGACTAAATCCGAATCTAACCTAATGTTGGTTAATTTAAATTCATTAAAATTAATCAAGTAAAATTGAAAGTCATCTCACAATAACACATAGGAATAACATGTTTTGATCATGTAGATATTGGTGAGATGATTTAGGTTTAAAACTTACAAACAACCCTTTAGTAATTCCAATATCCGATCCAACTACCTTATATGTAGGATCAATGGATGTTGGATGCTGGTTGCTCCGACACATGACCGTGGATCAACTCAAATTTTCGAAGTTACGATTCAAACGACAAGGATCGGTAGCCTTTGGAAATAACGGCAAGCTCAAAATCATCGGATCAGGTGATATTGAGCTCAACTCTAACTTTACAATTCAAAATGTCTTATTAGTAGAAAACTTTCAATATAATTTACTTAGTGTAAGCCAATTGTGTGATAACAATTATAAGGTCATATTTCTAGAAAATGAATGCGTAATCAAAATAAATGCAACATCTAAAATAATACTTAAAGGAACTAGGAGTAGCAACATCTACACAATAAATTTACCCAACTCCTCAACCAAGTGTCTTATGACACAGAAAGAGGAATATTGGTTATGGCACCAAGACTCTGACACTGCACCCAAGACTCGCCCACAAGATGAGTCAGAGTGGCTTGGTTATAGTTTTGCCTAAACTAAACAACTTGGATAATAAAATATGTAATGCTTGTCAACAAGGTAAACAATCTAGGACACAACATCAATTAACTAATCAAGAACGAACCAAAAGTGTTCTTGAGCTCCTACACATGGATCTATTTGATTCACATGGAGCTAAGTCACTCAATGGTAGTCAATTTTGCTTAGTCATAATTGACGACTATTCTAGATTTACTTGGGTTAGGTTTATCAAACATAAAAATGATACCCTAGACCAACTAATCAATCTTTGTAGGTTAATCAAAATCAAAAGAACCTTAAGATTAAAAGACTTAGAAGCGATCATGGTGGTGAATTAAAACCACGGTTTCTGATTTGTAACCTAAACGGATACCACCATGAGTTTTCATGTCCTAGAACCCCACAACAAAATGGGTTAGTCGACGGAAAAATAGAACCCTACAAGAAGCCGCTAGGACAATGTTAAACGAGTATAACCTACCCGATAGATTTTAGGCAAGAGGCCGTTAGTGCTTGCTATGTCCAAAATAGGATCCTTATGGTAAAGAGGCACCAAAAGACCTCGACGAGATTTATCACGATAAAATACCGAACATCAAGTACTTTAGGGTATTTGGATGCAAGGTACATATCTTAAACACTAAGGATTACCTAGGAAATTCAAATCCAAAACCTCACTCGAACCTTTCTAGGATACTCAACCACCGAGAGCTTATAGGGTATACAATCACGACACTCTTAGAGTCGAAGAAACCATTAATATAGTTTTCGATTTAAGGACACGAACCTGCTCAATCCTTAACAAAACCAACTAGCAAATCAACTTATAGCAAACCCGACTGATCTTGAACTTGAATCTCGTCCTAACCCAAGTCATCCTATCGACCAAGTGATAGATGACCCTAACCCAAGTCATCCTATCAATCAAGTTATAGGTGATCCAAATTTAGGGTTCAACTAGAGCTTCATATCGAAACCTTAGTCAAATCTCGTTAATTTCCAAAATCGAACCCAAAACTATTGAACAAGCACTTCTTGATCCCGACTGGATTATTGCTATGCAAGAAGAGCTAGCTCAATTTACTAGAAATGAAGTCTGGGAATTAGTACCACCACCTAAAGAAAAATCAATTATTGGAACAAGGTGGGTATTTCGAAATAAACTTGATGATAAAGGTGAAGTAGTTAGAAATAAAGCTAGGTTAGTCGCAAAAGGGTTTAGTCAAGGTTTAGATTACGATGAGACCTACGCCTCGAGCTGCACTAGAGTCCATCCGAATGTTGTTAGCATATGCGCACATCGAGGTTTTAAATTGTTTCAAATGGATGTCAAGTCAGCATTTTTGAATGGATACATTAAGGAAGAAGTTTACGCCACCAACCTCCGATTTGAAAATCTAGATAAACTGACCATGTCCTTAGACTTAAGAAAGCCCTATATGGACTCAAACAAGCCCCAAGAGCTTGGTACGAAAGGCTTTCGATCTATCTTAAGTCCAAAGGATTCAACCAAGGTTTAGTCGACCCAACCTTATTCGTTAAAACCGTAGGAAAAGAAATCTTTATAGCCCAAATCTATGTAGATGATATAATTTTGGAACTACTAACTCGATCCTCGCTAAACGAATTCATCTCACTTATGGAAAGTGAATTTGAAATGAATTTAGTGGGAGAGTTAAGTTTCTTCTTAGGTTTACAAATTAAACAAACTAAAGATGGAATATATTTACATCAACAAAAATATACTAAGGACTTAATAAATCGATTTGGAATGCAAGATGCTAAAATAATCAATACACCTATGGCAACTAATGTTAATATAAACGAAGATGTAGAAGGAAAACCCGTTGACCTAAAATACTATAGAGCGCAAATAGGAAGTCTCCTATACTTAACCGCGAGCCGACCCGACATTTTATTCGCGGTAAGTATGTGCGCAAGGTTACAAACCTGTGCCAAGGAGTCTCACCTAACCCTAGTCAAGCGTATCCTTAGATATCTAAAGGGCACGCTAAACGTAGGTATTTGGTACCCTAGATCTACCGAAGTTTAATCTAATCGGCTATCTGACTCGACTATGCGGTAGTAAACTCGATAGAAAGAGCACGAGTGGTTGTTGTCAAATCCTCGGCTCCGAGTCTAGTAAGTTGGTGCGAGGAAGCGGCATTGCGTTGCCTTATCTACCACCGCAACACGTTGCGATGGGTGAGTGAGTGTCTCTCGGCTCCTGTGGATGAAGCACACTCTCCAAGACTTTAGCTTAATCTTTAACAACATTAAAACCTACATAGATAACATTAGTTCAATTAACTTAACTAAAAATCCAATATGTCATTCTAGGACAAAACATATAGAAGTTAAACACCACTTCATTAGGGAACATGTAACTAATGGAACTATACAACTAGAGTATGTTGAGTCCAAATCAAACCTAGCGGACATCTTCACCAAACCACTACCCGAAGCCGAATTTAGTTTATTAAGACGAAAGTTAGGTATGTGCGTAATAGAGTAGGATTTAAATTTTTCTATATATGTACTCTATTTTTGCTTCTTTTATGAAATTAGCCTAAGTCTTACCTTAGAAATCATATACCTCTAGATTTAAGGAGCCAACACATCTCACAACACATAGGACTAATGTGTTTGTGTACTTAGCCACGTGAGACGGGCGTGAGATGTTAGGACCTTACTCCTGGTTCCAGATGTAGATTCAGTGCATCGATATGAACCATGGAGTATAATTATTTAAAATTAATCAACTCCTTCAAGACTTATTGATCATTCTATATCAATCAAGTCCAACCGGAGTTGTACATTTTAGATGAACATATTTTCAAGATTATTATTATTTTAAAAAATAAAAATTATATATATATATATATATATATATATATATATATATATATATATATATATATATATATATATATTGGGAACTTGCTTGGACTTACAAACACTAAAATATATTTACAAACTTTTTGAGTTAAGGCAAAAGGGGGAGAAAGTCACAAAAGTAACCAAAATGAACCAACCATAAACGGGAAGAAAGTAAACAAAATTATTACCTTTTATATTAAGTAATTCCGCTTACTTAAGCAACTATTAAGGGGGAGTAAAAATTATTTTTCAAGAACTCACCTTCGGTCAAGGGGGAGGTTACCTCAAAGGGGAGAACTTGAAACAATAATATTTCTCACTCATGCTTAATCTTTATGCTAGCTCACTCATGCTTAATCTTTATGCTATCTCATTCATACTTAATCATTATGCTAGCTCATTCATATTTAATCATTATGCTAGCTCATTCATATTTAATCATTATGCTAGCTCATTCATATTTAATCTTTATGCTAGCTCATTCATGCTTAATCATTATGCTAGCTTACTGTTATGCTTAATTTTTCCTTAACTTTTGTGTCGGTTTGCCATGAATCAAAAAGGGGGAGATTGTTGGTGCAGTGGGCACCAAAGTCGAACCGGTATTTTGATTATGGCAAAAGGCTCAATAGTTAAGGGTATATTTGTTATCTTACGAGCTCAATTAAGTGTGCAGAAATGCTAAAGTTGAGCGGAAGGTCTGCGACACCCGGTGGGAACCGAGGTGGTCGGGCAACGCCAGAGGGACTTCGTAGGAAGCCGAGGTACTCGGGTGAAGACCGGAAGCGAGGCTACAAGGTAAGCTCGTGTGAAAGCGAAGCAAGGTCGTTAAGCGTAGATCCGACCCAATACCTCCAATGGAAGGTCTAGGTCGAGATCAGATGGTTAGAACCATCGCATTTTATATTTTGTATCGCCCAAAACCCTTTGACTACAAATAATCGCTAGTCAAATTCCACCTCGAGAAGAGCTCGAATTTCAAGGGGGTGAATTTGGACTTGACTCGTGTTTTGGTACAAAGGGTGATGTGGCATCAAGGTGGACATCCAAACCATCACCAAGCTTCCTTGTGGTGGACGCCCAAAATAAGGTGAGTTGGCACAAGATGGTTGGCTCCCATGATGTGGCACAAGTTGAATGGCTCCAACAAGTTGGCGCCCAAGGAGGTTGGAGGTGGCACAAGGTGGTTGGATGAAACACCTCATCCTCAAGTTGGCGCCCAAGGAGGTTGGAGGTGGCACAAGGTGGTTGGATGAAACACCTCATCCTTGAGTTGGCGCACAAGAAGGTTGGAGGTGGCACAAGGTGGTTGGATGAAACACCTCATCCTTGAGTTGGGATAAGAACCTCACCTTGGACACTACCTATGTCTAAATTCAGAGATCAATATCCATAAATAGACATGTTCAAGCCAAGCAAATCACAAGAATTCAAGAGCTCTCAACACGCCGTCGTAACGCCGCTACTACTACTCACATTTGCTACGACGAAGTGCCGCCGACAACGAAAGCTACATCTTCTACTTATAAGAGTTGTCGGTATATTTATTTAAGTTCTACTTCTTTAAATTGTCTTTGTGCTTTAATCGTAACAAGGAAAGGGGGAGTGTCCCTTTGCCTTGATTTCTTTTTGTAATCGTTGCTCCTACCTCCAACGAGGAGGAGTGGTTTTAGTGAATTGCCCTCCGTACGTGATCAAGGATCACTAGGGCCGTGGATTAGCAATCGAAAGATTGTGAACCACGTAAAAATATCTTGTCTACTTTATATTTCCGCTGTGCACTCTCTACTTGCTTTTTACTTATTGCAAAAGTTTTTTAACGACATCGTATCGCTATTCACCCCCCCCCCCTCTAGCGACACTTTCGATCCAACACATTGAACCAATATGGTCTATTCAAATAATGAACTTGATCCTGAGGAATCTAATACGTATTAGTCCTTATATGTGAGTTCAATAAAACCTTTGGGACCCATGCTTGGACTCTTTGATGACTACGATTTACGATAGACATATATGACCTATTCGTAGTCGTTGACCTAAATTCGAGTCCGAATTTGTTGTACACGGCTCTTTGGGTTCCAAGTAGTCGATTAAGGTTCTTAGATCCCAACGTGAACCTTTCCAACCTAGCCTCAACCTCTTGAACTTGGTCTTTCAAGAGAGAATTCTCCTCCTCAAGTTTTTCAATTTGAGTTGAGTTTCCCTCTTGAACTTGACTAGTTGAAGGGGTTAGAGTAGCCTCTTGCTTGAGGGTTTCAACCTCCTCAAGTAACGACTCAACCCTAGACTCGGACTTAGTTAATTTCCTATTAAGCATTTTAATTGTATTGTAAAGCGTATGAATTAGTGAGCGGCTAACCTTAATTTTCTCTTTTGGTCCGGCTTTGAGTTGCTTCTCGAAGTAGTCTTCGAGTTCGGAGTCGGTGTTGTAATTGGATTCGGATTCGGACTCTGACTCGGACTCTTCGGGTCTTGCCATGCATGCTATGCCGCCGCCTTCTTCGTTGTCCCATGTTGCATGAAAAGCCTTCTTTCGATTTGATTTGAATTGTGCCCTCTTTTGATTCTTTAGTAGCCTCCTTTCCCTCCGAACGATCTTCCGCACTACGTTCACTATTGCTTCCACCTTTTCCGATTCGGACTTCGATTCATCTTCGGGTTCGAGTTCATCTACTTGCCTAGTAGGTGGCTTGCTTCTTTGTCCTGTAAGTAGAGCAATACCTCTCTCGGCCCGGACCACGTTAGTTTGCTCGTGAAGTTCAAACTCGGAAAATAATTCGTCTAACCTAAGCTTCGAAAGGTCCTTAGATACCTTGTAGGCATCGACCATGGATGCCCACAAGGTAGTCCTAGGAAATGAATTAAGAACGTACCTTAGTAGGTCACGGTTTTCGACCTTGTGTCCGATGGTGTGCAGGCCGTTGACAATGTCTTAGACGCGGGCGTGTAGTTGCATCGTCGTCTCGTGTTCCTGCATCTTAAGGTTATACAACTTATTGAAAAGAAGGTCACGTTTACATACCTTAGCATCGGACGTTCCTTCATGTAGCTCGATTAATTTATTCCATAGGTCCTTGGCGCTAATGAATGGTCCGATGCGGTTGAGTTCCTCCTTGGACAAATCGCATTACAATATTTGGGTTGCTCTTGCATCGGCTTCGATTTGCCTCTTGGTTGCATTTGTCCACTTGTTGAAATCCAAGGGCTCTCCTTGATCATTGGTGGGTAAAGCAAAGCCGGTTTGGATTATTATCCAAGTCTCGACTTGTGTTTTCAAGAAACACTCCATCCGACCTTTCCAATAACGGAAATCATCTCCGTTAAAGAACGGAGGTCGGGTGGTGCTATACCCCTCAATGTGAGCCATTAAGTATCTTGCAAAACACAAATAAAAACCAAAGGGAATTCCAATACTTCGTCTTGGATTAGTAATGTGGGAAATAAATAGGAAATAAACAGAATTAAATGAGAAAAATAAGAAACAAACAACTTACAACCTTCGATGCCCCCGAAAGGGTACTAGACGATGGATTTTGGGGCTGGAAATGGCTTGTTACGAGGGTAAACCCTCTTAAAAAATGTAGATCTCTCAGAGAGCTTCGATTTGGTAGGTAGATCGTTATGTGAGTCCACTTGTGTGAAAAGTTATGGCCGTTTTACCGTCAGCTACTCCAAGAGAGAAAACTTGCAAGCACACAACCAAAAGAAACGTACCAAGACTTCGTCTTGGATTAGTAGTGCGGGAGGAAAAAGACCTAAAAAAAATACGAATTGAAAAATACGAACGGAAAACCAAAACATGCTAGATCGATGGTTTCACCAAATCTTAGCGCCCCCGCTCTGATACCAATTGTTGGATCGAGAAGCGTCGCTAGAGGGGGGGTGAATAGCGATCGTAAATCTTTCGTCAATTCGCTTGCTGATACACAAGTAAATGAGTAAGCACAGCGGAAAATAAATGAACACGTTTATTTTACTTGGTTCACAACCCAGCGATTGCTACTCCAAGGCCCTATCGGTCCTAGACCGCGTACGGAGGGCAAAGCACTATAACGTCTCCTCCTCGTTGGAGGTAGGAGACAACGATCACAGAACCGAATATACAAGGATGAGGCAACAAGCCTACCTCACCTCGTTATGAAGAAAAACAAAGAATACAATATCAAAAATATTACTTGATTCTGCTGCCGACGAAGAAGATCGAAACTTGGCGTCGCGTCGGCGTTATGACGATGTTGGAGCGTTGGAGTTGTAGGAGTACTTGATGAATAATCTTGATGTATTTTGGAGATGGAATCCTCCCCTCCTTTTATAGGATTTGGCCTCTGAATTTGTCTCCTCTTTTTTCGGAACGGATCATGAAGTTGTCCAAATTTTATCGTGAAGTGGCCGCGTCAAACGTTATCCATTTTGACCTAGCGCAAAAGCTGAATCGTCGCCATCGATCGATGCCTCCCATCACATCGATCGATGGGCATCGATCGCTCCATGTCCAGTGATGCCGTAACCACTTCTACTTCGCAATAAGAGGTTAGCTCGGAAAATGATAAATACGACAGTTTCTAACCGTTCGATCTCGACCTAGACCTTCCACAGGAAGTCTTAGTCGAATCGCCGCCTACGGTTGTCCTCGTAAAGAGGACACGACCTTACAATCTCTCACTCACATGAGCTTACCTCGATAGTAGCTCTCGCTTCTGGCCTTCCACTCGATTCCTTCGGCTCCCTCCGAAGTCACTCGAGTGTCACCCGACCACCGCGGCTTCCTCCGGGTGTCGCTAGCCTTCAGCTCCAGCATTAATACTTTTCTGCACACTCGATAGCTCGTGAGATAACGATGTAAACTTAACTTTGTGTCTTTTCCATAATCAAAACACAGGTTCGATTATCTAGTGCCCCTGCACCAACACCTTGTTTGTCTGGAAGCTGGAATCCGTATACCCGCGTATCACCATGTCCCCTTCTCCATATATTAGGAGCACATCCTTAGTTCTTCTTAAGTACTTAAGGATCGTCTTAACAGCCGCCCAATGATCCATTCCTGGATCAGACTGGTATCTTCTCGTGACACTCAGAGCATACGATACATCGGGCCTCGTATATAAAATAGCATACATGATAGATCCTATTGCAGATGCATAGGGAATCTTACTCATGCAAATCCTCTCGTCTTCTATGCACGGACACATAGACTTTGAAAGGTGTATCCCATGCATGATGGGAAGGAAACTTTTCTTGGATTTCGACATGCTAAACCTCTTTAGCATTCAGTTTATATATGTAGACTGCGAAAGACCAAGCAACCGTTTCGATCTATCCCTATAGATCTTAATCCCGAGGATGTAGGTTGCTTCTCCCAAGTCTTTCATGGAGAATGTCTTGGACAATTAAATTTTAACTAACTGTAAGATAGAAACATCATTTCTTATAAGTAATATGTCATCGACATATAATACTAGGAACACGACTAAACTCTCACTAACCTTCTTGTACACACAAGGTTCGTCTGGATTTTGTGAGAAATCAAACTTTTTGATTGTCTCATCAAAACAGATATTCCAGCTCTTGGATGTTTGCTTCAGTCCATATATGGACTGTCGTAGTTTGCATACCTTGGTTTTATCAATCGATGTGAAACCCTCAGGTTATATCATATACATGTCCTCGAGTAGGTTTCCATTAAGGAAAGTTGTTTTTACATCCATCTACCATATCTCAAAATCATAATGAGCTGTTATGGCCAGGAGCATCCGAATAGATTTAAGCATAGCAACAGGTGAATAGGTCTCGTCATAATCAACACCTTACTTTTGACGATATCCTTTAGCCACCAATCTAGCCTTATAGGTAATCACATTATCATCCATGTCGATTTTCTTCTTGAAAACCCACTTGAACCCTATAGGCTTTATGCCTTCAGGTGGGTCAACCAAGTTCCAAACTTGATTTTCATACATGGAATCCATTTCCGACTTCATGACATTAAACCACTTATCCCTTTCTGAACTTTTCAGAACTTCTTCATAACTGGTAGGCTCCTCATCATTAATGAGTAACACATCGTTTGATTCACTTACGAGAAATCCATATCTCTCAGGAATATTGTGTGTTCTACCAGATCTACGAAGATGTGGTGTCTCAATAGGTCCAGCCGATGGCTCATCACTATGAGTTATCGATTGTGGTGCTTCACTAGGTATCTCATCAATGTCTATTTGAGTCTCTCCAGCCTCCTCAAGCTCAACGACACTCCCACTGTTTTCTTGCAAGAGAAACTCTTTTTCTAGAAACACAGCATGCCTTGAAACAAATACCTTTTGTTCCACAGGATGATAGAATTGGTAACCCCTTGTTTCCTTAGGGTATCCAATAAATAGATATTTATCAGACTTAGCATCTAATTTGTCTGATACAATATGCTTCACATAAGCAGGACAACCCCATATCTTCAAGTAAGATACATGAGGTTTTTTACTATTCCATATCTCATATGGAGTAGTGGAGACTACCTTGGTTGGCATTCTGTTTAGCAAGTAAACAGCTGTATGAAGTGCATAACCCCAAAAGGACTTGGGAAGATTCACATGATTCATCATTGACCTGACCAAGTTCAACAAGGTCTGATTATGCCTCTCAGATACACCATTATGCTGCGGTGTATATGGCGGAGTCCATTGAGACAATATACCATTGTCTCTTAGATAATCTAGAAACTCTTGACTTAAGTATTCACCACCTTGATCTGATCGAAGTATTTTAATACTCTTGTCATGTTGTTTCTCTACTTCATTTCTGAATTCTTTGAACCTTTCAAAGGCTTCAGACTTGTGTTTCATCAAGAACACATACCCAAACCGTGAGTGATCATCGGTAAAGGTAATGAAGTAGCTATAGCCTCCTAGAGCCTGAGTTGACATAGGTCCACATGCATCAGTATGCATTAGACCTAGAAACTCTCCCACCTGTTTACCTTTTCCTGTAAAAGGTAATTTAGTCATCTTGCCTTTTAAGCATGATTTGCATGTATCATATGAATCCAATTCAAACGATTCCAGAATTCCACATTGGTGTAATTCGGACATGCATTTCTTGCTTGCATGGCCAAGACGACAATGCCACATGTAGAAGTCTAATTGATTATCCTTTCGAGCATGCTTGTTGCTCGCTTCGATATTGAAAATGTCACTGGATACATTCAATGTATAAGTATCATTGCTCAAAGTTCCAGTCCCATAAAGTACGCCATTCAAAGTTATATAACAACAATTGTTACTAAATGTCAAATGGTAACCATTTCTATTTAAGCAGGAAATAGAAACAATGTTCTTTATTAGAGAAGGAACATAATAGCAATTGTCCAGTTCCAAGACCAGTCCACTAGGGAGCTTCAGTAAATAAGTTTCGATGGCGACCGCAATAATCTTTGCTCCATTGCCAACTTGCAAATTTGACTCCCCTCTGACGAGTCTTCTTCTATTCCTTAGCCCTTGTATATCATTATATATATGTGAGCCACACCCAATATCCAATACCCAAGTGTCTAAGGAAATAGAATGACGATCAATAATGAAGATACCTAAAGAGGATGGGGCATCATATGCCTTCTTCTTCTTCACGAACTCAAGATAAATCTTGCAGTTTCTTCGCCAGTGGCCCTCCTTGCTACAATGATGGCAAGTTCCCTTTTATGCTGGTTCCGCCTTCTTAGCCTTTTTGTTCTTCCCTTTCTTCTGTTCCTTTGACTTCTCTTAGAATCTTTCTTTGAGGAATCAACTAACAGAACTGCCTTCTCTTTATGCTTCACAGAAGGCTCCACAATCTTCAGCATATTGAGGAGCTCAGGAATAGTGGATTCAAGTTTGTTTATCCGGTAGTTCATCACAAATTGTGAAAAACTCTTGGGCAAACAATGCAGACTTAAGTCAATACTTAATTCATGATCCATCACAAACCCGAGGGTAGCCATCTGCTCGATGTACCCATTCATCTTTAGCACAAACTGTACTATAGATGAACCTTCTTGCATCTTAGAGGTGAAGAGGAGCCTGGAGACTTTGAACCTTTCAAATCTCGCTTGCTCATCAAACAACTCATGAAGATGGAAGACTATGGTATTAGCATGCATATGCTCATACTGCTTTTGTAGCTCGGGTACCATTGCGGCTAGCATGATGCAACTCGCCAGTTCAGAATCTACCACATGTTTCTGATAGGCCAACAATTGGTCTGGAGCTGCATCGTCCTTAGGACGGTTGGGAAGAGGATCTTCGAGGACATATGCGAGCTTTTCTGTCTTGAGAACAATTCTCAAGTTTCTAAGCCAGTCCAAGAAGTTAGACCCAGTCAATTTGTTTGAATCCAAAATAGTGTGCGAATTCAAAAACGTCATGATCAATCGATTAACCTAGAAATACAAATCGAGCATATATAAGAAAGATGGAAAAATGCATCAACATACATTTACAAATCCCATTCATTTTTCGAATTTCAAAACCCCAAAGTCACTTCGGGAGATCGTAGGTCCATCTCCGAATGGGTTGATATCCAACATAGATATGAACAACCTTGGAGAGAGTCCAACAAGTCATTCATAGCTACAATGGTAGGTATCAAGTATACCAATTGCATATCACATATATGCAACTATCACAATGTGCTGCTATCAACTAATTGAATGTTCACACATATATCGGGTTGTTAACTCATTAACAAGTATGCATCATATGCATAGCACCCAACTTCACCTCCCTTCACATCGACCTTGGAGAGAGTCCAACAAGCCGATGCTCCAAGTTAAGGCCAACCCATTAATCGAGAAATAGTTTTAATATGGTTAGAGCGCATTCAACCAATTAGCCCGACTTGGAGAGAGTCCAACAATCAAAGCTAACGATTGACCTCTGACTCTTACCATATTAGTATTAAACTATTCCATGGTTTGAACATGTTCAGGTTCGAGCCGAGCTTGGAGAGAGTCCAACAATCCAAACAAGAAACATAACTCTGGTTCTAACCATATTAATGGAAGGTGTAGGCTTTAATATATTGTAAGAGTTTTAATGTCTCATCCTCTTTGCATGCAAATAACTATTATCTACATGGCATGACATACATGACGTACATCTACATGTCACGACATGCATGACATAATGATATGCATATAATGTAATTATATGGCATACAATTATGGCATGTACAAAAATTTCCTTATATGTCATAACTATTTATGGAAATAAAATATGTTTGAGATTTGATTCCCCAAATCAAATCATGATTAAATTAGGAAATAAATTTCCAAATCTAATCACATATTTTATTTATGGAATGTCTCAATTAAGGAAAGTCAAATTTAATTTAGGAAATATATTTCCTAAATTGTCAAAAACTATTTATGGAAATAAAATATGTTTTAAATTTGATTCCTCAAATCAAATCATGATTAAATTAGGAAATAAATTTTCAAATCTAATCACATATTTTATTTATGGATAGTGTTAATTTTCATAAATACTTCTAAACTTTCCAAAAGTAGAAGATTTCCATAAATACTTCTAAACTTTTCAAAATTAGAAAATTTCCATAAATACTTCTAAACTTTACAAAAGTAGAAAATTTTCATAAATATAATTATGACTATTGCAAAATAATTTTACGATTATGTCGAAACACAACCTGGGCTCTGATACCACTGTTGGGTTTCCAGCACTGCGACGAGTGTGTGTTCGAACATGTTTCGTAAACATGTGCATAGCCGAAGGATTAAAAAGTAATAAATATAATTTATTACAACACACACACCACACGCATGCAAAAGTATAATATGTGTAGACATAATTGCAATTTCAAATTTTGCAATAAAGAAAATTACGATAGTTATACCTGACGTATCATGTGCAGCGGGAAAGGCATCAACCTGAGCAACTCTCGCTAGAATTGCCTCTATCTATATCCACGCCAAGTATCATCGGGATAGCTTCACCAAGCTACAAGTCTCGTCTTCGTAGGAGTCACTAGCCTCGTGTCGAAGACGATGTGATCAAGAGAAGATCAAAATTCAGATTTGAAAATGAGTCCCCAAAACTCGCTTTTCCGGAGAGGTATTCGTCAACCGATTGACGAATCCTTGGTCCTCCACCTATGAGGATTATCGGAGATCGAAACCCCGGCAAGGTAGCCGCTGTCAGAGCTCTAAATGTCGTCCAAATGATGCTTCGACACGAAAGAAAAGAAGCTATCCAGAAAACTAGACAGCTTGGTGGAGGAGTTGCACCGGCCCAAAGGAGGATGGCCGACTGCACCTTGGTCACCGGAGCCAAGGGATGTCGTCGGAGGGTCATCGGAGGATGACCGGTAGCAACTTGGAAGCCGACATTAGGGTGGATAGCGACACAATGGGCTGGCAGCGTGGACAGCTTGGGCGGCGGCAAGGAGAAGAGAGGGAGAGGAGAGGAGAAGTAATTCCCAAAATAAACTTAGGGCTCTCCAAAACACCTAACCACGTTTTTATATATCCCATATTTTTTAACCATTAAGAAAACTTCTCCTTAGAGTTATTGGTTCATAACCAAAACCCATTAATCCGCTCCAATAACTTAAGTTAAAATAAACTGAACCGAGTTGGTCTATTTTAAGTTAAAACGAACCGAACCAACTTGTTTCATTCGTTTAAAACAAACCAAACCCCTTTGGTTTATTCTTCACCATTGGATCAGAACCAAACCAATTTGGTTCATCCATCATGTCTTCATAAGACACGGTCCATCCATGCTTCCATTACGCTAAAACGATTTCATGCTTGTTCCTTGTTTGGTCCAACCAAACCTAGTTTCTCTCGATCTGAGAATCTCATTCTCAAGCTCATTTTAAATCCTTAAGATTACGCTCATTATGCATGTGACCAAATAGGTTATCGATTTATGTTAGTCATCTATAATTAACCATTAATTATATTTGTGCAAAAGGTTGGAACCGCCAACCTAGCGGCCCCTACTAGCCCACCCCCGGGCCATCGTAAGGGAGGTAAATCACGGTGGGCCTTTGACCCTTGAGACTAGTAACCAACACATGGAGGGACGGAACTCGCTTTTGCGAGGGATTGACCCGTTGTCCATTTGTGCAACTTTTTGCATGCGCTAGACACTAGTCCCTTCCCACGGGGGTAACCATTAATTATAGAATGATCATGAGTGGCACCTAGTAGTACATCATGATCCCCAATTAACTGAAAAATCAACGGTTGATTCCAGAACCATTTTTGAAACCCTTCAGCAGCTATATTGAATTGTGCCTCTTTCCCTTGGCCAAAGACTTTTGTAACAATCCGACGAGAGGCCATGGGTATACATCTCCTCGGAAGGAGTGGTGAATCCTTTATAGGCTATTCAAACACCTTCGGTCATTTTGACTTATACCCAATCATCCCGAGTCCACATCTCCTCAGAGATGCTTGCTTAAGATGTCAAAATATAAGTCTTCATGATCAAGATGATTTGAATACCGCAAGTCAAAGGAGCATCGCACTTAAGTTGCAATAAGAACTTCATTGACATATCTATACATGCAGAGAACCATATGAAGTCTTACACCTGGTCACTCCAATGAACTAGTTACCATAACTAGCATCCATGATTAACTCTGGACATCACAATGTTTCCAGCCAGTGAGAATCAGCTGCTTGGATACACCAAGGAGTATACCTCGTGCTAATCTCGACATAATTGATTGTGTCCAAATTCATCAATTCATCGACTAGGGATAATTCCAATATATCACAATTACACATGTAAAGATACTCACTAGTTGTGATCCAATCACAAATTCTCTCATGCTGTGAATCATATCGTGGATATTCAGTAAATGAGTTTAAGATCTTATCAAATACATGAAAACATGTATACTCAAATAGTGAATCTTCATTTATCATATAAATGGTTTAAACATAAGGTGATTGCCTTATGACACCTCTCATATATAACTAACAAGATACGAAGTATCAAAGACCTTATTTCATTGCAAAATGCAAGAAGAAACTCCCGTAGGCACTCATGTACTTAAGATGATTGGGTTCGTTGAGAACCTACAGAGATTGGGATTTCCATTGGGCCAAGAGCTGGCCATTGATCTTGTTCTGCAGTCACTGCCAGAAGGCTACAGTCAATTTGTCATGAACTACAACATGAATGAAATTGACAAGTCTTTACCTGAGTTGTTGAGCATGTTACGAATTGTTGAACTTAACCTTAAGAAGGCAAAGCCTAGTACCATTTTGATGGTGAACAAAGGCAAAGGCAAAGGCAAGCAGAAGTCTAAAGGTTAGGGTAAGACCCAAGCCAAAGGCAAAGGCAAGGCAAATGTTGGATCGAGAAGCGTCGCTAGAGGGGGGGTGAATAGCGATCGTAAATCTTTCGTTCGAATTCGTTTGTTGAGACACAAGTAAACGAGTAAGCACAGTGGAAAATAAAGTGACACGTTTATTTTACTTGGTTCACTGTTAGTAATATATGAGAGATGTCCTAAGGCAATCGCCTTATGTATGAACCATTTATATGATAAATGAAGATTCACTATTTGAGTATACATGTTTTATGTATTTGATTGGATCTTAAACTCATTTATCGAATGTCCACGATACGATTCACGATGAGAGAATTTGTGATTGGATCACAACTAGTGAGTATCTCTACATGTGTAATTGTGATGTATCGGAATTATCCCTAGTCGATGAATTGATGGATTTGGACACCATCAATTCTGTCGAGACTAGCATGAGGTATACTCCTTGGTGTATCCAAGCAGCTGATTCTCACTGGCTGGAGACATAGTGATGTCCGGAGTTAATCGTGGATGCTAGTTATGGTAACTAGTTCATTGGAGTGACCAACCGTAAGACTTCATATGGTTCTCTCGCATATATAGATATGTCAATGAAGTTCTTACTGTGGGCTTAAGTGCGATGTTCCTTTGACTTACAGATTCAAGTCATCTTGATCATGGAGACTTATGCTTTGACATCTTAAGCAAACATCTCCGAGGAGATGTGGACCCGGGATGATTGGGTATAAGTCGAAGTGATCGAAGGTGTTTGAATAGCCTATAAAGGATTCACCACTCCTCATGAGGAGATGTATACCCATGGCCTCTCGTCGATTGTTACTAAAGTCTGGCCAAAGCATTACATGTTTAGAGTAAAGTACTCTTCGATACATGTGGAGTAACTAGAATCCGTAGGACGAGGAAATGATACTTGGGCTAGGTGTGACGTAGTCAGCCTAGTGGGGACTGACACAATAGACCATGTCCTGAACCAAGTGGGTATAAGATGAGTGAAGGGAATGGGGCACGATTCATTCGAGCCATCAAGGGTTTCAGAAATAGTTCTGGATCAACCGTTGATCTTTTCGGTTAATTGGGGATCATGATGTACTACTAGGTGCCACTCATGATCGTTCTATAATTAATGGTTAATTATAGACGGCCAACATAAATCGAGAACCTATTTGGTCACACGCACAACGAGTGTAATCCAAAGGATTTAAAACGAGTTTGAGAATGGGATTCTCAGACCGAGAGAAACTATGTTTGGTTGGACCAAACATAAAGCGAGCATGAAATTGTTTCAGTCGCAATGGAAGCGTGGATGGGCAGTGTCTTATGAAGACATAATGGATGGACCAAAATGGTTTGGTTCTAATCCAATGGATGAGAATAAACCAAAGGGTTTGGTTTATATTAAACTAATGAACCAAAGGTTGGTTCGGTTCGTTTTAACTTAAAATAAACCATCATGGTTTGGTTTATTTTAACTTATCTTAATGGAGCGGGTTAACGGGCTTTATGGATATGATCCATTAACCATTAAGAGAATTAGTTCTCTATAAAATAGGGCTTAAACCCTAACCCTAAGGCGAATCAACCTTGGCCGCCCAAACCCCCTCCCTCTCCTATTCGGCTCCCAACATCTTGTTGCCGCCCAACTTGTGGTGCAGCCTTCCAACTTGTTGCCGGCGACCAACCTTCAGCCGGTGAACCTCCGGCGACCCTCCGGTGATCTCCTATAGGTTTGGCATCAAGGTGAGGCTTTTCTTTCCTTGGTTGGCCGGCGCCTATATCCTCCACCAAGCTGTCCAGTTTTCTGGACAGCTTCTCCTCCTCTCGTCGGAGCGTCGTTTGGACGACGGTTAGTGCTCCGACAGCGGCTAACTTACCGGGGATTTGATCTCCGGTAATCCTCTGAGGTGGAGGACGAAGGATTTGTTAGTGCCTATAAGATTCATATATCTCCACAATGATATGATATTGTCCACTTTGGGTCTAAGCCCTCATGGTTTTATTTTTGGGCTTTACCCAAAAGGCCTCATACCAATGGAGATATCTTTTTTCTTATAAGCACATGATCTTTTCCATGTCTTACCAATGTGGGACTTTGATTGTATTCCTCATACTCCCAACAATCCCCCCCTCAAACGAAGGACCACATTGGGCCCCCCCTCAAGCCTATCCCTCCTCGAAGGATTTTCCGCTGATGTCCGATCTTCAACCCACCGTAACTTCCCGCCACTTGTTCGGTCCCCGCCCCAACTAGACTTCCTTCCCGATGTCCTGGTTCTCTTGATCCGACGTGGGAGCTCAACTTCCTTCGCTCGAGGTTCATGGCTTGACATGGACCATGGCTCGATACCAATTGTTGGATCAAAGTGTCCAGAGGGGGGTGAATAGCGATACGATGTCGTTAAAAACTTTTGCAATAAGTAAAAGCAAGTAGAGAGTGCACCGTGGAAATATAAAGTAGACAAGATATTTTTACGTGGTTCACAATCTTTCGATTGCTAATCCACGGCCCTAGTGATCCTTGATCACGTACGGAGGGCAATTCACTAAAACCACTCCTCCTCGTTGGAGGTAGGAGCAACGATTACAAAAAGAAATCAAGGCAAAGGGACACTCCCCCTTTCCTTGTTACGATTAAAGCACAAAGACAATTTAAAGAAGTAGAACTTAAATAAATATACCGACAACTCTTATAAGTAGAAGATGTAGCTTTCGTTGTCGGCGGCACTTCGTCGTAGCAAATGTGAGTAGTAGTAGCGGCGTTACGACGACGTGTTGAGAGCTCTTGAATTCTTGTTATTTGCTTGGCTTGAACATGTCTATTTATGGATATTGATCTATGAATTTAGACATAGGTAGTGTCCAAGGTGAGGTTCTTATCCCAACTCAAGGATGAGGTGTTTCATCCAACCACCTTGTGCCACCTCCAACCTTCTTGTGCACCAACTCAAGGATGAGGTGTTTCATCCAACCACCTTGTGCCACCTCCAACCTCCTTGGGCGCCAACTTGAGGATGAGGTGTTTCATCCAACCACCTTGTGCCACCTCCAACCTCCTTGGGCGCCAACTTGTTGGAGCCATTCAACTTGTGCCACATCATGGGAGCCAACCATCTTGTGCCAACTCACCTTATCTTGGGCCCACCACAAGGAAGCTTGGTGATGGTTTGATGTCCACCTTGATGCCACATCACCCTTTGTACCAAAACACGAGTCAAGTCCAAATTCACCCCTTGAAATTCGAGCTCTTCTCGAGGTCGAACTTGACTAGCAGCTTGATCGTAGTCAAAGGGTTTTGACCGCAGCAAGTTAGCTTAAAATATAAAGTACGATGGTTCTAACCATTTGATCTCGACCTAGACCTTCCATTGGAGGTATTGGCCTGATCTACGCTTAACGACCTTCGCTTTCACACGAGCTTACCTTGTAGCCTCGCTCCTGCCTTCACCCGAGTACCTCGCTTCCTCCAAGTCCTCTCAAGCGTTCGACCACCTCGGTTCCCACCGGTGTCGCAGACCTTCCGCCAACTTTAGCATTTCGCACACTTAATCGAGCTCGTAAGATAACAAATATACCCTTAACTATTGAGCCTTTGCCATAATCAAAATATCGGTTCGACTTTGGTGCCCATCGCACCAACAATCTCCCCTTTGATTCATGGCAAACCGACACAAAAGTTAAGGAAAAATTAAGGATAATAAGAAGCTAGCATAATGATTAAGCATGAATGAGCTAGCATAAAGATTAAATATGAATGAGCTAGCATAATGATTAAGCATGAATGAGCTAGCATAAAGATTAAATATGAATGAGCTAGCATAAAGATTAAATATGAATGAGCTAGCATAATGATTAAATATGAATGAGCTATCATAATGATTAAGTATGAATGAGCTAGCATAAAGATTAAGCATGAGTGAGCTAGCATAAAGATTAAGCATGAGTGAGAAATATTATTGTTTCAAGTTCTCCCTTTGAGGTAACCTCCCCTTGACCAAGGTGAGTTCTTGAAAAATAATTTTTACTCCCTTAATAGTTGCTTAAGTAAACGGAATTACTTAATATAAAAGGTAATAATTTTGTTTACTTTCTTCCTTACTTTTGTGACTTTCTCCCCCTTTTGCCTTAACTCAAAAAGTTTGTAAATATATTTTAGGGTTTGTAAGTCCAAGCAAGTTCCCAATATAAATATTTTTTTTTTTAAAAATAATAATAAGCTTGAAAATATGTTCATCTAAAATGTACAACTCCGGTTGGACTTGATTGATATAGAATGATCAATAAGTCTTGAAGGAGTTGATTAATTTTAAATAATTATACTCCATGGTTCATGTCGATGCACTGAATCTACATCTGGAACCAGGAGTAAGGTCCTAACATCTCACGCCTGCTCAGTGGCTAAGTACACAAACACATTAGTCCTATGTGTTGTGAGATGTGTTGGCTCCTTAAATCTATAGGTATATGATTTCTAAGGTAAGACTTAGGCTAATTTCATAAAAAGAAGCAAAAGTAGAGTACATATATAGAAAAATTTAAATCCTACTCTATTACGCACATACCTAACTTTTAATGTTGTTAAAGATTAAGCTAAAGTCTTGGAGAGTGTGCTTCATCCACAGGAGCTGAGAGACACACTCACCCATCGCAACGATTCTACTTTGGTAGATAAGGCAACGCAATGTCGCTTCATCGCACTAACTTACTAGACTCGAGGATTTGACAACAACCACTGCGTGCTCTTTCTATCGAGTTTACTACCGCATAGTCGAGTCGGAGTAGCCGATTAGATTAAACTCGGTAGATCTAGGGTACCAAATACCTACGCTTAGCGTGCCCTTTAGATATCTAAGGATACGCTGACTAGGGTTAGGTGAGACTCCTCGCACAGGTTTGTAACCTTGCACATACTTACCGCGAATAAAATGTCGGGTCGGCTCAGTTAAGTATAGGAGACTTCCTATGCGCTCCTATAGTATTTTAGGTCAACGGGTTTTCCTTCTACATCTTCGCTTATATTAACATTAGTTGCCATAGGTGTATTGATTATTTTAGCATCTTGCATTCCAAATCGATTTATTAAGTCCTTAGTATATTTTTGTTGATGTAAATATATTCCATCTTTAGTTTGTTTAATTTGTAAACCTAAGAAGAAACTTAACTCTCCCACTAAATTCATTTCAAATTCACTTTCCATAAGTGAGATGAATTCGCTTAGCAGGATCGAGTTGGTAGTTCCAAAAATTATATCATCTACATAGATTTGGGCTATAAAGATTTCTTTTCCTACGGTTTTAACGAATAAGGTTGGGTCGACTAAACCTTGGTTGAATCCTTTGGACTTAAGATAGATCGAAAGCCTTCGCATCAAGCCTTGGGGCTTGTTTGAGTCCATATAGGGCTTTCTTAAGTCTAAGGACATGGTCGTTTATCTAGATTTTCAATCCGGAGGTTGACTGACGAAACTTCTTCCTTAATGTATCCATTCAAAAATGCTGACTTGACATCCATTTGAAACAATTTAAAACCTCGATGCGCAGATATGCTAACAACATTCGGATGGACTCTAGTCCGCTACGGGCGAGGTCTCATCGTAATCTAAACCTTCGACTTGACTAAACCCTTTGCGACTAACCTAGCTTTATTTCTAACTACTTCACCTTTATCATCAAGTTTATTTCAAATACCCACCTTGTTCCAATAATTGATTTTTCTTTAGGTGGTGGTACTAATTCCTGCATTTCATTTCTAGTGAATTGAGCTAGCTCTTCTTGCATAGCAATAATCCAATGGGATCAAGAAGTGCTTGTTCAATAGTTTTGGGTTCTGATTTTGGAAATTAACGAGATTTGACTAAGGTTTCGATATGAAGCTCTAGTTCAACCCTAAATTTGGATCACGATAACTTGATTGATAGGATGATTTGTTTGAGTCTTAGTGTGACTCGGGTTAGGTCATCTATCACTTGGTCGATAGGATGACTTGGGTGAGTTCTAGTTTGACTTGGGTTAGAGTCATCTATCACTTGGTCGATAGGATGACTTGGGTTAGGACGAGATTCAAGTTCAAGATCAGTCGGGTTTGCTATAAGTTGATTTGCTAGTTGGTTTTGTTAAGGATTGAACGGGTTCGTGTCCTTCGTAAAACTATATTAATGGTTTCTTCGACTCTTATGTGTAGGATCAATGGAATTACTAAAGGGTTGTTTGTAAGTTTTAAACCTAAATCATCTCACCAATATCTACATGATCAAAACATGTTATTCCTATGTGTTCTGTGAGATGACTTTCAATTTTACTTGATTAATTTTAATGAATTTAAATTAACCAACATTAGGTTAGATTCGATTTAGTCTAAGCTCATCAAGTAATCTTTTCAAGAGATTAGCTTCAGGTCGTGGCGAGGCACAGAGGCCTTCTTTGATCGGAACAACGACCACTTCCTTAGACAAAGCTAATTTCAAGAAATTGATAACTCGACTTACTTGAGACTACATCTTGGTCTAACTAGTTATTTTTGAAAAGAGGCTCCCCGAGGCTCAATCTTTTCGTAGGATTTTAGTTGGTTTATTTTTGAAAAGAGGCTCCCCGAGGCTCAATCTTTTCGCAGGATTTTAGTTGGTTATGAGTCCTATCTAACCATTCTCAAAATAAAGGAAAAACTAAGCATGCAATTTCTAAGACTTAACAAAAATACATTTTGTATTGGCTCCCCCTGGACCATTGAATCGAGTGGGTCTATTCACATAGTGAATTTGGTCCTTGGGAACCCAATACATGTTAGATCCTAAAGTTGAAATCAAAGTGATCTTAGGGACCCATGCTTGGACATTTTTCTTATGTTGGTTTACTATAGACATATATGACTTATTGGTTGTATTTGAGTTAAGCCCGAGTCCGGCCTTGTTGTACACGGCCCTTTGTGATCCAAGTAAGAGGTCAAGTCCCTTGGATCCCAAAGTGAACCTTTCCAACGTGTTCCTAAGGTCTTCGACTTGTGTTTTCAAAAGCGAGTTCTCAACTTCAAGCTTTTCAACTTGAGTTGAGTCCTCCTCTTGAATACGAGTAGTCGAAGAGGTGAGGGAGACCTCATGTTTGAGGAGGTTAACCTCCTCAATTAGGGTCTCGACCTTGGACTCGGACTTAGCTAGTTTCTTATTTAAAAATTTAATTGCACCATACAAAGTATTAAGTAACGACCGACTTACCCTTAATGATTCTTTTGAACCGGATACGGATCCGTGGCTTGTCTTGAATGGAAGCTCATCATCGGATTCGACTCGGACTCTTCTTCGGTTTCGAGTCGTGCTCGACGGCTTGGCCATTAGAGCTTGGATATCGCCTCTTCTTCCTCCGGGGGTGGCTTGCTTGGGGCTTCTTCTTCTTGGAACACCGCAACTAACGCAATACTCTTCTCGGCCCGACCACGTTAGTTTGCTCATGTAATTCAAGTTCAAAACAATTGCCTAACCTAATCTTAGAAAGGTCCTTGGAGACCTTGTAGGCATCGACCATGGATGCCCACAAGGTGGTCCTAGGAAACGAGTTAAGAGAATACGATAAGGTCGCGATCCTCGACCTTTGTCCGATGGCATGGAGTTGGTTGACGATGTCTTGGATACGAGCATGTAGTTGAGTTGCGGTCTGCTTTTCCTGCATTTTCAAGTTATACAATTTATTTAGAAGTAAATCTCTTTACATACCTTCGTGTCGCGGTGCCTTCGTAGTTCCACTAGCTTGGTCCATAAGTCCTTTGCACTAATGAAGGGGCCGACGCGGTTGAACTCTTCCTTGGACAACCCACATTGCAAGATTTGAGTTGCCTTGGCATCGGCTTCTACTTGTTTTTCATGGAATTTGACCATTGATCGTAACTCCAAAGATTCACCATCTTCATTAGGAAGTGTGAAACCGGTTTGATTACGATCCACATCTCGATTTGGGTTTTAAGAAAGCATTCCATCCGACCCTTCCAATAAGGAAAGTCATTACGTTGTAAAACGGGGGTCGGGCGATGCTAAACCCTTCGAGATGGGCCATTTAAAAACAAGAAGAAGAACGAAAAAGAATCTTGCAAAACACACACGAAAGAATATTCCAAGACTTTCGTCTGGATTAGTAAAGGAAGTAAAAAGATATATAAAATGTAACTTGCAAAAAGAAATAAACAATCAAATGCGAATGTCGTTGAAGTTCCGGAGGACAACCTTACTCGGGATCTAACCCGAAGGACAACCTTATCCGGATCCTAAAGCCTCTAATGCAATTCTATATGTAGGAGAAGATAAGCAAGTGAAATAATTATACGAAAATAGAAATAAATAAATAAAAAATCTGAAAAAAAAAGAAAAACAAAGCTAGATTGGTGGTTTCACCGAATTTACCCAAAAGGCCTCATACCAATGGAGATATCTTTTTTCTTATAAGCACATGATCTTTTCCATGTCTTACCAATGTGGGACTTTGATTGTATTCCTCATACTCCCAACAATCCCCCCCTCAAACGAAGGACCACATTGGGCCCCCCCTCAAGCCTATCCCTCCTCGAAGGATTTTCTCTGCTTGATGTCCGATCTTCAACCCACCAGAACTTCCTGCCAGTTGTTCGGTCCCCCCGCCCCAACTAGACTTCCTTCCTGATGTCTGGTTCTCTTGATCCGGACGTGGGAGCTCAACTTCCTTCGTTCGAGGTTCATGGCTTGACATGGACCATGGCTCTGATACCAATTGTTAGTGCCTATAAGATTCATATATCTCCACAATGATATGATATTGTCCACTTTGGGTCTGAGCCCTCATGGTTTTATTTTTGGGCTTTACCCAAAAGGCCTCATACCAATGGAGATATCTTTTTTCTTATAAGCACATGATCTTTTCCATGTCTTACCAATGTGGGACTTTGATTGTATTCCTCATACTCCCAACAGGATTCGTCAAACGGTTGACGAATACCTCTCCGGAGAAGCGAGTTTTGAGAACTCATTTTGGATCCGAATTTGGATTCGGATCGTGATCATCTCTCGATCACGTCGTCTTCAACATGAGGCTAGTAACCCGTACGAAGACGAAGCTCGTGACTTAGCGAAGTCATCCCGAGGAGCTCGGCGTGGATACGGATAGAGACGATTCTTACGAGGATCGTTCCGGTTGATGCCGTTCCCGCTACACGTCATACTGAAGGTATAACGTAGTTTAATTTCCTTTTATTGCAAATTTTAATTTACGGTTATGTCTACACTTGTTGTAATAGCATGCGTGTGTTGTGTGTGTTGTAATAAATATAGATTTATTATTTTTAATTGCTTCCGCTGTGCTCATGTTTACGAAACATGATCGAACACACACATGCCGCGGTGCCGGAAACCCAACATTCACAACCCAGCGGTTGCTACTCCAAGGCCCTATCGGTCCTAGACCATGTACGGAGGGCAAAGCACTATAACGTCTCCTCCACGTTGGAGGTAGGAGACAACGATCACAAAATCCGGAAGTACGAGGATGAGACAACAAGCCTACCTCACATCGTTACGAATAAAAACAATGAATACAATATTAAAATATATTACTAGATGTTGTTGCCGACGAAGAAGATCTGAGCTTGTTGTTGCGTCGGCGTTATGACGGTGTTGGAGGGTTGGCGTTGTAGGAGCACTTGATGAATAAACTTGATGATGTTTGGAGTTGGAATCCTCCCCTCCTTTTATAGATTTTGGCCTCTGAATTTGTCTCCTTTTTTTTGGAACAGATCACGAAGTTGTCCAAATTTTATCGCAAAGTGGCTGCATCAAACGTTATCTGTTTTAACCTAGCGTAAAGGCTGATTCGTCGCCATCAGTCGACTGATGAGCATCAGTCGACTGCCAGCCTAGCCACTTCTCTGCAGTGAGAGGTTAGCTCGGAAAATGATAAATACGACAGTTTCTAACCGTTCAATCTCGACCTAGACCTTCCACAAGAAGTCTTAGTCGGATCGCCGCCTACGGTCATCCCCGTAAAGAGGGCACGACCTTACAATCTCTCACTCACACGAGCTTTCCTCGATACTTACCTTGTATCTCTTGCTTCCGGCCTTCCACTCGATTCCTTCAGCTCCCTCCGAAGTCACTCGAGTGTCGCCCGACCACCGCGGCTTCCTCCGTGTGTCGCTAGCCTTCAGCTCCAGCTTTAGTACTTTTCTGCACACTCGATTTAGCTCGTGAGATAATGATGTAAACTTAACTTTGTATCTTTGCCATAATCAAAACACAGGTTCGATTATCTAGTGCCCCTGCACCAACAATCTCCCCCTTTTTGATCTATGGCAAACCAACACAAAGTTAAGGGAAATTAAAGCATAAAACAGGTATAGTAGAAGATGAATGTGAAGATGAATATCATTTCCAAAAACTCCCCCTTAACAAAAACTCCCCCTTAACCAAAACTCCACCTTAACCCTAGGTGAGTTTCGAAAGAGATACTTTAGTTTTCAAAATTAAATAAATTTTGTGTTACTCCCCCTTAACTTTCATTCTTCTCCCCCTTTTGCCATAAATCAACAAATGTTGGGGTTTGTTATGTAAAATTGAAGTTTGTTATATAAAATAGGGTTTTAAAAACAATATGATATATGCATGCATCAAGATAAATCAATTATGAGTCCAAGCATGCGTCTAACAGTAGTTAGATAGATTGGTTCGAGGTGTGTCCCTATGCACCAATAATCTAAAGGTTTATAATATAACCCTTAGGGTTAGTTTGCTTTCCCCCTTAGTCAAATATATGAAGTATAAGAGATGTAGGGGGCGCTTAAACTTTGGCCTAAAGAGTCATTAAGTACAATAGTTGAGAAAATAAGTAGTATTTTGAAGATTGTTTTAAGTATATTTCAATTATCCTTAACATCTCACCCATTCTATGTGTCTCTCAGAATTTGTTCACCTTATATGTTCTGTGAGATGATTTTAAATTGATTAAAGATAGTCAACCTTGGGTTAGATTCGGATTTAACCTTTATATCGTTAAGTAACTTTCGAGAAACTGGCTTCCAGGTCGTGGCGAGGCACAGGGGCCTTCTTTGATCGAAACAACGACCACTTCCTTAGACAAAGCCAAATTCAAGAAAATATCACTTAAGTCACTTTGGGTTACTTCCTGGTCTAACTAGTTTAGGATACGACAATGTAGCTTCAGCTAGTTCCACTCTGTCAAGTGCATCAAGCTAGATATGTCTTATCTAGCTCGAATACACGAGACTTTGTTTCCTTAACGTACTATCATCTCGCCGCGTCCTGATACTATGTTGTCAAGAGTTGACTAACTATTTTCCCTATCTAGCCGTTCTAAAATTAAAGTAAAATATTCAATGGTTTTGCTAAGTAAGCGGGTATACTATTTTAGTGTTAGCTCCCCCTGGACCATTGAACCAATATGGTCTATTCAAATAATGAATTTAATCCTGGGGAATCCAAAACTTAATAGTCCTTATATGTGAATTCAATAAAACCTTTGGGACCCATGCTTGGACTTTTTGATGACTACGATTTACGATAGACATATAAGAGCTATTCGTAGTCTTTGACTTAAATCTGAGTCCGGCTTTGTTGTAGACGGCTCTTTGGGTTCCAAGTAGTCGATTAAGGTTCTTAGATCCCAACGTGAACTTTTCCAACCTAGCCTCAACCTCTTGAACTCGGTCTTTCAAGAGAGAATTCTCCTCCTCAAGTTTTTCAATTTTGGTTGAGTTTCCCTCTTGAACTTTACTAGTTGAAGAGGTTAGAGTAGCCTCTTGCTTGAGGGTTTCAACCTCCTCAAGTAACGACTCAACCCTAGACTAGGACTTAGTTAATTTCCTATTAAGCATTTTAATTGTATTGTAAAGCGTATGAATTAGTGAGCGGTTAACCTTAATTTTCTCTTTTGATCCGGCTTTGAGTTGCTTCTCGAAGTAGTCCTCGAGTTCGAAGTCGGTGTTGTAATTGGATTCGGATTCGGACTCTGACTCGGACTCTTCGGGTCTTGCCATGCATGCTATGCCGCCGCCTTCTTCGTTGTCCCATGTTGCATAAAAAGCCTTCTTTTGATTTGATTTGAATTGTGCCCTCTTTTGATTCTTTAGTAGCCTCCTTTCCATCCGAATGATCTTCCGCACTATGTTCACTATTGCTTCCACCTTTTCGGATTCAGACTCTAATTCATCGTCGGGTTCGAGTCCATCTTCTTGCCTAGTAGGTGGCTTGCTTCTTTGTCCTGTAAGTAGAGCAATACCTCTCTCGGCCCGGACCACGTTAGTTTGCTCGTGAAGTTCAAACTCGGAAAATAATTCGTCTAACCTAAGCTTCGAAAGGTCCTTAGAGACCTTGTAGGCATCGACCATGGATTCCCACAAGGTAGTCCTAGGAAATGAATTAAGAACGTACCTTAGTAGGTCACGGTTTTCGACCTTGTGTCCGATGGTGTGCAGGCCGTTGACAATGTCCTGGACACGGGCGTGTAGTTGCGTCGCCATCTCGTGTTCTTGCATCTTAAGGTTATACAACTTATTGAAAAGAAGGTCACATTTACATACCTTAGCATCGGACGTTCCTTCGTGTAGCTCGATTAATTTGTTCCATAGGTCCTTGGCGCTAATGAATGGTCCGATGCGGTTGAGTTCCTCCTTGGACAACCCGCATTGCAATATTTGAGTTGCTCTTGCATCAGCTTCAATTTGCCTCTTGGTTGCGTTAGTCCACTTGTTGAAATCCAAGGGCTCTCCTTGATCATTGGTGGGTAGAGCAAAGCCGGTTTGGATTATTATCCAAGTCTCGACTTGTGTTTTCAAGAAACACTCCATCCGACCTTTCCAATAACGGAAATCATCTCCGTTAAAGAACGGAGGTCGGGTAGTGCTATACCCCTCAATGTGAGCCATTAAGTATCTTGCAAAATACGAATAAAAACCAAAGGGAATTCCAAGACTTGGTCTTGGATTAGTAATGCGGGAAATAAATAGGAAATAAACAGAATTAAATGAGAAAAATAAGAAACTAACAAAAACTAACAACTTACGACCTTCGATGTCCCCGAAAGGGTACTAGACGTTGGATTTTGGGTCTAGAAACAGCTTGTTAGGAGGGTAAGCCCTATAAGAAATGTAGATATCTCAAAGATCTTCGATTTGGTAGGTAGATCGTTATGTGAGTCCACTTGTACGAAAAGTTATGGCCGTTTTACCGTCGGCTACTCCAAGAGAGAAAACTTGCAAGCACACAACCAAAAGAAACGTACCAAGACTTCGTCTTGGATTATTAGTGCGGGAGGAAAAAGACCAAAAAAAAAATGAATCGAAAAATATGAACAGAAAACCAAAACGTGCTAGATCGGTGGTTTCACCAAATCTTAGCGCCTCCGCTCTGATACCAATTGTTGGATCGAGAAGCGTCGCTAGAGGGGGGGGTGAATAGCGATCGTAAATCTTTCGTTCGAATTCGTTCGTTGAGACACAAGTAAACGAGTAAGCACAGCGGAAAATAAAGTGACACATTTATTTTACTTGGTTCACAACCCAACGGTTGCTACTCCAAGGCCCTATCGGTCCTAAACCGCGTACGGAGGGCAAAGCACTATAACGTCTCCTCCTCGTTAGAGGTAGGAGACAACGATCACAAAATCCGGAAGTACGAGGATGAGGCAACAAGCCTACCTCACCTCGTTACAAATAAAAACAACTAATACAATATTAAAATATATTACTAGATGCTGCTACCGACGAAGAAGATCTGAGCTTGTTGTCGCGTCGGCGTTATGACGGTGTTGGAGCGTTAGCGTTGTAGGAGCACTTGATGAATAAACTTGATGATGTTTGGAGTTGGAATCCTCCCCTCCTTTTATAGATTTTAGCCTCTGAATTTGTCTCCTTTTTTTTTGGAACAGATCACGAAGTTGTCTAAATTTTATCGCGAAGTGGCTGCGTCAAACTTTATCCGTTTTGACCTAGCGCAAAGGCTGATTCGTCGCCATCAGTCGACTGATGCCTCCCATTAGTCGACTGATGAGCATCAGTCGACTGCCCAATGTCCAGCAGTCGACTGCCAGCCTAGCCACTTCCCTGCAGTGAGAGGTTAGCTCAGAAAATGATAAATACGACGGTTTCTAAACATCCGATCTCGACCTAGACCTTCCACAAGAAGTCTTAGTCGGATCGTCGCCTACGGTCATCCCCGTAAAGAGGACACGACCTTACAATCTCTCACTCACACGAGCTTTCCTCGATACTTACCTTGTATCTCTTGCTTCCGGCCTTCCACTCGATTCCTTCGGCTCCCTTCGAAGTCACTCGAGTGTCGCCCGACCACCACGGCTTCCTCCGGGTGTCGCTAGCCTTCAGCTCCAGCTTTAGTACTTTTTTGCACACTCGATTTAGCTCGTGAGATAACGATGTAAACTTAACTTTGTGTCTTTGCCATAATCAAAACACATGTTCGATTATCTAGTGCCCCTGCACCAACAACAAATGCATTGAAACCCAAAGGAGGGATGTCTAAGGAAGGGGAATGCTTCCACTACGGTGAGACCGAGCATTGGAAGAGAAACTGCAAGCTATACCTGGAAGAGGTGAAAAAGAAGAGAAGTAAGACTTCTGCCTTAGGTATATATGTTATAGAAGTCAATTTATCTATCTCGTCTTCTTGGGTATTATATACTGATTATGCTTCTCACATTTGTACCAATGTGCAGGGCCTTCGAAAGACTAGATCATTGATGAAGGGCGAAGTGAACCTACGGGTAGGCAACGGAGCAAAAGTTGCCGCCATCGGTGTAGGGACATATTCCTTATCTTTGCCCACTGGCTTATCTTACAACTAGAGGACTGTTGTTATGTGTCTGCCTTGATGAAAAATATTATCTCCGTTTCTTATTTAGACAAGAAAGGTTTCTCATTTGTAATAAAGAACAAGTTTTGTTCTATTTATTTACATGATATATATTTTTTTGTAGTGCACACCTTGTGAATGGTCTCTATCTTCTAGATCTCGAAACCCCAGTCTATAATATAAATACCAAATTGTTCAAATCTAATGATCTGAACCAAACATATCTCTAGCATTGTCGCCTGGGTCACATAAATGAGAGTCGTACATCCCAGCTCCATAACGATGGATTAGTGGACTCATTTGATTTTGAATCATATGAGACATGCGAATCTTGTCTTCTAGGAAAGATGACCAAGACTCCATTTAGTGGACATGGCGAACAAGCTACTGATTTGTTAGAACTCACACATATTGATGTACGTGGGCCTTTCAATGTAGCAGCTAGAGGAGGCTATTAGTACTTCATTACTTTTACTGATGATTTCAGTAGATATGGATATGTGTATCTTATGAGACACAAATTTGAGTCCTTTGGAAAGGTCAAATAATTCATGAATGAAGTACAAAACCAACTTGGTAAGAGTATAAAAGTGCTTCGATCAGATTGAGGTGGGGAATACCTTAGCCAAGCTTTTCGTGACTATCTCATTGAGTTTGGGATTAGATTTCAACTCACTCCACCTGAAACACCACAGTGGAATGGTGTATCAGAAAGGAGAAATCATACATTATTATATATGGTACGATCAATGATGAGTCACACAAATCTTCCTTCTTTCTTCTAGGGATATGCTTTAGAGACAACTACTTTCACACTTAACCGCGTCCCATCTAAGGCAGTCATAAAGATACCATATGCGATATGGACTGGGAAGAGTCCCAAGATGTCTTTTATAAAGATTTGGGGTTGTGAGCCTTATGTTCGACGTCAAGTCTCCGACAAACTAGGCCCCAAATTAGACAAATGCTACTTTATAGGATATCCTAAGGAAAAAAAGGATATTACTTCTACAATCCAACACAAGGCAAATTGTTTATCGCTAGATATGGAGTATTTCTAGAAAGAGAGTTCATCTCTAGAAGAACTAGTGGGAGTAAAATACATCTTGAAGAAATTCAAGATCAAGATAACACTGAGATGAAAATTGAATAGGCACCACAAAGTGTTGTGGATGATGAGATTGTTGCACAAGAAATTGTGGAGCAACAACCTATTCAAGTAGACCAATTTATTCGCAGGTCTGATAGGATACGTCGTCAGCCTGAGAGATATTCATTTCTCTTGTCTGACAATGATGATGTTATGCTTATTGAGTTGAACAATCCTACATCCTATCAGGAAGCTGTGATGAGCCCAGATTCTGAGAAATGTCTAGAGGCCATGAGATCCGAAATGGAATCCATGTACACTAAACAAGTATAGACTTTAGTTGATCCACCTGAAGGGGTCAAACCCATTGGGTGTAAGTGGGTCTTTAAGAGAAAGACTGACATGGATGGTCTTATGCATACCTATAAAGGACGATTGGTAGCTAAAGGTTTCAAACAGATTCATGGTATTGACTATGATGAAACTTTTTCACCAGTTGTGATGCTTAAGTCCATTCGGATCATGCTTGCTATTGCAGCTTACCACGATTATGATATCTGGCAAATGGATGTCAAAACTGTATTTCTGAATGGAAACCTCCTCGAGGATGTGTACATGACACAACTTGAAGGTTTTGTAGATCCAAAGCATGCTGGTAAGGTATGTAAGCTGCAAAGGTCCATTTATGGTTTAAAGCAAGTATCTAGAAGTTGGAATCTTCGATTCAATGATGCGATCAAATAATTTGGTTTCATCAAGAATATGAACCCTGTATCTACAAGAGGGTTAGTGGGAGCATAGTTATCTTTCTTATCTTGTATGTTGATGACATACTTCTCATGAGAAACGACATCCCTATGCTGCAGTCTGTGAAGACTTGGCTTGGAAATTGTTTCTCAATGAAACACATAGGTGAATCGACCTACATTTTAGGCATTAAGATCTATAGAGATAGATCTAAGAGATTGTTTGGCCTAAGTTAAAGTGTATACATTGACAAGGTGATTAAACGTGTTGCCATGCAGAACTCCAAGATGGGATTTCTACCAATGTCACATGTGTGAGCCTTTCGAAGGCTCAATGCCTTTTTTCTAAGGAAGAAAGGGAACGCATGGGTCATATCCCTTATGCATCTGCTATAGGGTCTATTATATACGCCATGCTAGGCACTCGTCCTGATATCTCGTATGCTTTAAGCATGACGAGTAGGTACAACTCAGATCCAGGTGACGATCACTGGATAGCCATCAAGAATATTCTTAAGTACTTGAGAAGAAGTAAAGAATATTTCTTGATATTTGGAGGCAATGAGGAGCTCGCTATAAAGGGTTACAACGATGCTAGCTTCCAAACGGACAAGGATGATTATAGATTGTAATCAGGGTATATTTTTTGTCACGCCTCGAGAATGTGTCATGCTGAAAAGCAAACGGACAACATCTCCCTTGTACGTGACAACATATCGTGTTAATACAAGGCCCGTAGGCCCACAATAAAAATAACATATATAACTGAAGAAAAATAAAAACATAACAAAACACAGCGGAAACAATACAACAACAATACAATCCCACCCACCATGCTTACCTATATGACTAACACCAAAACTAAGAAACTCCATAACCAAACTAGAAAAGAAAGGTACAATGACAATAGTGTCATAGACTACAAATCATCACATAAAAACTAAAGATATAGAAACATCAACGATAAATCCCAAAAGCTCGGACCCTCGGAGTTGAGATGAGACGATGCAAGCCAGCGGTGCTCCAAGCTGTCACGAAGACTTCTACCTATTACCTGGGTGACAGAAAAACCCAGGGTCCGTGGTGGTGAGTAAAACTCAGCAGGTAATAAGAGAGAACATGTATATATATCAAATATCACATGTCATTCAACAGTAAAATCTACAGGTACATCAGGTAAACACCAACATGATAATCATATACATGCATAAACCTTCTAACCAAATGAACAATGTAAAATACAGACATACCTAAAAATTTGCTACGCTACACCCATCCAACCTGGGCATATATCCACAACATAAGGTATGAAGAGTAATACTAACTCACACTACATCGTGATACGGGTCGAGGGTATCACAGTGACCAACCCACAAGTATACAGGTACCCGGCCTACTACCATACAGAAAATGCAATAGCATATATGAATATGTATAAACAAATGCAACAAGCATAGAACATACAAATGCATCATCAAAGTGAGTATACATATAGACTGCCTCTATATGTATACTAATCACAATCATCTATGTATATATATGTACATGCATATATGTATATATATATAGCAATATGCAAAATGTCATATGATATGGCAATGCAGCATGCATGGTCATGCTTATGCACCCCTACTCGCTATCACGACATGACAACTGTCCCAACTTAACACCAACCAATGCTCTAGAGTGGTCGAGTGGGCAGTATGATCGAGTAGCATATGAGCATAAAGAGCTCACTACACAACGGGGGGCCCCTGCTGCTGGCCACTCCGACTGACACTACCTATGAGTGGTCGAGTGTCATGCACCCATGACAACTGCACGCAACTCTAAATACCACCGTCTATAGTGGTAGAGTGTGGCACAATAAATGCTCTTCCCTCACACCAATTACTCCTCTGGGAGTAACCTGGGAGGCAGGATGACTGACGACTCTTTCAACCCCAAGGGAGATTATGTTGTCGGTATGCATGCAATGATATGAATGTATTGTCTCACATACAGATATCTACCACAGATTCTCTGTTCAACAGAGAGTCATACCCATTTGATCAATACACTCTCTATCCTATAGAGAGTCGTACTCAACTGATCATGGCAAGCTAGGACCACCGGTTCGTAGCGACACACTATTCACAACTCACCTGACCATTTACATAACACAGGGTTGGTAATAAGCATGCAACATACGGGTATTGGAATAAATCCTATATTTAAAGCATTACCTACCCACAGATGACCTTTTACCCAATTTACAAATCAGGTCATCATCCGTACTCTAACATCTACACCCTACTAAACATTTATAGATCTACTTATATCACATCTATAACTCCTAAATCATGATAAAGTAAAATGTGATATCAACATTTGAGCATATATATAACCAACGACAAGTATCAAGCATAAAAATAAATAAGAGCAGGGTCAAGATAATATGAACATATAAGATGATCATATCTATGTCTAAATCTGAATGCAACTACAACTACCTGACCAGGGTAAGAAATTACCCACCTGTTAAATAGCTCCGCTAGCTATCCACACGTACAAGCATCTGTCACTAATCAAAGTCCTGCAAGACAACATGAACTACTATTAAGTTCTATTATACAATGAGTGATCGAATCGAATATTACATGACTTCGTATCCCGATCAACTAGATTGATCTAGTTATCCACTTAACCTAATCAAGCCTTAACATCTATCCTCATTCAATTAACTACAAATCAATTCACTCCCAATTATCAAGCACAACAATCCTACAACATACAACTAGATTTAAATCAATAAACCTCTTAACTACATTCCAACCAATCAATTCAACATACAAACTCACCTTCCTCAGATCATCACCCACTGCCAACCTCCCACATCAAGATGGGTAGCCGAAGGAGTTGGCAAATTCATTGATCTGAGCTCCATAAACACTGTGGATCACAGTAATGGTATCCTCTCTAATCAATGGAGTCCAATAGAGAATAACATGTTCAAATTACCCTCAACACCTATTATTAACATCCTATTACCATTCTTCCCAAAACTACTCTCTGAATTCAAAATCTGAAGAACAAAGAGAGGTTAAAGAGATTACCTAAAGATAGAATGGTAAGTCATCAGAACAAATCAACACCAAGTTGTCGCTCGTATCATAAGGAAGCTAAGCAGAGGGAAGAAATTTTGGCGATCACCCGAAGCTGGAGGAGGGCACATCGCGAGACCAATCTCGTTGAAAAACAGAGCTCTTGGTGGATATAGGCGACGATGGAGGAGAGAACAGTGGCTAGCAGTAGAAATGGAAACGATGGTCACATGGCTGGCTATAGGCGACCAAAACTGCTTCTCCCGTTTGATGCCACCAATCCCTACATGGATACGAACTACGGTGGTGCCAGAAGAAGAAACACTTGGTTTCATTAGAGATCTGGATAAGGAAGAAGAGAACGCCCCTCGATGGAGCCTATCCCCGATGAATGCAAGCGGCAGTGAGAGAACGAGCAGAGATCGGGCTGGATCGAGTTGGATCGGGCTGGATTGGGTTGGATCGGGCTAGATCAGGTGGAGATCGGTGCTGGCAGTAGCCGCTCTCTCTCTCTCACGGCGGCGATGAGTGGCACGACAAGCGGCATGACTAGCGGCGTGGAGGCAAGTCGATGGTCGGCGTGTCAACAGTCACGATGCTACCAGTGGTCAGTGGCCTAGCGACTGACGAGTCGCTCCGCCACTGCTCGAGGGAGAAATGAGGTGCGGTGGAAGATGACAGGTTTGCGATCGGGAAGAAAGAAATCATGAGCGTGGAGGAGTCGCACGATGAGAAAAGGAAACCGAAGAAACACCCGCCGGAAAGGAATGCTCGACTATTCAAAGAACGAGTCAGGTTTGGGAAAAGAAATCGGTATGGTTTAAATCCTATAAGACTAAACCCTAGATTCAATTAAACCATGATCCCTTTAATTAAACCCATAAAATTTTCATTTAAGTCCAGAAAAATTTCTGAAAATTCCTGAAAATTTTTATAAAATAATTTCTTAATTAACAAGGGTATTTTATTTTACGATATCTCACATTCTCTCCCACTAATAAAAATTTGGTCTCCAAATTTCGTGCTAACATGCAAAAATTTACTTCAAGCATGTTTCCGAAAGGACCACATACATTCTTTAAGCGAACAGATGAGGGCATTGAGCTCGGATAGTATCTTCCAACTCCCACATAGCCTCCTCATCGATATGATGTTGTCATCCGACCTTTATGAGTCGGATAGTTTTGTTCCGTACTGTCGCTCCCTGTGACCAAGAATTCGCACCGGAATCTCCACATAGGTCGCATTAGACTAAGGTAGAATTGGAACCTCTTTCCGAACATGATATGAACGTGAAACATATTTCCTCAGCATATAAACATGAAATACGTTATGAACACCCACAAGTGTTGAAGGTAAAGCCAACCGGTAAGCTACACCCCCAATCCGCTCCAACATCTCAAATGGACCAATGTAGTGGGGAGATAACTTTCCTTTTCTCCCAAATCACTTCACCCCTTTCGTAGGTGAAACACGTAGAAATACATAATCACCCATTGAGAATTCCAAAGGCCTTCGCCTCCGATCTGTGTAAATCATCTTTCGATCCTGTGCCTTTGATAACCGTCGTCTAATGACGCACACCGACTCTGCATCATACTAGATAGTTTGTGACCCCAATAACTATCATTTCCCAACTTCCTCTAACAACACAGGAGATCTACAGGGTCTATCGTATAAGGCCACAAATGGAACCATCTGAATGGAGAAGTGATAACTGTTCTTGTTGGGTTTTCTGAGCCGCAAAAACCGCTTTTTGCGTTGCGGAAACATCGGAAGACCCGGCCACAGATCCGTGCGAAGTATAAAATATAAAACTAACATGTATGTGTTTAATACCTTTAGATCTACTCTAGATCTACATGATAAGAAGTTACCCTCGATGCGACGCCCTTCGCAAATCCCGCTCATCCAAAAGGTTTGCCGGAACTTGAGAGTGTCAAGTGCACACTCCTCTATTGGTATCCACACAAGCAATAGGTGGAGAAAAATACCTTAGAGTGTGCTAGCACCCTTTAGGAATTTCGGCCAAGGAGGTTGGGAGAGCTTGAGAGGGTGATCCAAGGAAGAAGATGAAGTTGTGTAACCCACAAAATGAATTCCCATCTAATGGTAATAGTGGTCGGCCACTTTTCTTGGGGGTTACATGCATGCATGTAACTCCTCCAAGAGCCAATGGCTCTTGGTCTCCCTCATGAGGTGGCACCACATGCTAAGTCAATGATGATGTGGAGTATCATCATTAGCCGACTATGCCAAGTCATCATCATGACATGACATTTGGTCAAGTCAAACTTGACCTTTCATCTTCCCTCTCAAGTCAAGTCAAACTTGACCTCTTATCTCCCATGGTTGATCAAATCCAACCATTTGATTCAAGTCAATTTCATTTAATGAATCTCTATTCATTAATTTAAATTGATTTGATGAATCAAATCTAAATTAGACTCATTCAACACTTGAATCAAATTGAGTACAACTCAATTAGTCTAATTAGGATTACTCTTAATCCAATTTAGTACATCCCATGGACCTAATCCTCATGGTTCATCATATGAACCTAATCTCCATCTAATTGCCCTTAGTGTGTGACCCTATAGGTTCTTGTAACATTGGCAATGTCCCTAAACCGATTTAGGAACATAAGAAATGAGCGGTATCTAGCAACACATCATTGCTACCCAAATTATAAGAATGTTGAGCTCCAACATCACCTTTGTGACTACTAATTGTGACTCTCACAATATGTGACAATGTCCCTCTATCCTTGACATCTAGATTGATCAATTGAGGCATAGACCGTGTCTTCCTCGGTACAATCTATATCTTGAACTCCAAGTAGACTCACTCTAATCAAATGAGCTCAATATCTCATATTGACTCATTTGGGCATGGCCATGCACTTCGTGGTCTCACTCTATCAAGAATATCGATGTCACCCCCATCATATAGGAGGGATAGATCCCATCTACATCACTCACATCCCTCCGCATAATTTGTTACATACCCAGTAATTGCCTTTATAGTCCACCCATTTACTGGTGACGTTTGATGAAGCCAAAGTATGCAACTCCTTATGTAGGGAACCATGGTGACTTCAGGTCTAAGGACTAATAGTCATACTAATAGCCACATGAGAAAGTATATGACACTCATATAACGATCCATGATACTTTCTCATGGCGGGTCATTCAGTATACATTCTCCAATGCATACCCATGTGTCAACTTAATATCTCATATCCATGACTTGTGAGATCAAGTCATCGTGTTGACCTACATGCTAGTCTCTACGCATTAATATTGTCTTTGAATGTTAATACTCGACTAGGAATGATTAAGAGTAGTGTTCTCTATATCATCTCATTATCGATTCAACCAATCGATTGATATAGATAAGAACCTACTACTCAAGGATATTATTATATTTAGTTATTTGGCACCAATACAAGTAAATATAATAACCATGCCTTTATAAATAGGAATATGATACAATAAAGTCTATACAACAATCATCACATGATTGACTCTAGGGCTTTCACTAACAATCTCCCACTAGCACTAGTGCCAATCACCGTAGTATCTAATACCCAATGACCTAGTGTGACCATCATGCTTTTTCTGTGCCAAAGCCTTGGTCAAGGGATTTGCGATGTTAACCTCTGTGGGTACTCTGCAAATCTTCACATCTCCTCTATCGATAATCTCTCGAATGAGATGGAAGCGCCGTAGTATGTGTTTGGTCCGCTAGTGTTAGCGAGGTTTCTTAGCCTGTGCAATCGCTCCATTGTTGTCACAATAGAGCTCTATAGGATCTGCAATGCTAGGAACCACCCCAAGCTCAATAATGAACTTGTGGATCCAAACTGCCTCCTTTGCTGCCTCAAATGCAGCGATATACTCGGCTTCTGTTGTAGAATCAGCAACCGTGTCCTGCTTCAAACTCTTCCAGCTTACAGCGCCACCATTCAAGCAAAACACGAACCCTGACTGCGATCTATAATCATCCTGGTCAGTTTGGAAGTTGGCATCGCTGTAATGCTTTACAGCTAGCTCCTCATCACCTCAAAATATCAAGAAATATTCTTTAGTCCTTCTCAAGTACTTAAGAATATTCTTGATTGTTATCCAGTGACGCTCACCTGGATATGACTAGTATCTACTCGTCATGCTCAAAGCATACGAGACATCAGAACGAGTACACAACATGGCGTACATGATAGATCCTATAGCAGATGCATAAGGGATCTTATCCATGCGGTCTCTCTCCTCTCTAGAAAAGGGACTTTGAGTCTTCGAAAGACTCACACCGTGTGACATCGACAGAAGTCCCTTCTTGGAATTCTGCATGGCAAACCGTAGTAATACCGTGTCAATGTATGTACTCTGACTTAGGCCAAGAAATCTCTTAGATCTATCTCTATAGATCTTGATGCCTAGAATATAGGCTGCTTCACCTAAGTCCTTCATTGAGAAGCACGTCCCCAGCCAAGTCTTCATAGACTGTAGCGAAGGGATGTCATTCCCAATGAGCAGTATGTCATCCACATACAATACAAGGAAGACAACTGTATTCCCATTAACCCTTTTATAGACACAGGGTTCATCTTCATTCTTGATGAAACTAAACTGTTTGATCGCATCATTCAATCAAAGATTCCAGCTCCGAGAGGCTTGCTTTGGCCCATAAATGGACCTTTGCAGCTTGCATACTTTCCCAGTATGTTGTGGATCTTCAAAACCCTCAAGTTGTGTCATGTACACATCCTTAAGTAAGTTTCCATTCAGAAATGCGGTTTTGACATCCATTTGCCAGATTTCATAATCGTGGTATGCTGCAATAGCAAGCAAGATCCGAATGGACTTAAACATCGCCACTGGAGAAAAGGTTTCATCATAGTCAATACCATGAATTTGCTTAAAACCTTTAGCCACCAATCGTCCCTTATAGGTATGCGTAAGTCCATCCATGTTAGTCTTTCTCCTAAAGACCCACTTACACCCAATGGGTTTGACCCCTTCAGGTGGATCAACCAAAGTCCATACTTGGTTAGTGTACATGGATTCCATCTCGGATCTCATGGCCTCTAGCCATTTCTCAGAATCTGGGCTCATCACAGCTTCCTGATAGGAGGTAGGCTCATTCTCAATGAGCACAATGTCATCATGGTCAGACAAGAGAAATGAGTATCTCTCAGGCTGACGACATACCCTATCAGACCTGCGAAGAGGTAGGTCTACCTGAACAGGTGGTTGTTTCACAACTCCTTGTGCAACAACCTCATCACCCACAACACTTTGTGGTTCCTATTCAACCTCCATCAAGGCCTCAGTTTTATGGTCCTTATCTTGAATTTCTTCAAGATCGAACGTACTCCCACTAGTTTTTCTAGAAATAAAATCCCTTTCTAGAAAAACCCCAGTCTTTACTACAAACACTTTGTGTTGACTGGGAATGTAGAAGTAATATCCCTTTGTATCCTTGGGATATCGAACAAAATAGCACCTATCGGATTTGGGTCCCAGTTTGTCTGAGACTTGACGTCGAACGTAAGCCTCACAACCCCAAATCCTCTTGAAAGACATCTTGGGATTTCTCCCTGTCCATATCGTATATGGTGTCTTTATCACAGCCTTGGATGGTACACGGTTAAGGGTAAAGGTTGTTGTGTCTAGAGCATATCCCCAAAAGGATATAGGAAGATCTGTGTGACTCATCATAGATCGTACCATATCTAATAGGGTACGATTCCTCCTTTTGGATACACCATTCCACTGTGGTGTTCCAGGAGGAGTGAGTTGGGATAGAATCCCACACTCAACTAGATAGTCACGAAACTCATGGCTAAGGTATTCGCCACCTTGATCTGATCGAAGTATCTTAATACTCTTGCCAAGCTAGTTTTGTACTTCATTCTTGAATTCTTTAAACTTTTTCAAAGGATTCTGATTTATGTGTCATAAGATACACATAACCATATCTACTGAAGTCATCAGTAAATGTAATGAAGTACCTGTAACCACCTCTAGCAGCAACATTGAAAGGACCACATACATCACTATGTATAAGTCCTAACAAATCTGTTGCTCTTTCGCTGTGTCCACTAAAGGGAGTCTTGGTCATCTTGCCTAAAAGGCAAGACTCGCATGTCTTATATGATTCAAAATCAAATGAGTCTAACAGCCCATCCTTATGGAGATGAGATAAGCGACTCTCATTTATGTGACCTAAGCGACAATGCCAGAGATAGGTTTGGTTCAACTCATTTGACTTGAACCTCTTGGTACTTATGTTATAGATAGGGCTCTCTAAGTCTAGAAAGTAGAGTCCGTTCATTAGAGGTGCACTACAATAGAACATATCATTTAAATAAACTGAACAACATTTGTTCTTTATTATAAATGTAAATCCTTTCTTGTCCAAACAAGAAATCGAAATTATGTTCTTAGTCAAAGCAGGCACATAACAACATTCATCTAATTCTAGTACAAGCCCAGAGGGCAGAGATAAATCATAAGTTCCTACAACAACATCAGTAACCCTTGCTCCATTGCCTACTCGTAGGTCCACCTCACCCTTTGTCAATGCCCTGCTATTTCTCAGCGCCTGCATATTGGTACAAATGTGAGATGCACATCCGATATCTAATACCCATGATGAAGAAATAGATAGATTGACTTCTATAACATTTATACCTGAAGTAGAAATCTCACTTCTTTTCTTCTTAAGATCTTCCAGGTAAGCTTTGCAGTTACGCTTCCAGTGTCCAGCTTCCTTGAAGTGGAAGTAAGCCCCTTCCTTGGCTACCCCTCCTTTGGGTTTAAGTTCTTTGCCTTTGCCCTTGGCTTGGGACTTTCCCTTACCTTTAGGCTTGCCCTTGCCTTTCTTTTTGTGCACCATCAAAATGGTGTCAGATTTTCCCTTCTTAAGGTTAAGCTCAGCAGTTCTCAACATGCTAAGCATCTCATGCAATAGCTTATCAATTTCATTCATGTTATAATTCACGACAAATTGATTGTAGGCTTGTGGCAAAGATTGCAAGATCAGGTCAGTGGCCAGCTCTTGGCCAAGTGGGAATCCTAGCCTTTGTTGGTTTTCTACGTACCCAATCATCTTGAGTGTTAGTAATATATGAGAGATGTCCTAAGGCAATCGCCTTATGTACGAACCATTTATATGATAAATGAAGATTCACTATTTGAGTATACATGGTTTCATGTATTTGATTGGATCTTAAACTCATTTACTGAATGTCCGCGATACGAATCACAGCATGAGAGAATTTGTGATTGGATCACAACTAGTGAGTATCTCTACATGTGTAATTGTGATGTATCGGAATTATCCCTAGTCGATGAATTGATGGATATGGATACCATTGATTCTGTCGAGACTAGCACGAGGTATACTCCTTGGTGTATCCAAGCAGCTGATTCTCACTGGCTGGAGACATTGTGATGTCCGGAGTTAATCGTGGATGCTAGTTATGGTAACTAGTTCATTGGAGTGACCAACCGTAAGACTTCATATGGTTCTCTGCATATATAGATATGTCAATGAAGTTCTTACTATAGCTTAAGTGCGATGTTCCTTTGACTTGCGGTATTCAAGTCATCTTGATCATAAAGACTTATGCTTTGACATCTTAAGCAAGCATCTCCGAGGAGATGTGGACCCGGGATGATTGGGTATAAGTCGAAGTGATCGAAGGTGTTTGAATAGCCTATAAAGGATTCACCACTCCTTGCGAGGAGATGTATACACATGGCTTCTCATCGGATTGTTACTAAAGTCTTTGGCCAAAGCATTACATCTTTAGAGTAAGGTACTCTTCGATACATGTGCAGTAACTAGAATCCGTAAAACAAGGAAATGATACTTGGGCTAGGTGTGACGTAGTCAGCCTAGTGAGGACTGACACTATAGACCATGTCCTGAACCAAGTGGGTATAAGATGAGTGAAGGGAATGGGGCACGATTCATTGGAGCTGCTGAAGGGTTTTCAGAAATAGTTCTGGATCAACCGTTGATCTTTTCGGTTAATTGGGGATCATGATGTACTATTAGGTGTCACTCATGATCGTTCTATAACTAATGGTTAATTATAGACCGCCAACATAAACTGAGAACCTATTTGGTCACACGCACAACGAGCGTAATCCGAAGGATTTAAAACGAGCTTGAGAATGAGATTCTCAGACCGAGAGAAACTAAGTTTGGTTGGACCAAACAAGAAGCGAGCATGAAATCGTTTCAGTCGCAATGGAAGCGTGGATGGGTCGTGTCTTATGAAGACATAATGGATGAACCAAAATGGTTTGGTTCTAATCCAATGGAGGAGAATAAACCAAAGGGTTTGGTTTATTTTAAACGAATGAACCAAAGTTGGTTCGGTTCGTTTTAACTTAAAATAAACCATCATAGTTTGGTTTATTTTAACTTATATTAATGGAGCGGGTTAACGGGCCTTATGGTTATGATCCAATAACCATTAAGTGAATTAGTTCTCTATAAAAGAGGGCTTAAGGGTTTGTTAAGCCCTAATTAAAAAGCCCTAACCTAGAGTTGCCGCCCACCTCCTCCCCTTTGAACAAGTCGACACCAACCCTAGTGGCGTCGCCCCTTCTCCTCCAACCGGCGACCAGCTGCTGCCATCTTCTCCACTTGCCGGCGTCGAGCTGCTGCCGGAGGAGCTCCGGTGATCTCCCTTGGGTTCGGTAATAAGGTGAGCTTCCACCTTTCCTTTTTGGTCGGCCCTTACTCCTCCACCAAAGCTGTCCAGTTTTCTGGACAGCTTGTTTCCCTCTCGTCGGAGCGTCGTTTGGACGACGTTTGGAGCTCCGACAGCGATAGCCTTGCCGGGGATTCGATCTCCGGTAATCCTCATAGGTGGAGGACGAAGGATTCGTCAAACGGTTGATGAATACCTCTCCGGAGAAGCGAGTTTTGAGGACTCGGTTTTGGATCCGAATTTGGATTCGGATCGTGATCTTCTCTCGATCACATCATTTTCAACACGAGGCTAGTAACCCGTACGAAGACGAGGCTCGTGACTTGGTGAAGTCATCCCGAAGATACTCGGCGTGGATACGGATAGAGACGATTCTAGTGAGGATCGTTCCGGTTGATGCCTTTCCCGCTACACGTGATATGTAAGGTATACATAGTTAAATTTCCTTTTATTACAAAATTTAAATTTATGATTATGTCTACACATGTTGTACTATGCATGAGTGTGATGTGTGTGTTGTAATAAATTAGATTTATTATTTTATTCCTTCCGCTGTGCACATGTTTGCGAAACATGTTCGAATACACACTCGCCGCGGTGCCGGAAACCCAACAGTGGTATCAGAGTCCAGGTTGTGTTTCGACATAATCGTAAAATTGTTTTGCGATAGTCATAATGATATTTCTGGAAATTTTCTACTTTTGGAAATTTAGAAGTATTTATGGAAATTTTTCAATTTTGGAAAGTCTAGAAGTATTTATGGAAATCTTCCACTTTTGGAAAGTTGAAAGTATTTATGGAAATTGATATTTTCCATAAATAAAATATTTGATTAGATTTTGGAAATTTGTTTCCTAATTTAATCGTGATTTGATTTGGGAAATCAAATCTTAAAATATTTTTATTTCCATAAGTAGTTTTGATGATTTAGGAAATTGGTTTCCTAAATTGACTTTCCTTAATCAACTATTTCCACAAATAAAATATGTGATTAGATTTGGAAATTTGTTTTCTAATTTAATCATGATTTGATTTGGAGAATCAAATCTTAAAAATATTTTATTTCCATAAATAGTTATGACATATAAGGAAATATTGTACATGACATAATTGTATGTCATGTAATTGCATTAGATGCATATCATTATGTCATGCGTGTCGTGACATGTAGATGTATGCCATGTATGTCATGCCATGTAGATAATAGTTATTTGCATGCAAAGAGGATGAGACATAAAAACCCTAACTCAATATTAAAGCCTACACCTTCCATATGGTTAGAACCAGAGTTCCGTTTCTTGTTCGGGTTGTTGGACTCTCTCCAAGCCCAGCTCGAACCCGAACATGTTCAAACCATGGAATAGTTTAATACTAATATGGTAAGAGTCAGAGGTCAATCGTTAGCTTTGGTTGTTGGACTCTCTCCAAGCCGGGCTAATTGGTTGAATGCACTCTAACCATATTAAAACTATTCCTCGATTAATGGGTTGGCTTTAACCTGGAGCATCGACTTGTTGGACTCTCTCCAAGGTCGATGTAAAGGGAGGTGAAGTTGGGTGCTATGCATATGATGCATACTTGTTAATGTGTTAACAACCCGATGTATGTGTGAACATTCAATTAGTTGATAGCACATTGTGATAGTTGCATATACGTGATATGCAATCGGTATATTTGATACCTACCATCGTAGTTATGAATGGCTTGTTGGACTCTCTCCAAGGTTGTTCATATCTATGATGGATATCAGCCCATTCGGAGATGGACCTACGATCTCCCGAAGTGATTTTGGGGTTTTTGAAATTCAAAAAATGAATGGGATTTATGAATGTATAATGATGCATTTTAAAATCATCTTTCTCATATATGCTCGTTATGTATTTCTAAGATTGATCATGATGTCTATGAATTTGCATTCCATTTTGGATTCGAATAAATTGATTGGGCCGAACTTCTTGGACTGGCTTAGAAACTTGAGAATTGCTCTCAAGGTTGAAAAGCTTGCAAATGTCCTTGAAGCGCGTCTTCCCGCCCGTCCTAGTGATAATGCAACTCTGGACCAATTGTTAGCCTATCAGAAACATGTGACTGATTCTGAAATGACGAGTTGCATCATGCTAGCCACGATGGTACCTGAGCTGCGGAAGCAACATGAGCATATGGATGCTCATACAATAGTCTTTCATCTTTATGAGTTGGTTGATGAGCAAGTGAGATTCGAAAGGTTCGAAGTCTCCAAGCTCCTCTTCACCTCTGAGATGCAAGAAGGTTCATCTGTGGTACTGCTCAACATGCTAAAGATTGTGGAGCCTTCTGAGAAGCATGAGCAGGGGACGGTGTTGTTAGTTGATTCCTTGAAGAAAGGTTCTAAGAGGGAGTCAAAGGAACAACAGAAGGGGAAGAAGAAAAAGGCTAAAATGGCAGAACCAGCTCAAAAGGGTACTTGCCATCATTATGGCAAGTAAGGCCATTGGCGAAGAAATTGTAAGATTTATATTGAGTCCGTGAAGAAGAATAAGGCATAAGATGCTCCATCTTTTTCATATATCTTCATTATTGATTGTCATTCTATTTCCTCAGACACTTGGGTATTGGATACTGGGTGTGTCTCACATATATGTAATGACATACATGGGCTAAGGAATAGAAGAAGACTCGTCAAGGGAGAGTCAAATTTACGTGTTGGGAATGGAGCAAAGGTTGCTGCACTCACCATCGGAACGTATTTGTTGAAACTCCCTGCAGGACTTGTCTTAGAACTGGACAATTGCTTTTATATTCCTTCGTTGATAAAGAACATCATTTCTATTTCTTGTTTAAATAAAAATGGGTACCATTTGACTTTTAGTAACAATTGTTGTTACATAACTTTGAATGGAGTACTTTATGGAACTGGAACTTTGAGCAATGACATTTATACGTTGGACATATCCAGTGACATTTTCAATATCGAAGCGAGCAACAAGCGTGCTCGAAAGGATAATCACTTAGACTCCTACATGTGACATTGTCGTCTTGGCCATGTAAGCAAGAAACGCATGTCCGAATTACACCGATGTGGAATTCTAGAATCGTTTGAATTGGATTCATACGATACATGCGAATCATGCTTAAAAGGCAAGATGACTAAGTTACCTTTTTCAGGAAAAGGTGAACGAGTGGGAGAGTTACTAGGTCTGATACATACTGATGTATGTGGACCTATGTCAACTCAAGCTTTAGGAGGCTATAGCTACTTCATTACCTTCACCGATGATCACTCACAGTTTGGGTATGTGTTCTTGATGAAACACAAGTCTGAAGCCTTTGAAAGGTTCAAAGAATTCAGAAATTAAGTAGAGAAACAACATGACAAGAGTATTAAAATACTTCGATCGAATCGAGGTGGTGAATACTTAAGTCAAGAGTTTCTTGATTATCTAAGAGACAATGGTATATTGTCTCAATGGACTCCGCCATATACACCACAGCATAATGGTGTATCTGAGAGGCATAACCGGACCTTGTTGGACATGGTCAGGTCAATGATGAATCATGCGAATCTTCCCAAGTCCTTTTGGGGCTATACACTTCAGACAGCTGTTTACTTGTTAAATAGAATGCCAACCAAGGTAGTCTCTACTACTCCATATGAGATATGGAATAGTAAGAAACCTCATGTATCTTACTTGAAGATATGGGGTTGTCCTGCTTATGTGAAGCGGACTGTATCAGACAAATTGGATGCTAAGTCTGATAAATATCTATTTATTGGATACCCTAAGGAAACAAGGGGTTACCAATTCTATCATCCTGTGGAACAAAAGGTGTTTGTTTCAAGGCATGTTGTGTTTCTAGAGAAAGAGTTTCTCTTGCAAGAAAACAGTGGGAGTGTCGTCGAGCTTGAGGAGGCTCAAGAGACTCAAATAGACATTGATGAGATACCTGGTGAAGCACAACAGCCGACAACTCATAGTGATGAGCAATCGGCTGGACCTATTGTAACACCACATCTTCGTAGATCTGGTAGAACACGCAACATTCCTGAGAGATGGATTTCTCGTAAGTGAATCGGACGACATATTACTCATTGATGATGAGGAGTCTACCAATTATGAAGAAGTGCTGACAAGTTCAGAAAGGGATAAATGAATTGATGCCATGAAGTCGGAAATAGATTCCATGTATGAAAACCAAGTTTGGAACTTGGTTGACCCACCTGAAGGCATCAAGCCTATAGGGTGCAAGTGGGTTTTCAAGAAGAAAACCGACATGGATGGTAATGTGATTACCTATAAAGCTAGATTAGTGGCGAAAGGATATCGTCAAAAATAAGGTGTTGATTATGACGAAACCTATTCGCCTGTAGCTATGCTTAAATCCATTCGGATGCTCCTGGCCATAGCGGCTCATTATGATTATGAGATATGGCAGATGGATGTGAAAACAGCTTTCCTTAATGGAAACCTGCTCGAGGACGTGTATATGATACAACCTGAGGGTTTCACATCGGTTGATAAAATCAAGGTATGCAAATTGCGACGGTCCATATATGGATTGAAGCAAGCATCCAGGAGCTGGAATATCCGTTTTGATGAGACAATCAAAAAGTTTGATTTCTCACAAAATCCAGACGAACCTTGTGTGTACAAGAAGGTTAGTGGGAGTGCAGTCGTGTTCCTAGTATTGTATGTCGATGACATATTACTTATAGGAAACGATGTTTCAATCTTACAGTCAGCTAAGGTTTGGTTATCCAAGACATTCTCCATGAAAGACCTGGGAGAAGCAACCTACATCCTCGGGATTAAGATCTATAGAGATAGATCGAAACGGTTGCTTGGTCTTTCGCGATCTACATATATAGACCGAGTACTAAAGAGGTTTAGCATGTCAGAATCCAAGAAAGGTTTCCTACCCATCAGGCATGGGGTAAACCTTTCAAAGTCTATGTGTCCACACACAGAAGACGAGAGGATTTGCATGAGTAAGATTCCCTATGCATCCGCAATAGGATCTATCATGTATGCTATGTTATGTACGAGGCCCGATGTATCGTATGCTCTGAGTGTCACGAGCAGATACCACTCTGATCCAGGAATGGATCATTGGGTGGCTGTTAAGACGATCCTTAAGTACTTAAGAAGAACTAAGGATGTGTTCCTAATATATGGAGAAGGGGACATGGTTATACGCAGGTATACGGATGCCAGCTTCCAGACAGACAAGGATGATTCCAAGTCATAGTCTGGATACGTGTTCACCTTGAATGGGGGCGCAGTAAGTTGGAAAAGTTCCAAACAAGACACTGTAGCGGATTCTACCACTGAGGTAGAATACATTGCAGCTTCGGAAGCAGCAAAGGAAGCGGTTTGGATCAAGAAGTTCATTTATGAACTTGGTGTGATTCCAGCCATTGTTGAAGCAATACCGGTCTTCTGCGACAACAATGGAGCAATTGCACAGGCGAAAGAGCCAAGGTCTCATCAACGATCCAAACATGTGCTTCGCCGCTATCATCTTATCAGAGAGATCATCAGTAGGAAAGAAATACAAATCGAGAAAATCCCCACTGGAAGGAACTTAGTGGATCCTTTGACTAAAGCATTACCTCAAAGTAAGTTTGAGGGTCATGTTAGAGCTTATGGTATTGGATACCGTAGCGATTGGCATTAGGCCAAGTGGGAGTCTGTTAGTAATATATGAGAGATGTCCTAAGGCAATCGCCTTATATACGAACCATTTATATGATAAATGAAGATTCACTATTTGAGTATACATGGTTTCATGTATTTGATTGGATCTTAAACTCATTTACTGAATGTCCGTGATACGAATCACAGCATGAGAGAATTTGTGATTGGATCACAACTAGTGAGTATCTCTACATGTGTAATTGTGATGTATCAGAATTATCCCTAGTCGATGAATTGATGGATATGGACACCATTGATTCTGTCGAGACTAGCATGAGGTATACTCCTTGGTGTATCCAAGCAACTGATTCTCACTGGCTGGAGACATTGTGATGTCCGGAGTTAATCGTGGATGCTAGTTATGGTAACTAGTTCATTGGAGTGACCAACCGTAAGACTTCATATGGTTCTCTGCATATATAGATATGTCAATGAAGTTCTTACTGTGGCTTAAGTGCGATGTTCCTTTGACTTGCGGTATTCAAGTCATCTTGATCATGGAGACTTATGCTTTGACATCTTAAGCAAGCATCTCCGAGGAGATGTGGACCCGGGATGATTGGGTATAAGTCGAAGTGATCGAAGGTGTTTGAATAGCCTATAAAGGATTCACCACTCCTTGCGAGGAGATGTATACCCATGACCTCTCGTCGGATTGTTACTAAAGTCTTTGGCTAAAGCATTACATCTTTAGAGTAAGGTACTCTTCGATACATGTGCAGTAACTAGAATCCGTAGGACAAGGAAATGATACTTGGGCTAGGTGTGACGTAGTCAGCCTAGTGGGGAATGACACTATAGACCATGTCCTGAACCAAGTGGGTATAAGATGAGTGAAGGGAATGGGGCACGATTCATTCGAGTTGCTGAAGGGTTTCAGAAATAGTTCTGGATCAACCGTTGATCTTTTCGGTTAATTGGGGATCATGATGTACTACTAGGTTCTTGTTTGGTCACACGCACAACGAGCGTAATCCGAAGGATTTAAAACGAGCTTGAGAATGAGATTCTCAGACCGAGAGAAACTAAGTTTGGTTGGACCAAACAAGAAGCGAGCATGAAATCGTTTTAGTCGCAATGGAAGCGTGGATGGGCAGTGTCTTATGAAGACATAATGGATGAACCAAAATGGTTTGGTCCTAATCCAATGGAGGAGAATAAACCAAAGGGTTTGGTTTATTTTAAACGAATGAACCAAAGTTGGTTTGGTTCGTTTTAACTTAAAATAAACCATCATGGTTTGGTTTATTTTAACTTATATTAATGGAGCGGGTTAACGGGCCTTATGGTTATGATCCAATAACCATTAAGAGAATTAGTTCTCTATAAAAGAGGGCTTAAGGGTTTGTTAAGCCCTAATTAAAAAGCCCTAACCTAGAGTTGCTGCCCACCTCCTCCCCTTTGAAGAAGTCGGCGCCAACCCTAGTGCCGCCGCCCCTTCTCCTCCAACCGGCGACCAGCTGCTGCCATCTTCTCCACTTGCTGGCGTCGAGCTGCTGCCGGAGGAGCTCCGGTGATCTCCCTTGGGTTCGGTAATAAGGTGAGCTTCCACCTTTCCTTTTTGGCTGACCCCTACTCCTCCACCAAAGTTGTCCAGTTTTCTAGACAGCTTGTTTCCCTCTCGTCGGAGCGTCGTTTGGACAACGTTTGGAGCTCCGACAGCGGTAGCCTTATCGGGGATTCGATCTCCGATAATCCTCATAGGTGGAGGATGAAGGATTCGTTAAATGGTTGACGAATACCTCTCCGGAGAAGCGAGTTTTGAGGACTCGATTTTGGATCCGAATTTGGATTCGGATCGTGATCTTCTCTCGATCACATCGTCTTCAACACGAGGCTAGTAACCCGTACGAAGACGAGGCTCGTGACTTGGTGAAGTCATCCCGAAGATACTCGGCGTGGATACGGATAGAGATGATTCTAGTGAAGATCGTTTCGGTTGATGTCTTTCCCGCTACACGTGATACGTAAGGTATACATAGTTAAATTTCCTTTTATTGCAAAATTTAAATTTACGGTTATGTCTACACATGTTGTACTATGCATGCGTGTGATGTGTGTGTTGTAATAAATTAGATTTATTATTTTATTCCTTCCGCTGTGCATATGTTTGCGAAACATATTCGAACACACACTCGCAAAGGTGCCGGAAACCCAACATTGAGTACATATGGACCTACGGGAGTCCCATCTTGCATTTTGAACCCAAACAATGGCTTAGAGACTTCATATCTCTCATGCCTTGCTTGTCCTTGATATAGTTGACGAAGATGACCAACCATATCATAAGCATTCATGAATTCATGTTGCTTCTGAAGCTCAGAGTTCATGGTCGCGAGCATTAGACATGACAAATCTAATGCATCATCTTGATGCTTCTTGTAAGCATCCTTGTTAGCTCGCGAGACAGTGGCAGGAGGTGCCTCCAGATTGGGTTGCTCCAGGATGTACAACTTCCTTTCTTGGGTGAGAACAATTCTCAGGTTCCTATACTAGTCCAGGAAATTTGCTCCATTGAGCTTGTCCTTCTTAAGGACAGAACGCAGAGAGAGAGTGTTCGTGTTTGTCGACATAGTAATCTACAACATACAATGCAGAGAATTAATATCATATTCCTTTTATCATTTAATTAGGCCTTTAATCAAATGATGCTCCCACTGAATTATAGGAATTTTGTAGAATCGAGTTATGGATGTGGTCAAACCACATTACTAGATTCATACAAACTAGCTATAATTCTTGTGGGACAAGATCCACATCATAGTAAGCCTTGAGTTAGCTTTGGCTAAATCACCCAAGACTTAGTACGATCGGTGGATAACACATTACTGATTACATCTCTATGCAACTCTTGTTTATAGGATCAAGACCAATATTTACAAAAGACCTTGAGTTAGCTTTGGCTAAATCGCCCAAGATTTAGTGTAAATGCGATCTTATCATATCTTTTCAACGATTGGAATATGCCTATAGTTCTACTCGATCCAATTGAGTTAACTAGTTTTACTCAATCTAATTGAGCTTACTCTAACTCAAGCCATGATAGGCGGGACCAAGATTGTCCCTCCGCACCCTACCAAGATAATATGCGTTGCTCTGCTTTGGTAGATTCAACAACTACAAATGATCGAGGTAGTGATGGGTATCAAGGACCTGGTAGGCATTTACGAGTTGATTCGATTAAGATCTAATCTAATCATAATGTGTATCATATATGCATTAAGGCCTTTATTATCCTATATTAGCATGCATCACATAATACATACATTATTCTAGCATGCATCATATACATACAAGAAAATTATCCTAGCATGCATCATATACATACAAGCATTATTCTACTAGCATGCATCACATACATACAAGCAAAATCAAATATATATATATATATATATATATATATACACGGCTCTCCAAGCGTTTCCTTTGACCGCCATGTGTCATCGGCACCCTTCTCGTAACTTCATCTACAAGTGGACTTTTCCACCGCTCCATTTTGTACATTACAAATATGAAACTCGAGTTACATTCGAGTCTAAAACTATTTACAACTAGAATTTCAAAAGAAGAGGTACGACGCGCAGGTCGCATACACTATACAACACGCACAACCACAAAAACGGCACGCAGGCCGTATTATGAATTACAACACATCATTAACCAATTAAATTGGGGTCATTGGGCCATGACAATCACAGAATTATACATAATTCTAAATTATGTATTTTTACAGAAAATATCTATAATTTTTCCTATTTTTTTTTCAATTTTATGAGTCACCTCTCCGTAATGGTCCCGCTAAGCGGTTTCCAGGCACGATCGCGGGACAAGACCCCTTTCGGGGATAGGGGCAGTGCCCCTACTCGCAAAATAAACTTTGCGAGTGTCCCTACTACGATCTTACAGTAACTTAAGTCGCTGTCCCAAAAACCTAAAGCGAGAACTCGCCGTTTCAGAGTGTTTTTCTCGGTGGTTGAGGCCGACAAGTGTCCCAACACTCGTTGCTTCGACTCTTCGAGAAAAATACCCAAAAATTCTATAAAAATAGGAAATTTACAGAAACATAAAATTCTGTAATTTTTTATATCTAATATAAAAACCAAAAAAACAAAACACATACATGCTTCGAACCTGGCTTTGATACCACTGTTAGGTTTTTCGAGCCGCAAAAACCACTTTTTGCGTTGCGGAAACCTCAGAAGCCCCGGCCATGGATCCGTGCGAAGTATAAAATATAAAAATAACATGTATGTGTTTAATACCTTTAGATCTACTCTAGATCTACATGATAAGAAGTTACCCTCAATGCGATGCCCTTCGCAAATCCCGCTCGTCCAAAAGGTTCGTCGGAACTCGAGAGTGTCAAGTGCACACTCCTCTATTGGTATCCACACAAGCAATAGGTGGAGAAAAATACCTTAGAGTGTGATAGCGCCCTTTAGGAATTTCGGCCAAGGAGGTTGGGAGAGCTTGAGAGGGTGATCCAAGGAAGAAGATGAAGTTGTGTAACCCACAAAATGAATTCCCATCTAATGGTAATAGTGGCCGGCCACTTTTCTTAGGGAGGGGGGGAGGGGGGGGGGGGTTACATGCATGCATGTAACTCCTCCAAGAGCCAATGGCTCTTGGTCTCCCTCATGAGGTGGCAGCACATGCTAAGTCAATGGTGATGTGGAGCATCATCATTGGCCGGCCATGCCAAGTCATCATCATAACATGGCATTTGGTCAAGTCAAACTTGACCTTTCATCTTCCCTCTCAAGTCAAGTCAAACTTGACCTCTTATCTCCATTGGTTGATCAAATCCAACCATTTGATTCAAGTCAATTTCATTTAATGAATCTCTATTCATTAATTTAAATTGATTTGATGAATCAAATCTAAATTAGACTCATTCAACACTTGAATCAAATTGAGTCCAACTCAATTAGACTAATTAGGATTACTCTTAATCCAATTTAGTTCATCCTATGAACCTAATCCTCATGGTTCATCATATGAACCTAATCTCCATCTAATTGCCCTTAGTGTGTGACCCTATAGGTTCTTGTAACGTTGGCAATGTCCCTAAACCGATTTAGGAACATAAGCAATGAGCGGTATCTAGCAACACATCATTGCTACCCAAGTTACAAGAATGTTGAGCTCCAACATCACCTTTGTGACTACTAATTGTGACTCTCACAATATGTGACAATGTCCCTCTATCCTTGACATCTAGATTGACTAATTGAGGCATAGATCGTGTCATCCTCAGTACAATCTATATCTTGAACTCCAAGTATACTCACTCTAATCAAATGAGCTCAATATCTCATATTGACTCATTTGGGCATGGCCATGCACTTCGTGGTCTCACTCTATCAAGAATATCGATGTCACCCCCGTCATATAGGAGGGATAGATCCCATCTACATCACTCACATCCCTCCACATAATTTGTTACATACCCAGTAATCGCCTTTATAGTCCACCCATTTACGGGTGACATTTGACTAAGCCAAAGTATGCAACTCCTTATGTAGGGAACCATGGTGACTTCAGGTCTAAGAACTAATAGTCATACTAATAGGCACATGAGAAAGTATATGACACTCATATAATGATCCATGATACTTTCTCATGGCGGGTCATTCAGTATACATTCTCCAATGCATACCCATGTGTCAACTTGATATCTCATATCCATGACTTGTGAGATCAAGTCATCGTGTTGACCTACATGCTAGTCTCTACGCATTAACATTGTCCCTGAATGTTAATAGTCGACTAGGAATGATTAAGAGTAGTGTTCTCTATATCATCTCATTATCGATTCAACCAATCGATTGATTAGATAAGAACCTACTACTCAAGGACATTATTATATTTAGTTATTTGGCACCAATACAAGTAAATATAATAACCATGCCTTTATAAATAGGAATATGATACAATAAAGTCCATACAACAATCATCACATGATTGACTCTAGGGCTTTCACTAACAGTTATTATAGTCAAATTCCACTAAAGGAATGTGACCCTCCCAACTGCCTCCATAATCCATGACACAAGATCTTAATAGATCCTCCAGAGTCCGAATGTTACACTCGGACTATCCATCTGTCTGCGGATAAATCGTTGTACAGAGTTGAAGCTTTATGCCCATGGTCTGCTACAGACTCTGTCAAAAATCGCGAGGTAAACTATTGTCGCTATCAGATATAGTACTCAAAAGTATTCCATGCAGTCTGATAATCTCTCGGCAGTACAACTCTGCCAGATGGTCTAACGAGTCCGTCCCATGAATAAGCAGGAAATGAGTTGATTTGGTCAGTCGATCCACCATCACCCAAATCTCAAAGTGTCCTTTACGGATTCTCAACAATCCCATAACAAATCCATAGTGGTATATGCACCCACTTCCATTCCGAAATCGGAATTTCCTGGAGCAATCCAGCTGGTTTCTGATGTTCAACCTTCACCTACTGGTATACTAAATATCCAGCAACAAAGTCTGCGCTATCTCTCTTCATACCGTTTCCATCAGTATAAACATCTCAAATCTCGATACATCCGAGTACCACCAGGATGCATAGCAAATCTCGAATGATGTGCCTCCTATAGCAACTCTTTCTTAAGTGGATGCATGTCCAGAACACATGTCCATATTAGAGACGGAAAGTTATCTTCTCATAAGAGAAGTCTATCTACCATCCAAAATCCACTCCACCACACACTCTGTAAGTACATGGAAGACTATAGCGACCAATCTCCCTTGTTGCAACTGTTCGTGTTCCAGCAACTCTATAGTAGCTACCCAGTAGCTAGTCAAAATCCCATGAGCATTCCTGCTCCATATCACTACTACATGAGATCATATCTGTTAAAACCACATCACGTGTATAATAGCTTATCTCGTAGTTTCTTAACTGTCGTAAGCATAAGATACGTCTCATGCAACTGTATCGGATTCGCTCCGATCTCTGAAACGATGCATCTGCATAAAATACCCTTTCAACCACATCGGAAGGATTAACTAACACTGATGCAAATGTCAACCACCATCTAGGTCCTAAAACCCAATCTCACAAGCTTCCGATCGGGTGAATTCCATTACCCTTTTTGGTCAAACAAATCTATGGTATAGTAACGCTAAAAGTATCCTATCCACATTCATAGTATTAACCAATTCATTCAAGGTAAACCACCATCTTCGGTGGTCGAGTGCGCAACTCCAACTACCACCATCAACAGTAGCCAAGTTACGCAACTCCAATGACCACAACCTGATCCAATAATGTCCAAAATACACGATTTCTCAAATCCATGGACGACTAAATCATTCAATAGTCTAACAACAAAATCAAAAACTCATAAAATTCATACCTAATATGAAATTATTATCTTTACACACCTACATTTTCTTTACTCTTCACTGATGATATATCAATCATCACAATGACAATGATAATTGTATGACATCATGTCACTACAATATCAATACTCCAATCGTAAATCAACCCTAGAGTATACACAGGTGTCATTTGCTAATCTAAATAGATCATCTATCCACAACGGAGGATATTCACTTTTAACAACTATCGCATTCCATCATCGATAATCGATGCATAAACTTAAAGGTCCATCTCTCTTTCAACAAAGAGTTCCGGATCTTCTCAAGGAGAAATACTGGGACAGATAAATATCCCCTCCAACATCTCCTATAATCACAACTTACATTCTTCCAATTCCCATAGTGTTTAGTAACACTTATACCAGTCAAATTATCACTCGGTATGGGATCTTTGATATCGGAACTATTTCCGCAATCATTTCGATCGCCTACTCCACTTGCCTATGCAGCAAGCCTAGGATTTCATTCGAAACTATATCCGAATACTCTTAGATTATATGCACATCCAAGAGACATATCATACCATACTTCTAACAATTTGACCATCGTAAGGATATGTCTATAGTAAAGGTATGTCTATCAGAGTCTAAGGGCATCCCTTGACTTTTTAATTGTTGATCCACATCTCATCCGATGGTAGAGATACCACTGACCCACAAGTCGATGTAATCTATCTAATCCGAACTAAGAATGTTCTAGACAAAGACACCTGTAACTACAAGCATCTCTCAGTATATTAACCCAAAGGGTACACTAAAGTAATACCCTTAACGATCAATTATCTGTCGATCCGATCTAAGGCTTCCTGCAGGTCTCGACCTTTCTCTGAAGAGAGCAAGATCAGATCCAACAGTCCGCGACAATTCGGTCGCATTTCTGCGACGAATAATCCAGGGATTTTCCTAGTTCATCTGATCCCATCACTTAATCCTACGAGTTACAACTGTAGAATACCGAATAGATACGACCATCGTCGTATACTCTCTCCTCTGTACAAAGCCAATCCACATATGGGGGTAACTGTTATTGTTGTCTGTATGAGTCTTCTATGATGTCTTCTGCTGAAACTGCTAAATAAATCACTTCCCTTGAAGGGAAGTATCACGGAACTCCAACCATGCCTGAGATAGTAGGTCGCTGCTAATGAGATAACCCAATCTTTTGTGATGATCTCTGCTGTCGAGATTGTGCATCATCCTCCCAGAACACCATCGATAGTCTTCAACTGAGTCTTCAAAATACACCTCCTCAACTGTACTGGTTGCTTACAATAGCAACAGATGAACTGCTCCAACGCATAATCTGACTTCGCATGTCTTCGTGATCTGCACTGCATGAACATAATCCCTTCGGAGTCTTGGTTCTGATTTCACTGATAGCATCAGACAGTTCTGACGATCTGCGGTGGGTCTTCTATGATCAAAAAAACTCTCCACTAGTAGCTCATGGCCTATGACTCCGATCTTGCTCCTTTTGTCCAACATTTGGAGGCTTCTTATTCTAACATCTGACTTGCAATGTCTGCTTATCGATCTTCATTTCCTAAACACTTGTACGGAGTCATTTCTAAACTCCTGACTCAATCCAATGTCTTTCGGCAGGATCTGATAGAAGATCCAGTGATCTTACTCCAAAAGTAAGCCAATAATCGTGGGTGACTTAAAACACCCATTCACATTCTTAAGCTATTAGGTGAGCGTAAACTCTGTAAGTCTAACGACTTTGCATGGTATTCTCGTTACCGATGATCACCCTACTTGAAGCTCAAGAATCCCTATAATGTGTCACTGAAAGTGACGTGGGAAAATACTCTCTTTCAACATCACTAAACCATCATCAAGTGATATATTATTCCCCAAAGATTTTTTCTGCATTTACCACCAAATACCGGCTTGATCCTGATAATGGTATGCAAATAACTCTACTTTCTAACACGAGTTAAGTACTCAAAAGTACCTTCAAAGTTATACAACCGAGTACGAACAACTCAGGAATAAAAATCCCTATGAAACACCGTAAACTAGCCTTCCGCTATTTGCATCAACAATAGCCTACTTATCTTGTCCATTACCCAACAGGTAATGATCTGACTAGCATAATTAGTGAAAATCTCTAAGACTATAGTCTTTGATTTCCACAAGAAATGTGACGGCTTGACCCCTGCTTTCCGACTTGGTATCAGTCAACTCTCAAAGGTAAATCGCCTTTTCGACACATGTTTAAGACTCACAGACTCAACAGGTTGTTTTCGTGGTCAACTCAAACCACGATTACTAAGAATAACCAACACACTACAGGTAATTCCCTGTTATATTCACTAAATTCATAGCCAACAAAACCAGGAGTATAAACCCTAACGAAAACTCCGATTGGTCGCCTCGGTGGATGACACCTACTACGAGTCTACAAAGGTGTCATAACTCTGATTGTATACACCTATTGATCAAGTTTAGATAAATATCTACTAAACTATAAGTTACCAGGAATTCTTACCTCGTGCTGCTTGGAGCTCAGGCCGCTACCAGTCTCATCTCAGAAAACCAAAACCGAAACAAATCGACTCTCGAGAATCCAAGAATCGATACAAAACAACATTGTATGGCATCGCAGAATCTAGGGCTCTGATACCAATAAAGTTGTCACGCCCCGAGAGTATGCCGTGCCGAAAAGCAAATGGACAACATCTCCCTTGTACGTGGCAACATATCGTATTAATTCAAGGCCCGTAGGCCCATAATAAACATAACATATACAACTGAAGAAAAATAACAACATAACAAAACACAGTGGAAACAACACAACAACAATATAATCCCACCCACCATGCATATCGGTATGACTAACACCAAAACTAAGAAACACCATAACCAAACCAGAAAAGAAAGGTACAACAACAATAGTGTCACAGACTACAAATCATCACATAAAAACCAAAGACATCAAAAACATCAACAATAAATCCCAAAAGCTCAGACCCTCGGAGTTGAGATGAAACGATGTCAGCCAGCGGTTCTCCAAGTCGTCACGAAGACTTCTACCTTTTATCTGGGCGACAAAAAAACCCAGGGTCCATGGTGGTGAGTAAAACTCAGTATGTAATAAGAGAGAACATGTATATATATCAAATATCACATGTCATTCAATAGTAAAATCTATAGGTACATCAGGTAAACACCAGCATGATAATCATATACATGCATATATCTTCTAACCAAATGAACAATGTAAAATGCAGACATACCAGAAAGTCTGCTACACTACACCCATCCAACCTGGGCATATATCCACAATATAAGGTATGAAGAGTAATACTAACTCACACTACATCGTGATACGGGTCGAGGGTATCACAGTGACCGACCCACAAGCATACAGGTACCCGAGATACTACCATACAGAAAATGCAATAGTATGTATGAATATGTACAAACAAATGCAACAAACATAGTACATACAAATGCATCATCAAAGTGAGTATTCATATAGACTGCCTCTGTATGTATACTAATCACAATCATCCATGTATATATATATATATATATATATATATATATACACATGCATATATGTATATATATATAACAATATACAAAATGTCGTATGATATGGCAATGCAGCATGTATGGTCATGCATGCACACCCCTACTCGCTACCACGACATGACAACTGTCCCAACTCAACACCAACCACTGCTCTAGAGTGGCCGAGTGGGCAGTATGATCGAGTAGCATATGAGCGTAAAGAGCTTGCTACACAATGGGGGTCCCTACTGCTGGCCACTCCGACTGACACTATCTATGAGTGGTCGAGTGACAAGCACCCAGGACAACTACACGCAACTCCAACTACCACCGCTTATAGTGGTAGAGTGCGGCACAACAAATGCTCTGCCCTCACACCAGTTACTCCTCTGGGAGTAACCTGGGAGGCAGGATGACTGACGACTCTCTCAACCCCAAGGGAGACTATGTCGTCAGTATGCATGCAATGACATTAATGTACTGTCTCACATACAGACATTTACCACAGACTCTCTGTTCAACAGAGAGTCATACCCATTTGATCAATACACTCTCTATCCTGTAGAGAGTCGTACTCAACTGATCATGGCAAGCTAGGACCATCAATTCGTAGCGACACACTATTCACAACTCACCTGACCATTTACACAACACAGGGTTGGTAATAAGTATGCAACATACGAGTATTGGAATAAATCCTATATTTAGGTATTACCTACCCACGGATGATCTTTTACCCAATTTACAAATCTGGCCATCATCTGTACTCTAACATCTACACCCTACTAAACATTTATAGATCTACTTACATCACATCTGTAACTCCTAAATCATGATAAAGGAAAATGTAATATCAACATTTGAGCATATATATAGACAACGACAAGTATCAAGCATAAGGATAAATAAAAGCAGGGTCAAGATAATATGAACATATAAGATGATCATATCTATGTTTAAATCTGAATGTAACTACAACTACCTGACCAGGGTAAGAAATTACCCACCTGTTAAATAGCTCCGCTAGCTATCCACACGTATAAGCATCTGTCACTAATCAAAGCCCTACAAGACAACATGAACTACTATTAAGTTCTATTATACAATGAGTGATCGAATCGAATGTTACATGACTTCGTTTCCCAATCAACTAGATTGATCTAGTTATCCACTTAACCTAATCAAGCCTTAACATCTATCCTCATTCAATTAACTGCAAATCAATTCACTCCCAATTATCAAGCACAACAATCCTACAACATACAACTAGATTTAAATCAATAAACCTCTTAACTACAATTCAACATACAAACTCACCTTCCTCGGATCATCACCCATTGCCAACCTCCCACATCAAGATGGGTAGCCGAAGGAGTAGGAAAATTCGTTGATCTGAGCTCCATAACCACTGTGGATCACAGTAATGGTATCCTCTCTAAATCAATGGAGTCCAATAGAGAATAACTTGTTCAAATTACCCTCAACACCTATTATTAACATCCTATTACCATTCTTCCCAAAACTACTCTCTGAATTCAAAATCTGAAGAACAAAGAGAGGTTAAAGAGATTACCTAAAGATAGAATGGTAAGTCATCAGAACAAATCAACACCAAGTTGTCACTCGTTTCACAAGGAAGCTAAGCAGAGGGAAGAAATTTTGGCGATCACCCGAAGCTAGAGGAGGGCACATCATGAGACTAATCTCGCTGAAAAATAGAGCTCGTGGTGGATATAGGCGACGATGGAGGAGAGAACAGTGGCTAGTAGTAGGAATGGCAACGGTGGTCGCATGGCTGGCTATAGGCGACCGAAACTACTGCTCCCATTTGATGCTGCCAATCCCTACATGGATTCGACTACACTGGTGCCGAAAGAAGAAATACCCGGCTTCATTAGAGATCTGGATAAGGAAGAAGAGAACGCCCCTGACAGAGCCCATCCTCGATGAATGCAGGCGACAGCGAGAGCACGAGCAGAGATAAAGCTGGATCGGGTTGGATCGGATGAAGATCGGCACCGGCGGTAGCCGCTCTCTCTCTCTCGCGGCGGCGATGAGTGGCGCGGCAAGCGGCGCGGCGATCGGCGTGGAGGCAAGTCGACGGTCGATGAGTCAACAGTCGCAATGCTATTGGTGATCAGTGTCCTAGCGACTAACGAGTGGCTCCGTTGCCGCTCGAGGGAGAAATGAGGTGCAGTGGAAGATGGCAGGTTTGCGATTGGGAAGAAAGAAATCACGAGCGGGGAGGAGTCGCACGGTGAGAAAAGGAAACTGAAGAAACACCCACTAGAAAGGAATGCTCGACTATTAAAAGAATGGGTCGGGTTTGGGAAAAGAAATTGGTAGGGTTTAAATCCTATAAGACTAAACCCTAGATTCAATTAAACCATGATCCCTTTAATTAAACCCACAAAATTTTCATTTAAGTCCAGAAAAATTTCTAAAAATTTTGAAAAATTATATAAAATAATTTCTTAATTGACAAGGGTATTTTATTTTCTGATATCTCACATTTTTTGTTTAAATAGTGGTGCTGTGAGCTGGAAGAGTTCAAAACAAGATACAGTCACAGATTCTACTACAAAGGCCGAGTATATTGATGCTTTTGATGTGACAAAAGAGGTTGTTTGGATTAGGAAATTTATTTCTGAGCTTGGTGTAGTTCCTAGCATCGCGAGCCCTATAGAGCTTTATTATGACAATAACAAGGTTATAACACAAGCTAAGGAACCTCATTCTCACCAGCATTCCAAACATATACTACAGCGATATCACCTCATTCGAGAAATCATCGATAGAGGAGATGTGCAGATATGCAGAGTAGATACTGACGCTAACATTGCGGATCCCTTGACCAAGGCTTTGGAACAGAGAAAGCATGATGGTCATACTAGGTCACTGGGTCTTAGAGATTACAGTGATTGGCACTAGTGCTAGTGGGAGATTGTTAGTGTCATCCCTTAGTGGCAATCATCAGATGATTGATTAGGGATCATATGTATCATATTTCATTAATAATAGGTAAAGATTGATTATTATATTTACTTTATGCGTGTGCCAACCAAATCAATATAATAATGCCCTTAAATAGTAGGTTCTAATCTACAGTATATCAATTGATAGAATTGATTATGAGAAGCTGTAGAGAACACTATTTTTAAACATTCTTAGTCAAGTATTGTATTAATAGACAAAGGGATATATTAATACATTGAGACTAGCATGTATGTCAATGGATGACTTGATCTCACAAGTCATGGATATATTGTGAGATATCAGAAAAAAAAAATACCTATTTTTACTTATGAAATTATCTTAGGTAATTTTCCAAGAATTTTTAGTAATTTTTTTGGAATTAAACGGGGCTTGTACGGGATATGTACGGGGATAAGAAAAATATGATTTTAAAGGGTCTATTTTAATTATTTAATAGATTTAATTAACCTAAGTTATAAACCTAGGTTATAAGTTAACCCTATGGTTATTTTTTCCCCGATCCCGTTTCCTCTTCTCTCGATTTCTCCGGCGCTGCTCCGCACGACGCGACCGCGCTTCCTTCCTCCATCATGAGCCATCGTCGCATCCTCGTTCGCCCCATTTGACTCATATGCGACATGTCCTACACCACCCTTCCCATCGCTGTCGTCGCAATCTCTCCGCCGACACATTCTTCCTCCACGTCTCCGCCGCTCATCAAGCCTCTTCCTTCTCGCGGTAGGCGACGACGACTGAACTCCTCGATGCCCCGTGGGCGAGCCGGTGGCAAGTGTGGCTGAAGCATGCATCGGCAGCATCCTCTCTTCGTTCTAGTTGGGATCTTCTCGGTGAACGCTGTCGGAACAAGTTGCTCATCAACCGATGGGTTAGGGCAGCAGCAGGTATTCGACGAACGGAGCAAATTGGAAGGAGAGCCACCGGTGTAGCCACAAGTGCTGGTATAACTTGATCTACTCTCTTCTTTGCATCTACTAGTTATAGATTCTATTGGGTCAATGTATTTTGATCTAGATGTTGGGTTCTATTGATGGATTATACTGGCATTGAGGTTGTGAGCGAGAGGAGAGGACTCAGTTATGGGCTGGTGTTGGAGTTTTGGGTCGGTTGAGAGGGCTGGGGGTCTTGGCTGTGATGTTGCGATTGCTAGGTGGGAAAAGGCAATCAGAGTAATGGGTTCGGTCAATAAATCTAATCATTTCAAATTTATATTTCCTAAGGTGGATCAGTGAATCTCCGGTGGAATTTTCTTACTGCCTTCACCATTAATTTGTGGTAAGACCTCTATTATTGTTCTATTTCTTTGGATATGGATTGATCTTTATTATAGTGTATATGGGATTAAAGAAAGGGATAGATCGGTTAAGTGGATAGTTTAATTCATTAGATTTTGATCTTAATACTAGAGTTGATAATATAATCTGATTATATTTGCAATATGCAGGTTTTGGTCACGAGACAGGTCCACGGGCGTAAAGACAGTTGATATTCTTCATAGCAGGCGGGTATCTTTGAGTTATCTTCTTTTAGATATAGTCATATTGTTGTGCGTTGTTTACTATAGCTTGTAATAGTTTTCTATGCTTTTAACTTCCCTGGTATGTCACTACCTAGTATATGTTGTAGTCTTTTCATATACTTGTTATACTATGCTCTATCACTTTAATATTTGCCAATGGTTTATTTAGAACTAGAGTAGTGACATACCTTACATACTGGGCACTGAATGAATAATGAATATAACTTGCATGTGTACATAGACTTATGTACTTAGGTTATTTGATATAAGCTCCTATTGGTACATACCATAGGTAGCCATGGATTGATAGGTGTATCATGCATTAGTGACATGCACCATCTTGCATTATTGCATGACTGACGATCATCGGCTCCTCGGTAGGAGGTGATACTACTTGGTAGTTGAGCCCATCGTCAATCACATTATCTACACACACAACCACTCATGGGTTAGTAGTTTTTCAGGTGTGTGTGTAGTTGCTCTGTTAGGGCTCCACGGTGGTCGCTCAGGTGATTGGTATTGCGACGTGGTAGCAGATAGGGATCCCTCCTTTGTCGTGAGACGAGGAGATGAGACGAGCTGTTGTCCCCCATATACATACATGGGGTAGGAGGGTGATACTCTGCCAGCATCTTGTTCACTCAGTCAACAAGGTGTAGTGACGGTAGAGTGCACAATTGTCACAACCCTACCTACTCGGCCGACACACATGACATGTCGGTGGCTTGACTGGCATCAGGGGTGACACAGGTGATTACATCATGTGCATATGTTTTTACTATATGCATTGATTGTTGCACTTTTGGTTGTTGCATATGATTGTCATGCACATATAGGAGATATTACGTTGTTTATTTTGGTTATTCTACAAATACTGGTGTGGATGTATTTCATGTCAGCTTAGGTGATTTTGGTATGTACAGTTTCAAGTATGTATTTTGTTGGTGCAGTAGGCACCTAAGTCGAACCTGAGTTTTGATTATAGTAAATGATACAAAGTTAAGCTCATATTGTTGTCTCACGAGCTAAATCGAGTGTGCAAAAAAGTGCTAAAGTTGGAGCTGAAGGCTAACGACACCCGGAGGAAACCGCGGTGGTCGGGCGATACTCGAGTGACTTCGGAGGGAGCCGAAGGAATCGAGTGGAAGGCCGGAAGCGAAAGCGACACAGTAAGTATCGAGGTAAGCTCGTGTGTGTAAGTGTAAGTGAGGTCGTATCCTCCTTACGGGGATGGTCTTAAGCATAGATTCGACCCAAGACATCCCATGGATGGTCTAGGTCGAGATCGGATAGTCGGAGGCCGTCAAAATAATATTTTTGTTAAGCTAACTTTGACTTATAGCTAGAATTAGTCGACTGCCAGCTTGGAGGACTCGACTGCCATCCATCAGTCAACTACTTGCAGTCAACATTCGACTGATGCTGCCATCAGTCGACTGATGATGGCCATCAGTCGACTGATGGTCAAGGATCAGCTTTGAGGAGTCAAGGCTTATCACCTCATTTCAAGGGGATGGGTGCTCAAATCTCATTGGCTAAAGTTCCTCTCAAGAAGGGGCTCAAAGGCTATAAAAGGAGGACCTCTCCTAGGGTTTTCTCATCAATTCTAAGCTTCCAAAAGCCTCCGTAACGCTACAACTCTCCGACAACGAAGTGTTAATTCTCCGACGCTCTAGGTTTAATTGTTTAATTTCTTTTTCCGTCGGTATAAGCTTCAATTCAGTTTATCTCTTTTTATTATTGCCTCGGAGTTTTTATCATAACGAGGAGAGGGGGAGTGTCCCTCTACCTCAAGCTTTTGGTGTTTTCTTGTATTCGATTAACTCCTACCTCCAACGAGGAGGAGTTCTTTAGTGATTTACCCTCCGTGTGTGATCAAGGATCACTAGGGCCTTGGAGTAGTAGTTGAAGGCTACGAACCAAGTAAAAAATCTACTTGTCACTTTTAGTTTTCATTTATCTTTCCGTTGCATTTAATTGTCTACTTGAACGAATTCGTATGAAAAGTCGCTATTCACCCCCCCCCCTCTAGCCATCCGCTCGATCCAACAATTGGTATCAGAGCCGGGGGTGCTAAGATTTGGTGAAACCACCAATCTAGCTTTCTACGAATTTTTTTTCCGATTTATTTTCTGTTTATTTCGATTTTTTCACTTTTTTTTCATCCGTGAAGTTTTTCTCCTCTCGCACTACTAATCCAATACGCGAGTCTTGGGACATTTCCGTTGTTTGTGGTTTTAGATTTTTTTCGCTTCATCCTTTTGTCTTTTTTGTTTCAATGGCCCATCTCGAGGGTTTTAGCACCATCCGACCTCCGTTTTACAACGGAGATGACTTCCGTTATTGGAAGGGTCAGATGAAATGCTTTCTTAAAACCCAAATCGAGATGTGGATCATAATCCAAACGGGATTCACACTTCCGACTAACGAAGTGGGTGAATCCTTGGATTATGACCAATGGACCAATGCGACAAAAAGACAAGTCAAAGTCGATGCCAAGGCAACTCAAATCCTCCAATGCGGCTTGTCTAAGGAGGAGCTTAATCGCGTCGGCCTCTTCATCAGTGCAAAGGACCTTTGGACAAAGCTAGTGGAGCTACACGAAGAGACCGATGAAGCCAAGGTATGTAAGCGCGATCTTTTGTTCAATAAGTTATATAATCTAAAAATGCAGGAACATGAGACGACAATGCAACTTCACGCTCGCATTCAAGACATAGTCAATAACCTACACGCGATCGGACAAAAGGTCGAAAACCACGACCTTATTAGATATGTTCTTAACTCATTTCCTAGGACTACCTTGTGGGCATCCATGGTCGATGCCTACAAGGTCTCCAAGGATCTTTCAAAACTTAGATTAGATGATTTTTTTTCTGATTTCGAACTTCATGGGTAGTCTAACTCAGAACCCGAGAAGGGTATAGCACTTGTTGCAGGTTCGAGGAAGAAAACCACGAGCAAGCCACCCCCGAAGGAAGAAGAAGATGAGTCCGATTCGGAGGTCGACCCGGAAATGGAGGCCAAACTAGTCAACCTAATTCAGAGGATAGTCAAGGGCCGAAAGCAAACCGTCACTCGACCTAACGAAGGTAAGCCTAAAAGTTCTAACATTAGGTGTTACGAATGCAACAGGTTTGGACACATCAAGTCCGAATGTCTGAAGCTCAAGTGCAAAGCACCGAAACACAAAAAGGCACTCAACGCTATGTGGGAAGAAGCGTCCGAGGAAGAAGACGATGATCGCATCCTCATGGCTAAACCAGTTGAATCGGAGACGGAGTCAGAACCGGAACACGAATCTAAAATCGAAGATGAATCGGACTGTGAAGCGCTATTCAAGACAAGCCACGGATACGCATCCGATTCAAAGAATACACTCAAGGTAAGTCGATCCCTTATTAGTATGCTTTATAGTGCAATTAAATTCTTAACTAGGAAATTAGCTAAGTCCGAGTCCAAGGTCGAGACCCTGGTTGAGGAAGTTAAACTCCTCAAACACGAGGTCTCCCTAGCCTCTTCGACTAGTCGAGTTCGAGAGGAGGATGCAACTCGGGTTGAAAAGCTCGAAGTTGAGAACTCACTCTTGAAGAGTCAAGTCGAAGATCTTAGGAACACGTTGGAAAGGTTTACTTTGGGATCCAAAGGACTTGACCTCCTACTTGGATCGCAAAGGGTCGTGTACAATAAGGCCGGACTAGGGTTTAGCTCAAATACGACCAACAAGTCATATATGTCGATTGTAAGTCGACATAAAAAATGTGTCCAAGAATGGGTCCCTAAGACCGCTTTGATTTCAAACTTAGGGTCAAACCAGTACTGCGTTCCCAAGGACCAAGTCCACTATGTGGAGAGACCGAACCGATTCAACGGTCCAGGGGGAGCCAGTATAAAATTTGTTTGTGTTTTAACTTAGAAATTGCATGCTTAGGTTAGTTATTTATTTTCTTTTTAGAATGGTTAGATAGGACTATAACTCATCAATACTTGGTAACATAGTACCAGGACGCGGTGAGATGATAGTACGCTAGGAAAGTGGAGCCTTGTGTATTCAGGCTAGATAAGGCATATCTAGTTCGGTGCACTTGACCGAGCAAAACTAGCTGAAGCTACCTCGCCGTATCCTAGTCTAGTTAGACCAGGAAGTGGTCGTAGGTAAGTCAAGTCTCTATTTTCTTTAAAATGGCTTTGTCTAAAGAAGTGGGCATTTTTCCGATCAAAGAAGGCCTCTATGCCTCGCCACGACCTGGAAGCCATGATCTTGAAAAGGTGACTTGACGAGTCTAAGGTCAAATCCGAATCTAACGCAAGGTTGAAAAGTGTTCAAATCATTAAATTTAAATCAAGTAAAATTGGAAGTCATCTCACAAGAACATATAGGGTTAACATGTTTGATCATGTAGACATGGGTGAGATGATTTAGGTTAATAATCTTCAACAAATCTTTAATAAATCCAATATCCGATCCAACTACCTTGCATGTAGGATCAATGGATGTTGGACAATGGTTGCTCCCGACACATGACCAGGGATCAACTCAAGTTTTCGAAGCTTCGATTCAAACGACAAGGATCAGTAGCCTTCGGAAACAACGACAAGCTCAAAATCATCGGATCAAGTGATATTGAGCTCGACTCTAACTTTATTATTCAAAATATCTTATTGGTAGAAAATTTTCAATATAATTTTCTTAGTGTACGCCAATTGTGTGATAATAACTATAAGGTCATATTTCTAGAAAATGAATGCATAATTAATACAAATGAAACTTCTAAAACAATCCTTAAGGGAACCAGAAATAACAATATTTATACTATTAATTTAACTAACTCCTCAACCAAGTGTCTTTTGACACGGCAAGAGGAATCATGGTTGTGGCACCGATGACTCGGTCACTCACACCCAAGACTCATCCACAAGATGAGTCAGAGTGACTTAGTTAGAGGTTTGCCTAACCTCAATAACTTGAATAATAAAATATGTAATGCTTGTCAACAAGGTAAACAATCTAGGACACAACATCAACTAACTAATCAAGAACGAACCAAAAGTGTTCTTGAGCTCCTAAACATGGATCTATTTGATTCACACGGAGCTAAGTCACTTAATGGGAGTAAATTCTTCTTAGTCATAATTGATGACTATTCTAGATTTACTTGGGTTAGGTTCATCAAACACAAAAGTGATACCCTAGATAAATTAATCAACCTATTTAAACTAATAGAAAATCAACAAAACCTTAAAATCAAAAGACTTAGGACTGATCATGGTGGTGAATTCGAGAACCACAGGTTTACAGAATTCTATAACCTAAATAGATACCACCATGAGTTCTCTTGCCCTAGAACCCCACAACAAAATGGTCTAGTAGAACGTAAAAATAGAACCCTACAAGAAGCCACTAGGACAATGTTAAACAAGTATAACCTACACGATAGGTTTTGGGCAGAAGCCGTAAGTACGACATGCTATGTCCAAAATAGGATCCTTATGGTAAAGAGGCACCTTAAGACCTCATACGAGATTTATCACAATAAAATACCTAACATTAAGTACTTTAGGGTATTTGGGTGTAAGGTACATATCCTAAACACTAAGGATTACCTAGGGAAATTTACATCTAAAACCTCGACTGGAATCTTTCTAGGATACTCGACTACAAGTAGAGCTTATAGAGTACATAACCATGACACCCTTAGAGTCGAGGAGACTATCAATGTAGTTTTTGATGAAGGACACGAACCTACGAAACCCCCGGCAACCCCAATTAGCGAGTCGATTCATACCAGATTCAACTCCGATTCGGAGATCAAGTCTAGTATTAATCCTAACCTAAGTCAACCAAGTCATTCTATCGACCAAGTGGTAGATGACACTAACCAAACTAGGACTCAAACGAGTCATCCTATTGACCAAGTGGTAGATGACTCAAACCCAAATCAAACTAGGACTCAAACGAATCATCCTATCGACCAAGTGATAGGTGATCCAAGCCTAGGAGTTTGAACTAGAGCCTCATACAGAAACCTTAGTCAAATCTCCTTAATTTCCAAAATTGAACCCAAAACTATTGACCAAGCTCTTCTTGATTCCGATTGGATTATTACAATGCAAGAAGAGCTAGCTCAATTCACTAGGAACGAAGTGTGGGAATTAGTGTCACGTCCTAAAGATAAAACAATCATTGGAACAAGGTGGGTGTTTAGAAATAAATTTGATGATAAAGGTGAAGTAATTAGAAATAAAGATAGATTAGTCGCTAAAGAGTTTAGTCAAGTCGAAGGTTTAGATTACGACGAGACCTATGCCCCAGTAGCTAGATTAGAGTCCATTCGAATGTTATTAGCATATGCTGCACATCGAGGATTTAAGTTGTTTCAAATTGATGTGAAGTCAGCATTCTTGAATGGATATATTAAAGAGGAGGTTTATGTTAGTCAACCCCCCGGTTTCGAAAGCCTAGATAAACCCGACCATGTCCTTAGGTTAAAGAAAACTCTCTGTGGACTTAAACAAGCTCCTCGAGCTTGGTACGAGAGACTTTCGATTTATCTTAAGTCCAAAGGATTTAATCAAGGTGTAGTTGACCCAACTCTTTTCGTAAAAACCGTAGGTAAAGACATATTCATAGCCCAAATCTACGTAGATGATATCATCTTCGGAACCACCAACTCGATCCTACTAAATGAATTCATTTCCCTTATGGAAAGTGAATTTGAAATGAATTTAGTAGGTGAGTTGAGTTTCTTCTTAGGTCTACAAATTAAACAAACTAAAGATGGAATATACCTACATCAACGCAAATATACTAGGGAATTAATTAAATGCTTTGGAATGCAAGATGCTAAAATTATTAATACCCCAATGGCAACGAATGTAAATATAGAAGAAGATGTAATCAGAAATTCAATTGATTTAAAATACTATAGGAGCGTAATAGGAAGTCTCCTTTACTTAACTGCGAGCCGACCTGATATCCTATTTGCAGTAAGTATGTGTGCAAGGTTCCAAACCTATGCCAAGAAGTCTCACCTAACTCTAGTCAAGCGTATCCTTAGATATCTAAAGGGTACACTTAATGTCGGTATTTGGTACCCTAGATCTACCGAGTTCGAACTAACCGGCTACTCCGATTTGGACTATGTCGGTAGTAAGCTCGATAAAAAGAGTACGAGTGATTATTGTCAACTTCTCGACTCAAGTCTAGTGAGTTGGTGCAGTAGGAAGCAACACTGTGTTGCCTTATCTACCACCGAAGCCGAATACATCGCGATGGGTGAGTGTGTTACTCAACTTCTTTGGATGAAGCATACTCTCCGGGACTTTAAGTTAGATTTTACGAACACTAAACTCCACGTAGATAACATTAGCTCAATTAAACTAACTAAGAATTCGATATGTCATTCTAGGACCAAACATATAGAGGTCAAATACCATTTCATTCGAGAACATGTGGCCAACAGAGCCATACAACTCGAATACGTCAAATCGAAGTCCAACTTGGCAGACTTATTTACTAAACCCCTACCCGAAGCCGAATTCAGTCTATTAAGACAAAAATTGGGCATGTGCATAGTAGAATAGGAACATACAAATTTATTTTCTTATTACTATTTCTTACTTTTCTTGTTCATGGAACTAGCATAGGACATACCTTAGATATCATGCACCTATAGATTTAAGGAGCCAATACATCTCACAACACATAGGACTAATGTGTTTGTGTACTTAGCCACGTAGAAGGGCGTGAGATGTTAAGACCTTACTCCTGGTTCCAGATGTAGAGCTAGTGCATCGCCATGAACCATGGAGTATAATCATATATATTAACCAACTCTGACTAGGACTTGTTGATCTTTCATATCAATCAAGTCAAATAAGAGTCAATCATTTTATAGATGAGCTTATTTTCAAAATAATATGGAACATGCCTGGACTTTAAATTTAATACCTATATTTTTTTTTCTCAAACACCCACTCTCTTTTCAATAAATGGCAAAAGGGGGAGAAAAAGGCCAAAGTTAAGGAATCAAATTTTTTTTTATAACTTAACTCACTTCATACTTATTCACATGGCCAGAAGTTAAGTAAATGTTTATTTAACTTTAAGTTTTGAAAATTTACTTAACTTTAATTTGTGCATCTTAACTTGTTTGAGTTAACAAAAGCAATAAAGGCCAAGTTAAGAGAATTCTTAACTTAAACTTATTTTTAATACTATGGCCAAACGTTAATGCTTTACTTAAGAAAGGGGGAGAAAGGGTCAAGTTAAGAAGTCCTCTTAACTTAAATGTTTTACTAAGGCCAACTTTAAGTAATGTTAATTACTTAAACTCTTCCTAAATTTCAACCATCAAGGGGGAGGATTAAGGTCTTCTTTCAAGACTCACCCTCGGTCAAGGGGAAGTACTTGAAGAAAATCCTTACTACTCCTACTTAATTTATATTATTACTGTTTCTCATGCATATTGTTTTCCTTCATGCATATTATTTTCTTAACTTTGTTTGTGGGTTTGTCATAGATCAAAAAGGGGGAGATTATTGGTGCAATAGGCACCTAAGTCGAACCTGAGTTTTGATTATAGCAAACGATACAAAGTTAAGCTCATATTGTTGTCTCATGAGCTAAATCGAGTGTGCAGAAAAGTGTTAAAGCTGGAGCTGAAGGCTAGCGAAACCCGGAGGAAGCCGCGGTGGTTGGGCGACACTCGAGTGACTTTGGAGGGAGCCGAAGGAATCGAGTGGAAGGCCGAAAGCGAAAGTGACACAGTAAGTATCGAGGTAAGCTCATGTGTGTAAGCGTAAGTGAAGTGTCCTCTTTATGGGGATGGTCTTAAGCGTAGATCTGACCCAAGACATCCCATGGATGGTCTAGGTCGAGATCGGACGGTCGGAGGCCATCAAAATAATATTTTTGTTAAGCTAACTTTGACTTGCAGCTAGCATTAGTCGACTATCAGCTTGGAGGACTTGACTATCGTCCATCAGTCGACTACTTGCGGTCAACATTCGACTGATGCTGCCATCAGTCGACTGATGATGGCCATCAGTCGATTGATGGTCAAGGATCAGCTTCGAGGAGTCAAGGCTTATCGCCTCATTTCAAGGGGATGGGTGCTCAAATCTCATTGGCTGAAGTTCCTCTCGAGAAGGGGCTCAAAGGCTATAAAAGGAGAACCTCTCCTAGGGTTTTCTCATCAATTCTAAGCTTCCAAAAGCCTCCGCAATGCTACAACTCTCCGACAATGAAGTGCTACTTCTCCGACGCTCTAGGTTTAATTGTTTATTTTCTTTTTCCGTCGGTATAAGCTTCAATTTAGTTATCTCTTTTTATTATTGTCTCGGAGTTTTTATCGTAACGAGGAGAGGGAGAGTGTCCCTCTTCCTCAAGCTTTTGGTGTTTTCTTGTATTCGATTTAGTCCTACCTCCAATAAGGAGGAGTTCTTTAGTGATTTGCCCTCCGTGCATGATCAAGGATCACTAGGGCCTTAGAGTAGTAGCCGAAGGCTACGAACCAAGTAAAAAATCTACTTGTCTCTTTTAGTTTTCATTTATCTTTCCGCTGTGTTTAATTGTCTACTCGAACGGATTCGTACGAAAAGTTTCTATCGCTATTCACCCCCCCCCTCTAGCGATCCGCTCGATCCAACATATTTTTGTTGATAAACTATATCAGCATGATTATTATTGCTATTTATAGTTTACTATGCATGACTATTAGATATCCGCTGAATTTTACTCACTCCATTGATATCTCTTATATTTCAAGATGAAGACTTCTAGAGGGTCCAGTTGTAGGGATTTTTTATGCAAAATAGCATATGCGCAACGGAAAAATAGGATCCCTTCCAAGTGATCCTTGCGAAAGAAAACCTCGTACAAAAATAAATTTCTCAAAACCTATCTTATAGGAGAATATTACCTTTGTTGTGTGCCCTTTTTAATCCCGCTTCTCCTTGGGTTTGTTGGATCTTTTAGCACGTTCAAATGTCCGTGCCTCTATATGTATCCACACGAGCAAGCTCTTGTCTCACAAAAGAAACTAGAAGAGCTCTCCTTTACTTCTTTCTAGAGAAGTCCCTAAAGGAGAGGAAGGTAGGGAAAAGAGAAAGGAAGAAGAAGACCACTCTTCTTACTAGCCTACACTCACAAAAGACACACAACCAAAGCCTCTCACCACCAAGCTCTCTCCAAGCCTCAAACTTCCACCAAGTTGGCCGGCCACCCCGTGGAGTGTTTTATAGGATTGAAAAAACCTTTCACCTCCTATCACATTCAATGCAATCAATTGCATTGAAAAATAATTTTGGCCGGCCACATGTGGAGAAATTCCAAAGGTCAAAACCCTTTGTCTCCATCCACCTCATCAAGCTTAGGTGGCATGCTTAGGTGGCATGCTTATGTGGCATTCATGCATGTTGAATTAATCTTATTAATTCAATAAGCTTATGTTATCATATTGAATTAATCTCATTAAATCAATAAGGTAACATATTGAATTAATCTTATTAAATCAATTAAGCTTAGGCTATCATGATAACATATTTATTTAATCTTATTAAATTAATAAGCTTAGCATATTGAATTAATCTCATTAAATCAATAAGCTAAAATTCTCATTAAGCTTAAAGTCCAAAAACCATTTTGTACTTAAGCTTATTCCCAAATTATTCTAGTCAAACTAGAATGCACTAATTCTTCTAATCATCATGCTCTTTGTGTGTGACCCTATAGGCTCTCATAACGTTGGCAGTGGATCTAAACTCTTTTAGATACACAAGCAATGAGCGGCATCTAGCAATACATCATTGCTACCCAAGTTACGAAATAAGTCAAGATCCGACTAACCTTTCCGTGACTACTATAATGTATGACCGTGTCCTTCTATCCTTGATATCAGATTGACAAATGAGGCATAGACCGTGTCATCCTCGATCAATCTATGTGTTTCTTGATCCCTGAGTAAACTAACTCAAACAAATGAGCTCAATATCTCATATTGACTCATTCGAGCATGGCCATGCGTTTTAGTAGTTCTACTCAATCAAGGGGCCCACAGATATCACTCCCGTCATATGGGAGGGATAGATCCCATCTTCATCACTCACATCCCTCCGCACAATTTGTTATATACCCAGTAATCGCCTTTATGATCCACCCTGTTACGGGTGACGTTTGACGATACCAAAGTACATAACTCCACCGTAGTGACTTCAGGTTTGAGGACTATTCATACCAATAGTCACATGAGAAAGTTTATGACACTCATATGACGATCCATGAAACTTTCTCATGGTGGGTCAGTTCAGTATATATTCTCTAATATATACCCATGTGTCAACTTGATATCATATATCCATGACTTGTGAGATTAAGTTATCAATTGACCTACATGCTAGTCTTTATGTATTAATATTGCCCTTGCATATTAATACTTGACTAGGAACATTTAGGAAAGTGTTCTCTACAACCTCTCATAATCAATTCTGCCAATTGATGTGCTGTAGATAAGAACCTACTTTTCTAGGGCATTATTATATTTAATTTAGCTGGCACAAGCAAGATGTAAATATAATAACCAATCCTTTGCCTTTATAGAATATGATACAAAATGTTCCCTATTCAACCATCACATGATTGGTTCTATAACTAACAATCTCCCACTAGCACTAGTACCAATCACTATAATATCTGATACCTAGTGACCTAGTGTGACCATCATGCTTCCTCTGTGCCAAAGCCTTTGTCAATGGATCTGTGATGTTAGCTTCTGTCGATACTCTGCATATCCTCACATCTCCTCTATCGATGATCTCTCGAATGAGATGGAAGCGCCGCAGTATGTGCTTGGTCCGCTGATGTGATCGAGGTTCCTTAGCCTGTGCAATAGCCCCATTGTTGTCACAATAGAGGTCTATTAGATCTGCAATGCTAGGAACTACCCCAAGTTCACTGATGAACTTGCAGAGCCAAACAACCTCCTTTCCGCATCGACGCGAATATACTCGGCTTCATTGTAGAATCAAGAATCGTGTCTGCTTCGAACTCTTCCAGCTCACAGCTCCACCATTCAGGCAAAACACATACCCCGATTATGATCTATAGTCATCCTTGTCTGTTTGGAAGCTTGCATCACTGTAACCCTTTACAGTTAGCTCCTCATTGCCTCCAAATATCAGAAAATATTCTTTCGTTCTTCGTAAGTATTTAAGAATATTTTTGACTGCTATCCAGTGACTTTCACCTGGATCCGACTGGTATCTACTCGTCATGCTCAAAGCATACGAGACGTCAGGACGAGTACAAAGCATGGCGTACATGATAGACCCTATAGCAGATGCATAAGGGATCTTATCCATGCGATCTCTCTCCTCCTTAGAAGAGGGACATTGAGTCTTCGAAAGACTCACACCATGTGATAAAGGTAAAATTCCTTTCTTGGAATTTTGCATAGCAAAACGATCTAGCACTTTATCAATGTATGTACTCTGACTTAGGCCAAGTAATCTTTTAGATCTATCTCTATATATCTTGATTCCTAGAATATAGGCAGCTTCACCTAAGTCTTTCATCGAGAAACAATTCCCTAACCACATCTTCACAGACTGGAGTGAGGGAATATCATTTCCGATGAGAAGTATGTCATCTACATACAAGATAAGAAATACAACTGTGCTCCCACTATTTCTCTTGTAGACATAAGGTTCATCTTCATTCTTGATGAAACCAAACTCCTTGATTGCATCATCGAATCGAAGATTCCATCTTCGAGAGGCTTGCTTTAGTCCATAAATGGACCTTTGCAGTTTGCATACCTTTCCAGGATGCTTTGGATCTTCAAAACCCTCAGGCTGTGTCATGTACACATCCTCGAGTAGCTTTCCATTCAGAAAAGTGGTTTTGACATCCATCTGCCAAATCTCATAATCGTGGTAGGCTGCAATAGCAAGTATGATCCGAATGGATTTAAGCATCGCAACTGGTGAAAAAGTTTCATCATAGTCAATACCATGAATTTGTTTGAATCCTTTAGCCACCAATCTACCTTTATAGGTATGCTTATTAACATCCATGTCAGTCTTTACTTTAAAGACCCACTTACACCCAATGGGTTTTACCCCTTCAGGTGGATCAACCAAAGTCCATACTTGGTTAGTGTACATGGATTACATTTCGGATCTCATGGCCTCTAGCCATTTCTCGGAATATAGGCTCATCATAGCTTCTTGATAGGATGTAGGCTCATCAAGATCGACAAGCAATACATCACCATTGTCAGTCAAGAGAAAAGAATATCTCTCGGGTTGATGACGGATCCTATCAGATCTACGAAGAGGTTGGTCTACTTGAACAGGTGTTTGCTCCACAACTCTTTGGGCAACAATTTCCTCATCCACAACACTTTGTGGTGCCTGTTCATTTACCATCGAAGCCTTAGTGTTATCTTCATCTTGAATTTCTTCAAGATGAATTTGACTCCCACTAGTTTTTCTAGAAATAAATTCTCTTTCTAGAAAGACAGCATTTCTGGCAACAAACACCTTGCCAAGTAAAAGTAATATCCCTTAGTTTCCTTGGGATATCCTACAAAATAACACTTATCTGATTTGGGTCCTAGTTTATCTGAGACTTGACGTCTAACATAAGCTTCACAACCCCAAATATTTATAAAAGACATTTTGGGACTCTTCCCAGTCCATAACGTATATTGTGTCTTTTCTACGGCTTTTGATGGGACGCGATTAAGTGTGAAAGCGGCTGTCTCTAGAGCTAAACCCCAAAAGGAAGTAGGTAGATCAGTCTGGCTCATCATTGATCGTACCATATCTAATAGAGTACGATTTCTCCTCTCAGATACATCATTCCATTGTGGTGTTCCAGGTGGAGTGAGTTGAGATATTATCCCACACTCAGCCAGGTGATCACGAAACTCTTGACTAAGGTATTCACCACCTCGATCTGATCGAAGTAACTTAATACGCTTACCAAGTTGGTTTTGTACTTCATTATTGAATTCTTTGAACTTTTCAAAGGATTCTGACTTATGTCTCATCAAATGTAAGTAGCCAAATCTACTCATATCATCAGTGAAAGTAATAAAGTACTTATAGCCTCCTCTGGCTTCGACATTGAAAGGGCCACATACATCAGTATGTATGAGTCCTAACAAGTCCATCGCTCTCTCGCCATGTCCACTAAATGGAGTTTTAGTCATCTTTTCTAAAAGACAATATTCGCATACCTCATATGATTCAAAATCAAATGAGTCCAATAATCCATCTTTATGGAGTTGGGATATGCGTTTTTCATTTATGTGACCTAGGTGACAGTGCCAGAGATATGTTTGGTTCAAATTATTCAATTTGAACCATTTGGTATTTACGTTATAAATTGGGTTTTCTAAATCTAGAACATAGAGACCATTCATAAGTGGTGCATTACAATTGAATATTTCATTCAAATAAATGGAACAACATTTGTCCTTTATTATAAAAGAAAAGTTTTTCTTGTCTAAACAAGATACAGAAATTATGTTCTTCGTTAATGCAGGTACATAAAAGCACTCCTCTAGTTCTAAGATAAGCCCAGTGGGCAAAGACAAAGAATATGTTCCTACAGCTACAGTAGCAACTTTTGCGCCATTGCCTACTCGTAGGTCCACTTCGCCCTTTGCCATTAGTCTACTATTTCTCAGTCCCTGCACATTAGTACAAATGTGAGATGCACATCCGGTATCTAATACCCATGTAGAAGAAATAGATAGATTAACTTCTATAACGTGTATACGAGGCGTAAGTCCACTTCTTTTCTTCTTTACTTCCTCAAGGTAGACTTTGCGGTTCCGCTTCGATGTCGATCTCACCCAATGATACAGTCCCCTTCCTTAGGTACTTTACCTTTACCCTTTGAAGTGGATGAATTGGCCTTGCCTTTGGCTTGGGTCTTACCCTTGCCTTTGTGCTTACCTTTGCCCTTCTTGACCATTAGTACGTTACTAACTTTCTTCTTGAGATTCGGTTGTGATTCTTAACATGCCGAGAATCTCGAGCAAAAAGGCTTATCAATTTCATTCATGTTATAATTCATGATGAATTGATTATATGCTTCCGGCAATGATTGCAGGATAACATCAGTTGTCAATTCTTGGCTCAGTGGAAAACCTAGTCTTTCAAGGTTCTCAACGTACCCTATCATTTTAAGTACGTGAGTTCCTACAGGTGTTCCTTCTTGCATCTTGCATGCAAAAAGAGCCTTAGACACTTCAAAACGCTCGTTCCTAGCTTGTCATTGATATAGTTGTTTCAAATGCTCAACCATACCATAGGCATCCATGTTCTCATGTTGCTTCTGAAGCTCAGAGTTCATGGTGGCAAGCATAAGACATGACACATCTAATGTGTCATCTTGATGCTTCTTATAAGCATCCTTTTCAGCACTAGTGGCCGCAGGGGTAGGTGTTTCAGGGATAGATTGCTCTAGGACATATAGTTTACGTTCTTGCTTGAGGATAATCCTCAAGTTCCTATACCAGTCTAGAAAGTTAGCTCCATTGAGCTTGTCTTTCTCAAGGACAGATCGCAAGTTGAGGGGGTGTGTCGTGTTAGATGACATGGTGATCTACAACATTAAAATGCAAAATTAAGTATCATACCTAAGTCATTTAATTAGGCCTTTAATTAAATAAGGCTCCCACTAAATTCTCATAGCTTTGATATGAGCTAATCATTGATGTAGGCAAACACATTTTTCTTACATCATTAGCTTCTATTTAGCTATAAATTTATATGGGATAAAGATCCACATCATACTTCATCTTGAGTTAGCTTTGGCTAATCGCCCAAGACGTAGTATGATTAGGTAGGCAATCTTTTTCCAATTACATCTAATGTAACTCTTTAATAGCTTTGGTTAAGTTTAGATTAGTTTAGTGCTTATTCTTAAACCAGCTTCCAGGCCGTGGCGAGGCACAGAGGCCTTCTTTGATATCGGAGCAACGACCACTTTCTAAGACAAAGCTGATGTTCGGAAATCACACAAAACTAATTTTTAAAACTTATGTTCAAAGCTAATATATGCCTCTACTTTCTTAATTAATTAAGAAAAACTTAATTAAGTCTTAACCAAGTTTGATAGCGGGACATCACGATTGTCCACTCGCACTCTTCCAAGATAAAATGCATTGCTTTGCTTTGGCAAACCCAACAACAAATGATCGAGGAAGTAGTGAGTACCAAACTTTGGTAGGCATATCGTTTTTGACTTATTAAGAAATAAACTTAAACATGCATCACATACATATTAGCATACATCACATATAAGCTAAATTAACATGCATCACATACATATTAAACTAAGCGTGTCATGGTTATGGCCCTTATTCTACAATCTTCTCAAGCCAATGAAAAGATTGATTGGTCAACCTAGGGATAGCATCTTCTCCCAAGTGCTTCCTTTTGGTTGTCTTGTGTTGTTGACTTCCTCCTTGTAACGTCATCTTTCAATGGACCCTCCATCTTTATTTTGTATATTACAAAAGGAGAAATACTCGAGTTACATTCGAGTCTAAAACTAATTTTACAATAAGAATTTTAGGAGAAAGGCACGACACGCAGGCCGTATTAAGAATTACAATACACACATTCACAAACTTTTTGGGACTAGGCCATAACCATGCACCATGTCAATTTTAACTTTTTAAAGACATCGGATATTTTATTATGTTTGAAAAATTGCTAATGCAATTATCAACTCATAATAAAATTTATCCTACTTCTATATCATATATAAAATAGAGAAAACCTATTTTTATATGATCTTACGCAAGTGGCTCTGATACCACTGTAGGGATTTTTTATGCAAAATAGCATATGCGCAACGGAAAAATAGGATCCCTTCCAAGTGATCCTTGCGAAAGAAAACCTCGTACAAAAATAAATTTCTCAAAACCTATCTTATAGGAGAATATTACATTTGTTGCGTGCCAAAACCTATCTTATAGGAGAATATTACCTTTGTTGCGTGCCCTTTTTAATCCCGCTTCTCCTTGGGTTTGTTGGATCTTTTAGCACGTTCAAATGTCCGTGCCTCTATATGTATCCACACGAGCAAGCTCTTGTCTCACAAAAGAAACTAGAAGAGCTCTCCTTTACTTCTTTCTAGAGAAGTCCCTAAAGGAGAGGAAGGTAGGGAAAAGAGAAAGGAAGAAGAAGACCACTCTTCTTACTAGCCTACACTCACAAAAGCCACACAACCAAAGCCTCTCACCACCAAGCTCTCTCCAAGCCTCAAGCTTCCACCAAGTTGGCCGGCCACCCCGTGGAGTGTTTTATAGGATTGAAAAAACCTTTCACCTCCTATCACATTCAATGCAATCAATTGCATTGAAAAATAATCAACACTCCTTGTTTGGCCGGCCACATGTGGAGAAATTCCAAAGGTCAAAAACCTTTGTCTCCTTCCACCTCATCAAGCTTAGGTGGCATGCTTATGTGGCATGCTTAGGTGGCATGCTTATGTGCCATTCATGCATGTTGAATTAATCTTATTAATTCAATAAGCTTATGTTATCATATTGAATTAATCTCATTAAATCAATAAGCTAAAATTCTCATTAAGCTTAAAGTCCAAAAACTATTTTGTACTTAAGCTTATTCCCAAATTATTCTAGTCAAACTAGAATGCACTAATTCTTCTAATCATCATGCTCTTTGTGTGTGACCCTATAGGCTCTCATAACGTTGGCAGTGGATCTAAACTCTTTTAGATACACAAGCAATGAGCGGCATCTAGCAATACATCATTGCTACCCAAGTTATGAAATAAGTCAAGATCCGACTAACCTTTCCGTGACTACTATAATGTATGACTGTGTCCTTCTATCCTTGATATCAGATTGACCAATGAGGCATAGACTGTGTCATCCTCGATCAATCTATGTGTTTCTTGATTCCTGAGTAAACTAACTCAAACAAATGAGCTCAATATCTCATATTGACTCATTCGAGCATGGCCATGCGTTTTAGTAGTTCTACTCAATCAAGGGGTCCACAGATATCACTCCCGTCATATGGGAGGGATAGATCTCATCTACATCACTCACATCCCTCAGCACAATTTGTTATATACCCAGTAATCGCCTTTATGGTCCACCCTGTTACGGGTGACGTTTGACGATACCAAAGTACATAACTCCTTATGTAGGGAACCGTAGTGACTTCAGGTTTGAGGAATATTCATACCAATAGTCACATGAGAAAGTTTATGACACTCATATGACGATCCATGAAACTTTCTCATGGCGGGTCAGTTCAGTATATATTCTCTAATATATACCCATGTGTCAACTTGATATCATATATCCATGACTTGTGAGATCAAGTCATCAATTGACCTACATGCTAGTCTTTATGTATTAATATTGGCCTTGCATATTAATACTTGACTAGGAACATTTAGGAAAGTGTTCTCTACAGCCTCTCATAATCAATTCTGCCAATTGATGTGCTGTAGATAAGAACCTACATTTCTATGGCATTATTATATTTAATTTAGTTGGCACAAGCAAGACGTAAATATAATAACCAATCCTTTTCCTTTATAGAATATGATACAAAATGTTCCCTATTCAACCATCACATGATTGGTTCTAGGGCTATAACTAACACCAGTTGCCAGTCCCCTGATATGAAGACTCCGTTATTTGGTTTTTAGGCTTCCGCATCTTTATTTATAGTATTCTATGTTTCAAACTTGTAATACTTTAGACTCTTTGTCGTTTTGGTGGTACTTGTTTAAGTCTTTGTGGACTTTTGTTTCGATTTGTTTTAGTTATATGTGTGGTTGTGTATTCCTGCTCAGATGGCAGAAGGGGTAAGTCTAGAGGTTTTAGACCTTTTATTTACTTTGGTTGTTGGCCTGAGGCCCATATACTATTTGCATTGTGTTTTTATTTTTCGGCCATGTTGGCTGATGTATAGTGGGTTGTGTGGGCCTTGTATATAGGTTTCAATTGTCCACAATACCGGGGAGGTGCTGTCCGATTTTCGTGGGACAACTACCCCTCTCGGGGTGTGACATATGTGATATCATATTGACACATGGGTATATATATTGGAGAATATATGAACTGAATTAACCCGCCATGAGAAAGTTTCATGGATAGTTATATGAAGTGTCATAAACTTTCTCATGTAACTATTAGTATAAATAGTCCTTAGACCAGAAATCACTATGGTTCCCTACATATGGAGCTATGTACTTTGTATTGTCAAATGTCACCCGTAATAGGGTGGACTATAAAGGCGATCACTAGGTATGTAACAAATTATGCGGAGGGATGTGACTGATGTAGATGGGATCTATCCCTCCCATATGACGGGAGTGATATCTTTGGCCTTTTGATAGAGTATGACCACGAAATGCATGGTCATGCTCAAATGAGTCAATATGAGATATTAAGCTCATTTGTTTGAGTGAGTCTACTTGGGGATCAAGAAATATAAAGATCGATAAGAGGATGACACGATCTATGCCTCATTGATCGATCTAAGATATCAAAGTGTAACGCCCGCCCTTCCCGTCCTCCTAACACACATCCTATAGACGGGCAGCGGCGCTACGCGATCATACATTCATGCATATAACAGCGGAAGCATTTTAAAAAACTTTACAACTTTTAACTCTAATTACATTAACCCAATCAACCTAACAATTTAATCATGGCAAAAGGTATTAGCAATTTATTTAACTAAACATGTATTAATCATTTCAAGGTTCATAAAAATAAACATGAGTAACAACCATAGAAAGCATTAACGTCTCCTAACAGTTTACACATAAATTGAAAATCATGCATAAGTCCGTATATGAAAAATGATCTCGTCCACCATGCCACTACCACACACATCTTTGCCCCTCCTGCTGCTCCCTTTAATTTATCCATTCCTTACCCTTTTCTACAGTACAAGGAAAGCAAACTGTAAGCACATAGGCTTAGTAAGGTCCTTTCCTACTCACAAAAACATGCATCATGAATTAAACGTAAAGTAATGACATGTTCGTTTAAACAACATATGAGCACAACATTTATTTAAAGTAGAGACATGATCAATTTAGGAAAAGAACATAAACTCAGTATTTTCATCGCAACAGTACATTGTCTCTAAACATGATAATTCGATGAACATAAAATGGTATATGCAGGATGCTCTTTGAAAATATATAGTTTATATACTTAAACATAATATCAACATATTGGGCCCGGCATTGTACCACATACATCATTCGCGCGCATCCTAAATAGATCCGAGGTAGCTAATCCCGAATCTACTAGGTTACTAGGTCTGTACTATGTCCGTCGACCTAGGGGCAACCTTGGAGCCCATCCCGTGGACCTTGTTAGGGTCTGGTACAAGCCATGCATAAAGAGAAGGCCTCCTATGTGTTTCCTTGCTTTAGCGTGATCCTCTACCAAGTCCCTCTTGAAAATCCCCTCTTGAATTATCTAAAGAGAAGACAACCTTCTTCCTTGCTTCGGCGGCTTCCTTCTTTCCAATCCTCCTCTTCATCACCGCCCTTTATCAGACTCGTTCCCTCGTCCTCGACGGTGCACCACACAGGAACCTCTTGCTCTCACAATCGGCGCAGTGCCACACAGATAAGGTCGGAGGGTTAGGGAAGGAGAGGGTAGAAGGCTATTCGGCAGCTGGAGGAAAAACGAGCGAGAGAGAGAGAGAGAGGTCGGCGTGAGGTTTTAGAGAGAGGAAAGAAAAGAAATATATATATAAATTAGGATTTTTATTAACCTAATTATCCCTTTAAATGATCAGCTAGATTAATCAACTTCTTTCTTTTTTTTCTACCAATAGATATATTCTGTTATATCCTACTCATTGATAATCTTATGACTTAGTGGTGGGAAACCTATTCCCCCAAATCAACGGTTCATGGTTCAAGCCTCGACTATGAACTATTTATTCTTTTTTTATTCTTATTTCTATATATATATATATATATATATATATATATATATATATATATATATATATATATATATATATATATATATATATATATATATATATATATATATATATACAATCCCTTATACCTTTAAATAAAAATATAGTAACTAAAATTTGGGATGTTACAATCCCTTATACCTTATAAAAGTTTCGTCCTCGAAACTTAGAACAACTCGGGGTACTTTTGCTTCATGTCATCCTCACGTTCCCAAGTGGCTTCTTTGTATCGTTGACTTTGCCATAGGACCTTCACTAAGGGTACTTCTTTATTCCTTAGTCTTTTGACTTCTCGGTCTAGTATCCGGATAGGTCGACTTTCATAGCTCAGGTCCTCTTGAATTTGCACTGTCTGTGGCTCGACCACTTGGTCAGTACTGGAAATGCACTTCTTAAGCATCGAGACATGGAACACGTTGTGAATAGTAGACATCTCTTGAGGTAGTCCTAGCTCGTAAGCTACCTTGCCAACTCTTTTCAGGATCTTGTACGGTCCTACGTATCACGGACTTAGCTTTCCTTTCTTCCCGAATCTCATTATTCCATTCATAGGAGCTACCCGGAGAAATACCAAATCTCCGACATTGAATTCCAAAGGTCTACGTCGCTGATCCGCATAGTTCTTCTGTCGGCTCTGAGCAGTCTCTATTCTTTGGTGGATATTCTGTATCGCTCGGGTGGTGTCGTCGATGAAATCCGTCTGAAGTCCCATCTCTTTCTTCTCACCAGCTTCATACCAACAGATCGGAGACCTACATCTCCTCCCATATAATGCTTCATAAGGTGTCATTCCGATGGTAGCTTGGTAGCTATTATTGTAAGCGAATTCTGCTAAACATAAGTAGCGACACCAACTCCCTTTAAAATCCAAGGCACAAGCTCATAACATGTCTTCCAGTACTTGGTTCACCCTTTCTGTTTGCCCATCTATCTGAGGATGAAAGGCGGTACTGAAATGCAGTTTCGTGCCAAGTGCCTTATGAATGCATCCCCAAAACTGTGAAGTGAAGCGACCATCCCTATCTGAAATGATGGTCTTGGGAATACCATGCAGTCTGACGATTTCCTTAGCATATAATTGAGCCAGTTGCTCAATCGAATATGTCATCTTGATCGCTAGGAAATGAGCTGACTTTGTCAATCTGTCAACGATAACCCATATAGCGTCATATTCGTTCGTAGTCCTGGGAAGACCTGAAATGAAATCCATAGAGATGTCTTCCCATTTCCACTCCGGAATTTGGATCGGTTGCAGAACTCCTCCAGGCCTCTGGTGTTCTGCTTTAACTTGCTGGCAGGTCTTTCAGGTCTTGATACATTTTGGTAGATCTCGGATGCATAGAATAGGGGGTTTCGTGAGCCTCCTCTAATATTTTTTTGCATAGTTCCGGATCGTTAGGGATACATAACTGATCCCTAAGGTATAATACTCCGCTATTGGTGATACGAACACCCTCTCCTTTTCCTTCTAGGATCTCCTGCTTGATCCTCTGGAGACTTGGATCATCACTTTGTTTTGCTAATATGTCATCGAATAGTGCTGGTATTATTTCCATGGTCGAAAGCCGCCCGGAAATAACCCCGATTCCATAGCGCATAATTTCCTTCTCTAGCGGTCGAGACAATACCGATAAGGACATCAGGGTGGCACTGGACTTCCTGCTGAGTGCATTGGCCACTTTGTTTGCCTTGCCAGGATGGTAAAAGATCTCACAGTCATAGTCCTTCACAAGCTCCAGCCATCTGCGTTGTCTCATATTGAGGTCCTTCTGAGTGAAGAAATACCGCAGACTCCGATGATCCGTATAAATTTTGCACTGTGCTCCATACAGATAGTGCCTCCATACCTTGAGAGCGAAGACCACAGCTGCTAGCTCTAAATCGTGAGTGGGATAGTTCTTTTCATGTTCCTTAAGTTTCCTAGAGGCATAGGCAATAACTTTACCCCTCTGCATAAGTACAGCTCCGAGTCCCAATCCGGAGGCATCGTTGTACATGTCGAAGCTCTTGTCGTTCTCTGGGAGAGTAAGGATTGGAGCACTTGTAAGTCTCCTTTTCAGCTCCAAGAAACTCTTCTCACATTCCTCCATCCATACATACTTCTTGTTCTTCCGGGTGAGAACTGTCATAGGTGCTACTATTCTAGCGAAGTCTTCTACGAATTTCCGGTAATAGCCTGCTAATTCGAGAAAACTCCTCACTTCGCTAGCATTCTTTGGCCTGCTCTAGTTACTCACAGCTTCAATCTTTCTTGGGTCTACCATAACTCCGTCTTTGGATATAATATGACCTAGAAAAGATACTTGATCGAGCCAGAATTCACATTTGGAGAACTTGGCATATAGTTGCTTTTCTCGAAGAATCTGTAATACCATCTTCAGGTGTTCGGCATGCTCTTCTTGATTTCTCGAATAGACGAGGATATCGTCAATGAAGACGATCATGAACTTGTCAAGAAACGCCGAGAATAACCGATTCATCAGATCCATGAACATAGCAGGAGCATTCGTCACTCCGAAAGGCATGACTACGAACTCATAATGTCCATATCTTGTTCAGAAAGTTGTCTTCGGTATATCATTTGGTTTCACTTTCACTTGATGATACCCAGATCTGAGGTCAATCTTTGAAAAGATGGTGGCACCTTTTAACTGGTCAAACAGATCGTCAATCCGTGGTAAAGGGTACATATTCTTGATCGTCACATTATTTAGCGCTCGGTAGTCTATGCACAGATGCAGAGTCCCATCCTTCTTCTTTATGAACAGTACCGGAGCTCCCCATGGAAAGTGACTAGGGCGAATAAAACCCTTGTCGAGTAACTCCTGTAGCTGTCCCTGAAGTTCCTTCAATTCGGTCGGTGCCATCCGGTAAGGTGCTTTAGAGATCGGGTGAGTACCAGGAATTAATTCGATCTCAAATTCAATTTCCCTATCATGGGCTAACCCTGGTAGTTCATCAGGAAATACCTCTGGGTAGTGGCATACCACTCTGACATCTTCTAGCTTCTGGTCCTCGGCTTGACTTGTATCAACCACATGTGCTAGAAACCCAGTGCATCCCCTGTCTAACATATTGCGTGCCTTTAGAGCTGATAAGAATTTATAGGTTCTGTTCCTTGGCTCTCCAATGAATTCAAACATAGGTTCTGCCTCAGGCTGAAAGACCACTTTTCTCTTACGGCACTCAATCGAAGCACCGTACTTGCTTAAGAAATCCATGCCCAATATGACATCATAATCCTGCATGCCTAGCACTATCAAATCATAGTAGAGTTCTCTGTCTGCAATTCTGATGGGTGCGGCTCACAGCATATGAGTAGAAGGCATCACTTCTCCCGAGGGCAAGGTCATTAAGAACTCGCAATCCAAAACTTGCGGGGGTATGTCAATCTTCTTTGTGAAAGGCGTAGAGACAAACGAGTGTGTTGCACGATGAAGATCAAATAATACGAGATGCATCTTGTGAAAATAATTATCTGACCTGTGACAACAGTAGAATCGTTCGCCATGTCTTCCTTAGTGAGAGAGAAAACCCTGGCATTCGTCGCAACTGGCGGGGCTTCCAATCTCCCTTGGCTTATCCGGGTACCTTCTATTGTAGCTTGCACCTGGTGTAGCTGTGAAGGAGCACCCCTGTACTGGGCATACTGCTGAGGAGGTGCCTGAACTTGGGTAGGGCAGTCCTTGACTCTATGTCCTTCCAGTCCACAGCGGTAGCATCTATTTGTGCCCTTGTAGTACACCCCGGTATGTGGTTTCCCACATGTAGTACATTGTGGAATCTTGGCTTATTTGTTCGTTGGACCACCTTTAGAGTCGTTCCATTGTTTCCTCTTGCCACTGTGGTTTCCTTTCCAGTTACCCTGAGCTTTCTGACCTCCTGGCTGGCCTTGACTCTTGCCAACATAAGTTTATCATCCTTACTTATATTCATGCATACCCAACTAAAAACATTTCTTAGCGTATATATATCATTCATGAAATAAATAGAGTAGGCATAAAATGTCTTACTTGGAGCGACAGGATGGAAGCTTGATGTGTGTGTAGTGGAAAGGAAGAACTGGGCTCTGATACCACCTGTAATGCTCTCCCTTCTCGTCCTCCTAACACACATTCTATAGACGGGCGGCGGCGCTACGCGATCATACATTCATGCATATAACAGCGGAAGCATTTAAAAAAACTTTACAACTTTTAACTCTAATTACATTAACCCAATAAACCTAACAATTTAATCATGGAAAAAGGTCTTAGCAATTTATTTAACTAAACATGTATTAACCATTTCAAGGTTCATAAAAATAAACATGAGTAACAACCATAGAAAGCATTAACGTCTCCTAACAGTTTACACATAAACTGAAAATCATGCATAAGTCCGTATATGAAAAATGATCTCGTCCACCATGCCACTGCCACACACATCTTTGCCCCTCTTGCTGCTCCCTTTAATTTATCCATTCCTTGTCCTTTTCTGCAGTACAAGGAAAGTAAACTTTAAGCACATAGGCTTAGTAAGGTCCTTTCCTACTCACAAAAACATGCATCATGAATTAAACGTAAAGTAATGACATGTTCATTTAAACAACATATGAGCACAACATTTATTTAAAGTAGAGACATGATCAATTTAGGAAAAGAACATAAACTTAGTATTTTCATCGCAACAGTACATTGTCTCTAAACATGATAATTCGATGAACATAAAATGGTATATGAAGGATGCTCTTTGAAAACATATAGTTTATATACTTAAACATAATATCAACATATTGGGCCCGGCATTATACCACATACATCATTCGCGCGCATCCTAAATAGATCCGAGGTAGCTAATCCTGAACCTACTAGGTTACTAGGTCCGTACTATGTCCGTCGACCTAGGGGCAACCTTGGAGCCCATCCCGTGGACCTTATTAGGGTCCGGTACAAGCTATGCATAAAGTAAAATAACATACATGTTCTTTGTCCTAAAGAGTGTTCTTGTCCCCACTCTTAGGGAAACATTTCTTAGACATTTCATATACGTGAGTCATGCCTAACATGGGTGAAAATATAAGCATGTAGCATAGCATAAATCGGCATGAGTACAATTTAACATGGCATAAGGTAGTAACATAAGGAAAATTAAGCTAACATAAATAGAAATCATCATCTAACATGCATAACGTGGAAGAATTTCAACAAGAATAATTTCTCTAATCCTATTAGTTGAACCTTCTACACATAGTTCTAGATTCTTTCATTCAAAATCAAGCATACAACATTACATCGTAAGCACTTATACTGCAGGTGAGGGGATACTTACATCCTATTCTTTTTCACTAATTTATACCGTTAGACATCGCAAAGAGAAGACCTCCTACGTGTTTCCTTGCTTTAGCGTGATCCTCTACCAAGTCCCTCTTGAAAATCCCCTCTTGAATTATCTAAAGAGAAGACAACCTTCTTCCTTGCTTCGGCGGCTTCCTTCTTTCCAATCCTCCTCTTCGTCACCGCCCTTTATCGGACTCATTCCCTCGTCCTCGGCAGCGCACCACGCAGGAACCTCTTGCTCTCGCAATCGGCGCAGCGCCACGCAGATAAGGTCGGAGGGTTAGGGAAGGAGAGGGGAGAAGGCTATTTGGCGGTTGGAGGAAAAATGAGCGAGAGAGAGAGAGAGAGAGAGAGAGGTCGACGTGAGGTTTTAGAGAAAGGAAAGAAAAGAAATATATATATAAATTAGGATTTTTCTTAACCTAATTATCCCTTTAAATGATCAGCTAGATTAATGAACTTCTTTCTTTTTTTTCTACCAATAGATATATTCTGTTATATTCTACTCATTGGTAATCTTATGACTTAGTGGTGGGAAGCCTTTTCCCCCAAATCAACGATTCATGGTTTAAACCTCGATTATGAACTATTTATTCATTTTATATATATATATATATATATATATATATATATATATATATATATATATATATATATATTTCCTTTAAATAAAAATATAGTAACTAAAATTTTGGATGTTACACAAAGATAGAAGGACACCGTCATATAAGATAATAGTCACAGAAAGGTTTTGTCGGATCTTAACATTTTCGTAACTTGGGTAGCAATGATGCATTGCTAGATGTCGCTCATTGCTTATGTGTCTAAAGTGGTTTAGAGACATTGCCAACATTACGAAAACCTATAGGGTCACACACAAAGAACATGTAGTTTTAGAGATGACATTTATTTTAGTTTGACTAAATGAACCATTAGGCATTGAATTGGATTCATTGAAAGGATTGGATTTGAGTTAGACTCAAATTAAATGGCCGAATTTGAGTTGGACTCAAATTGATTTGACTTGAGTTGGACTCAAATCAATTTGGATGGAATAAATTCATCATGCATGATTAATGTGGATTAATCATGCATTGAAGAGGGAAAATTAAAAGTTAGATGAATAGACTCAAATTGATTTGACTTGAGTTGGACTCAAATCAATTTGGATGGTATAAATTCATCATGCATGATTAATGTGGATTAATCATGCATTGAAGAGGGAAAACCAAGAGTTGGATGAAACCTCTTTTCATGCATGATTAATGTGGATTAATCATGCATTGAAGAGGGAAAACCAAGGGTTGGATGAAACCTTTCATATTCATGGGATGAATATAAAAAGGGGGCCTTGGATCATGATGTGTTTGGTTGAAAATTGCCTTTGTTTTCCCCCTCTTCTTCCCTTGGCCGAAATCTTCTCTTGGCCTAACATCTTTTGTGGTATTGCTAGCACAACCTTTCTCCAAAGAGTGTTCATGTGGATACCATAGAGGCACGTACACTTGAACGTGCAAGAGATCTGATGGACCATAGACAAGTGGGATAAACAAAGGGCACGTATCAAAGGTATACCCTATAGGATAGAGCTTTATAGATCTATTCTTTAATATGAATTTTCTTTCGCATGGATCGCTTGAGGGATCCTTTTTCTGCTACAATTTTCTTATTTATCGCATAGGATTCCCAACAGGATCTACTAGCGGTTAGGTATAATAGACTACCAATCATACTCCTATAAAGTTTTAGGTCAATTGATTTACCTTCATGGTCATTGTCTATTTTAGTATTAGTTTCCATTGGAGTTGATACTACCTTAGTATTTTTCAAATCAAATTTCTTCATTTCTTTGGCATATTTGGTTTGGTATACATAAATTCCTTCATTAGTTTATTTGACTTATAAACCTAAGAAGAAATTTAATTCTCCAACTAGACTCATTTCAAACTCCCATATTTTTGATAAAGTCTGAAGGAGTTCATTGTTTGTTGACCCAAAAATGATGTCATCAACATATATTTGGGCTACAAATATATCCTTTGATTTTGATTTTATGAAGAGAGTTTGATCTACTTGACCCCTTCTAAAACCCTTAGAAACTAAAAAAGATGATAACCTTTCATACCAAGCCCGGGGAGCTTATTTTAACCCGTATAAAACTTTTCTAAGCTTGTATATATGGTTTGGATAGTCTATACTTTCAAACCCGAGAGGTTGTTCTGCATATACTTCTTCCTTAATGAACCTGTTTAAGAATGCCGATTTTACATCCATTTAATGGAGTTTAAAACCCATGTAAGAGGCATATCCTAATAGGATTCTAATCGATTCTAACTTAGCAACCGGAGCATAAGTTTCATCATAGTCAAGTCCTTCAACTTGATTAAAGTCCCTTGCAACTAACCTAGCCTTATTTCTAGTTATGTTACCTTGATCATCTAATTTATTCCTAAAGACTCATCTTGTAGTAACAATGGTGCTATCATTGGATCTAGAGACTATCTCCCATACTTGACTCCTCTCAAATTGAGCCAATTCTTCTTGCATTGCTAAGATCCAATCCGGATCAAGTAATGCATCATTGATTGATATGGGCTCAAATTGTGAGATAAGAGCTATTTGACTAGTGGGGATTCTATGAAAAGACCTAGTTCTAACACCTTGAAAGAGTTCTCCTACAACTTGGTCTAGAGGATGATTTTGATGAATTCTTAATGTTCTAGGAGGTGTTTCAAGTTGATTTAGATCATTGTATCCTCCTTTCTCTTCTCATCATCGAAATCTCCTCTTCCTCTCCCTTGATCTAATCCTCTCCCTAGATTATTACCCCCTAAGATCAAGTTTTAAAATTTTTGGGTAATATCTTGATTTTTATCATTGATGTCATTATCAATGGGGGATTTCCTAGGGTAAGTATTGGAAGTTTCATCAAATTGAATATTTGAGGATTCCTCAACCTTTTGAGTCCTTTTGTTATAGATTTTATATCCTCTACTAGTGGATGAGTATCCAACTAGGATTCCTTCATCCGCTTTGGACTAAAATTTTCCTAAATTGTCTTTGGTGTTTAAGATGTAAACTTTGCATCCAAAGACTTTGAAGTAATTAATTGTAGGAATTGTGTCATTCCATAAAAGGGTGTTTTTCCTAAAAACCTACGGATTAAGATTCTATTTTGGATATAGCAAGCGGTATTAACCACTTCCGCCCACAAGTAACTAGGAAGTGAATATGTATTAAGCATAGGTCTAACTGCCTCTTGTAGGGCACGATTTCTCCTTTCCACCACCCTATTTTGTTGAGGTGTTCTAGGACAAGAGAATTCATACTTGTACCCTTGTTCTAAGCAAAATTTTGAGAAATTAGAATTCTCATTCCACCATGATCACTATGGATCCGATTTATTTTGAGATTTCTTTCATTCTTTACTCTTTTGCTAAAACCTATGATTATTTCTAGGATATCATCCTTATGTTTCATAAAATAGACTCATGTATATCTAGAAAAATCATCTACTATAACTAAGCAATATTTGCTACCATTCAAAGAAGGAATGTTATGACAATCAAATAAATCTAAGTGTAAAAGCTCTAACGGTAAAGAAGTATTAATTTACCCTTGTGTGATGACTTTGATTGTTTTCCTTCTTGGCATGCATCCCACATCTTATCCTTGATGTACTTCATTTTTGGCAACCCTTTGACTAGATCCATCTTGGCTATCTTGGCAATATTCTTTATGTTGGTGTGCCCAAGCCTCCTATGCCATAACCAACTTTCTTCTTCTTTTGCCATAAGACACTTAGGGGAAATGTTAAAACATATGATAAATCAACATAGTAAATATTTGATTTCCTATATCCTACTAACATGCAATCATTTAATTTCTTGTGTCTTATAAAGCATTTAGTTGAAGTAAATTCCACACTAAAGTTGATATCACATAATTGGCTAATACTAAGCAAGTTGAATTTCATATTTTTAACTAGAAAAACTTTATGAATAGCAAGTTTTGGGAATACCTCAATTGTGTCTTTTCCTAGAATTTTGAGTTTACCACTATTACCAAATGACACAGTTCCCTTTCTAATGTGGTTGATTGTGGAAAATTTGCTCACATCTCTGGTCATATGTCTTGAGCATCCACTATCAACAATCCACATGCTTGGTCCTTCTACCTAAACAACATGAAAAACACAAATCTTAGGCACCCAATTTTTTGGACCAGTAGCATCAACTACAAAACTCTTGAGAACCCATGCCTTTTTAACCTTGCTCCTAAGTGTTGATTTTCTACTAATGAGGGAGGTAAAGGCTACTTCCTTCTCCTTAGGGCTATATCATATCCCGGCCTTGTTGTAAATAGCCCTTTGGTCCCTAAGTATCATGTCTAGATATTTAGAACCATTTGTGAATTTTTCTAAACATGCTCTTAATTCACCTATTTCCTTTTTAAGTTCATCATTTTCATCTTTAAGTGAGCATGCATCAATACAAGAACATTCTACATTCCTAATTGCCTTAATTTCTACTTTTAAATTTTTAATCCTAGATTTAGATTTATCTAAGGCATTCTTAAGATATGCAATAGTCTTGTAAAGTAATTTTACCCTAGGGGAGTCTCTTACCTCATCGTTACTAGAGGACGATTCATCGCTTGATGATGATGATGACTCCTCACTTGAGTTATCTTCCAAGGTCATGAGTGCCACGTGTCTTGTGATGTGGCAAAGCTCCTCGTCATCGGATGACTCTTCTAGACTTTGTGTATCTCATGTTTGTGCTACCATGACCTTCTTCTTCTTCTTTTCTTTTTTATCCTTCTTCTTCTTTTCCTTTTTACCTACAAAAAGAGCTACACCTTTCTCCTTTGACGAAGTGTTAGCTTGCTCATGTAACTCAAATTCACAAAATAGTTCATCTAACTTAACTAAGGAAAGGTCCCTAGAAACCTAAGCATCTACCATTGATGCCCATAAAGTTATTCTAGGGAAGGCTTGAAGCACATACCTTATGAGGTCTCGATTTTCAACCTTCTCACCTATTACGTGTAGTCCATTGACTAGCTCCTTGAATCGACCGTGCATTTGGCTCACAGTCTCATTGGTCTTCATGTTGAAGTTTTGGAGTTGACCTATCAATAGGTCCCTCTTGGCTCTTCTTGTCTCCTTTGACCCTTCATTTAGTTCGATAAGCTTTTCCCAAAGCTCTTTTGCAGAGTTAAAGGGGTCGACCTTGGATAATTTCTCCTTGAATAGACCACATTGAAGTGTGGTCATTGCTTTTGTGTTGGCTTGAGCCTTCTTCTCCATCTCCCTAGTCCAATCCTTCGTTGGTATTGGCGCTCTGAATTCGTCGACCGACTTCTCGAACCCATCAACAATACTAAACCAATTATCAATATCATTCATAAGGTAGTATTCCATCCTACCTTTCCAATAGCCGAAGTCGTTGTCGTCGAAGAACGGAGGTCGTGCCATGATATATCCCTCTTGAAACGCCATTGTGCTCCGGTTGATGGTTAGATCTTCCGACACGATCCAGGCTCTGATACCACTTGTTAGGGATCCTTGGAAGGCTAGATGGGGGTGAATAGCCTTTTTCATTTCTACAATTTGATTAGCGGAAGTAAAAGAACAATGAACAATGAAATTAAGAAACAAAAGAGTACAAATGCTAACATGAAAATTTAAGGTGGTTCGGAGATTATGCTCCTACTCCACGGCGATCCTTAAGGTGGATCAATCCAAGCAAATCTTCCACTAAGAAACCTTCTTTTACAAGACACTCCTCTTCTTACAAATGATAGAGATGAAGATTAGAGAAGAGGAGGTTTAAGATCACAAGAAAACTTAGAGAAGACTTGGGGAGCTCGAAGGCAGAATTTGGAATATAAGCACTAGCTTCCTCAAGCACCCTAAGGTCCATTTTTATAGAACAAGGGATGATTTTCCCATTGAGCCTCCATCAGTCGACTGATGTACAACATCAGTCGACTGTTGTTGTAGCTAACGCAATCCAATGACTTTTGACTAGCCAAATCTGCGGTTGTCACTACTCAATGGGACTCTGATCAGTCGACTGATTGAGCCATCAGTCGAGTGCTCCAAGTGATCACTCGATTGGAAATCATTTTGTGCCGATGTCCACTATTAACAGTCGACTAATGGTGGACCAGTCGACTGCCAAACCCTAGCAGTTGACTGATGGAGCTAGAATTCAGCCCTCATCAGTCGAGTGACTGATCGTCAACTGGGACAGAGCCTCAGTCGACTGACACACTTCAAGTATGATTGATTCATACTTGAATTCAACTCCCTAGACCTAAACTTAACCTTCTAGCTCTTCCTTCAGCCTTGCACCTCAAAGATCCCTCTGAGTCAGCGATTTGTTCATCCTTACACTTGCTTCCAAGAGTTTCCTTCGGTTTCGTCATGTCTCATGTTTCTCTTTGCCAAAGTATGCTTGGACTTTATGCCGCCAAGACTACATGCTTGGACTTACGCTGCCAAGACTTGCCTTTGGACTTCCTTTGCCAAGGTCCGCTTGGACTTTACGCTGCCAAGACTACATGCTTGGACTTATGCCACCAAGACCTTTCCTTGGACTTCTCTTGCCAACATCACACTTGGACTTTCCTTTACCAAGTCTTCACACTTGGATTTTCCTGTCACTTGACATATTTATAGTTAGATCACAAATATTGCCTAACTATAAATAATTATCTAAACATCAAAAGACATAAATGCTTGGGGCATTGTTGCACCAACACCTAAATCGAGTTAAAGAGTAGCGCAACTCAAGAGAGGCAAAGGTAGGCCGAGTCAGAAGCGAAGGTGACTCGGGAAGGGTCTAAGACCAGAGTAGGCCGAGTTGGGGGCAAAGATGACTCAAGAAGGGTCTAAGACTGGAGTAAGCCGAGTCGGGGGCGAAGACAACTCGGGAAGGGGCTAAGATCGGAGTAGGCTAAGTTGGGGGTGAAGAGAATTCAAGAAGGTTCTAAGACCAAAGTAGGCCGAGTCGGGGGCAAACACAACTCGGGAATGGTCTAAGATCGGAGTAGGATGAGTCGGGGCAAAGACAACTTTAGAAGGATCCACAGTAGAGATAGGCTAAGTCGGGTGCATAAACACTTGGAAATGAGAGAACTGTTGGAACGTCAATGGCCGACTAGAGGGGGGTGAATAGTCCTCTTCCGTCATATGGTGGAAACCGTTCATTCTTCTTGTGTCACTTGTCTACGATTGTCGTTAGCACAGCGGAATAATAATATAAATGAAAATACTAACAACATATACAAGCATACACAAGATATACATGGTTCGGAATCGAATAGTTCCTACTCCACGGGGTGAGCTCAACGAGCTCTAGTTATGTGCATGACACTAACTAAACTCCTCGATAATACGTCGGAGATGGAGAAACCTCGTGCAAGCAATTACAATAGTAATACAAAAATACAAGCCAAAATACAAAGAAAATACAAAAGAAAACTTTCACACAATTGCTTTGATCACTTGTTTGTTGCTTGCTTTGGATTGGCTTTGAAGGTCTAGAATGTAGCAGCAACTCCCCTCCAAAATCATCCTTAAAGTCTTGGCGAAATCCTCCATCTTGAGCTCCATTTATAACCTGCATCGAGCTGATTTCGCGTCCATCAGTCGACTGATCGTGACCATCAGTCGACTGGTCCTATAGTCGTTGTTTCACAAATACTCGATCCACGCTGGCCAAATTCCAACGAATCCATCATCAGTCGACTGATCATGCCCATCAGTCGATTGATGATCCCATCAGTCGAGTGGTTACCGCGATCACTCGACTGGAAGACCTTCAGGATTTAAACAACCCGATCAATGATCGATCTCCTCATCACCGATCGATGGTGTCGGCATCGATCGGTCGTAACTCGCCGAACACCGGTCGAGTCCAATCGACCTAGAGCAGTCGATTGGCACCTATGTCAGTCGACTGATGTCGGGTAAAACCTCAAACACCAAGTTGTTTGAGCATCCGACCGTCGGGTAAACCCTCAAACATCATGTTTGAGCCTCCGATACTCAATCTTAGACACTTGGCCAAGTCCACTCATCCTCTCATGGAGTTCCCCACCGAAGCTCTCTTCCCTCGGCCTATGTCCCTCGGATGCATCAAGCGCATGGCTTCGCAATGCCATCCTTCACGTCTCTTGCCCTCGAAGTATGCTTCCTTTGGACCTCACTCCATTCGCTCCCCGTCCGACGGTCCCTCGGATGCACCAAGTGCACAACCTCGCAATGCCATCCTTCACCGACTCAAGGACCCCGAGCCTAGTGAACCTGCCAAGTCCTCAAGACTTCCCACACCAAGCCCTATGATTGGATTTTCTCAACACCAAGCCTCATGCTTGGACTTTTCACCACCAAGGCTACACACTTGGATTTATGTGGCCAACCCATTTTGGACTTCCTATGACAATCCCATGTCATGCGTTTTGTCTAACATCAAAATACAGTTTGAGTCAAACTCGAGTCCAGGCCGATTGCACCAATAATCTTCCCCTTTTTGATGTTTGACAAAACCTCAAACCCAAGTCTACCAATTATCTCCAATTGGCAATTCTCACATCCCAATGAGAATTCCAACTATCCCAATTGGTAACTTCTTTCCCTTTTTGACATACATCAAAAAGGTCCTCTCCAAGGGTACGAATGTCTCATATCCCAATGAGATCTTACAATCTCTCCCTTGGAGAAACACACGCCTACAATATTTCTAGTGATAATTCCCATATCACTTAAGAGAGGCAACCCCCAATTTTCCTCCCATGAAGAAAAATACACATCCATTTTCCCATGATGGATACCTCCCCCTAAAGACTTGCTCCCCCTTGACCATTGCACCAACAATGTCTTTAGAGAGTCCCTAAGCCAATAGGAACATTTAAACAATCAAAATTAAGGCAAAGTTCAACAATGAACTCTCATCCACCTTAAAATTGATACTCACCCTAAACACCTTTCCTAATCCATATCCAATGGATTTCCACCCTTTCTAATGCTCTCCCAAGCATGTCCTAGGGTTTGCAGTGGTTAGGGGATCAAAACATAGATGAACATGGGCCTAACCACCATTGTTTATCCGAAATCAGCTTTGTCAGTCGACTGTATCAGATACCAGTCGACTGCCACCCGCATTAGTCGACTGGCCTCCATGGCAGTCGACTGATAACTACAAAATGCAATTTTTAGGTTTTCAGATACGAATTTCTGAAATTCATAAGTAAATATACATAAGTTGAAAATTCATGAAATTTTGTATGTATATTACTTATTACAATCATTATGGGTGAAAAATATTGGAAAATTATTTTACCTATAAATTAGTGAGATTGACACAGAGTTCAAAAGTTAAGAAAAGCTTCAATATTGAGCCCTCTTTGTATCATCCCATTCAATGGTGATTGCTATCAAAATATAGACGTCACCAAGGTTTTTCAAAATATTTTTAAAACCTTTAATTCATTTTCCCTAAATATTTCACTTGTATCTACATGTGTAAAACACATACAAGTCAAATATTAGTGAGATGTGGGGTCTTTGTTATTTAGGGTTTCATGCATATCTCTAGGCAACATTATTTGATTCCCTTCAAATCATGCCTTAGTCCTTAAATCCATTTTATTTATGCATGAATGATGATTATGGCATAAATGATACAAAGATAAGAGCATGTGTCAAAATCATGATGTCATGGCATGTGAATGAATTATAAGCATACATGACATATAAAAATAACCCTAAAAATGATCATGACATTTTATATGATAAAAATAAATATGATGTATGTCATGGCAAGACAAATAAGGCATGACAATTATAAAATGCTAAGGTATATAATACCTAAGTGTTTGACCCAAATTGTCATTTCTAGAATTAAGTCCATTTTTACATTAATGCCAATTATTCCCCTAGTGTGCCAAAAACCCAAAATGGCACACCATTACTCCTAAGACCTAATTGTGTCAATTTAATCATTTTTCAACTTCTTAAAGCATATTGGCACAACTTAATGTGTCAACTCACCATAACTAGGTTAACCGCCCATTCACTTAGGGTTGACACACCCTAACCCGTCTAGCGTGAATCGATCACGCTCCTAGTAACCCAATATCTATTAGAGCTCCTTGGGTTAACAAGGTATTCACTAAGGATAACTCCCCTAGATACCTTTCTAATGACCCTTTTAGGTTTTGACACCTAAGTCATTTGGGTCTTTCCTAGGTCAACTCTAGAGGTGTCCCTCTTTGACCTTTTTAGTGGCTTTCTTGGTTTTTCTTAAGTCCTTAGCCACTAAACACTTACCGTGGCTAGTCTTAGCGATAACTTCCCTATTAGCCTTGGTTTTCCTAGACCTAGAGATTGTTCCATAATTGAATGGAATATTATGGTAGGACATAGGTTTGTGACCCAAACCTTTCTTGCCCTTGGATATTTCTTATTTCCTAGGCCTTAAATTTTAATCCTTTGACCCTTTAAATGATTTTGTCATAATTTTAAGCGTCTTTTCCAATTTTTCTAGTCTTGACCTCAAGGCTCGATTCTCCACATCTAATCTTTCCAATTTTGATCCATCATTAGATTTTTGGGAATTATTTTTCTTCTTAGGCATATGCCTAGATTTCTTGGGGTTAATGCCCAAGTTTTCTTCTATTCTCCTTATAGACTCTCTAGGTAGGATTTGTCTAGTGTTATTGATCCTATGTTTGTCCTTAGGTAAACTAACATGCTTGAAACCTAAACAAACATATTTATTTCTACTAGCATGCTTTTCATTAATGATAGCAAGTGAACTAAAATAATTAGCATGCTTCTTGGTCTTATAAATTGAAGGTGCATTAAAATTTACCTTAGGATTAGCTTTAGAAGCTCCCCCTACATGAGATACCCCTTCTTGCCCTTTCTTTCTCCCCCTAGGGCATTGGCTTCTATAATGTCCCCTTTGGTTGTATTTGAAGCACACAATGTGCTCCTTGCTTCTAGTTGAGGGAACTCCGACATCCTTTGACTTTTGATTGATTTTTGGTGTCGGTGCCTTTTCCTTAGCCAATTTTGGGCATTTACTCTTGTAATGTCTTTCTCCCTACACTCAAAATATATTATATGATTTTTATCTTTGATTATGATGCATGAGTTACCTAAGGAGGTGGTGGAAGCCTCTTGATCACTTCTTCCGGAGGTAGATGCTTCGTCTTGACCTTGCTCCGGAATGGAAGTCCTCTCCTCCCCCTCAACGCTAGAGGTGGAGGTCTCCACCAAGTCATCGACATCATTGAAGGTGGATGGCGATTCCTTAACATCCTCGGATCCGGATGTTGATGGACATTCTTCCTCTTCATGGACCAATGTGGGCTCTTCATGAAATTTGATCACCTTGTCCCATAGGTCCTTAGCATCCCTATATTCTCCTAGCCTAGACCAAATATTGTTAGGAATCAAATCACTAAGCAATGTAATTACCTTGAGATTTGTCTTGAAATCCTTCATTTGGTCCTTGGTCCACCTTGACTTCTCAATTTGCCTATTTTCTTCATCCCTAGGCATTTTGAAACCGTTTTCTAGAATTAACATAATATCAAAATTGGTTTCTAGATATACCTCCATTTTTCTTCTCCACCATTGAAAATATCCTTCGAATTTTGGTGGTTGAAGGTTGTAGCCAGTCATCTTGTCGTGCTTGTGTTGGTGGTTAGTCCTTGACAAGCTCCTAGCTCTGATACCACTTGTTGGAACGTCGATGGCCGACTAGAGGGGGGTGAATAGCCCTCTTCCGTCGTATGGTAGAAATCGTTCGTTCTTCTTGTGTCACTTGTCTACGTTTGTCGTTAGCACAGCGGAATAGTAATATAAATGAAAATACTAACAACACATACAAGCATACACAAGATATATATGGTTCGGAACCGAATAGTTCCTACTCCAAGGGGTGAGCTCAACGAGCTCTAGTTATGCACAAGACACTAACTAAACTCCTTCTCGACAATACGTCGGAGGTGGAGAAACCTCGTACAAACAATTACAATAGTAATACAAAAATATAAGCCAAAATACAAAGACAATAAAAAAGAAAACTTTCACACAATTGCTTTGATCACTTGCTTGTTGCTTGCTTTGGATTGGCTTTGAAGGTCTGGAATGCAGCAGCAATTCCCCTCCAAAATCACCCTTAAAGTCTTAGCGAAATCCTCCATCTTGAGCTCCATTTATAACCTGCATCGAGCTAATTCCGCGCCCATCAGTCAACTGGTCCTGTAGCCGTTGTCTCACAACGACCCAATCCACGCTGGCCAAATTCCAACGAATCCATCCTCAGTCGACTGATCATGCCCATCAGTCGACTGATGATCCCATCAATCGAGTGGTCGCCACGATCACTCAATTGGAAGACCTTCTATGGTCGAAAACACCCCGATCAGTCGACTGATCTCCCTCATTAGTTGACTGATGGTGTCGGCAGTCGACTGCCCTCCCTCGGCAGTTGACTAATCGGCCAGAACTCGGTCAATTGAACACCGGTCGAGTCCAATCGACCTAGAGCAGTCAACTGCCACCTATGCCAGTCGACTGATATCGGGTAAAATCTCAAACACCAAGTTATTTGAGCATCCGATCATCGGGTAAACCTTCAAACATCACGTTTGAGCCTCCGACACTCAGTCTTAGTCACTTGGCCAAGTCCACCTCATCCTCTCATGGAGTTGCCCACCGAAACTCTCTTCCCTCGGCCTACGTCCCTTGGATACATCAAGCGCACGGCTTCGCAATGTCATCCTTCGCCTATCTTGCCCTCGAAGTATGCTTTCCTTGGGCCTCACTCCATTCGCTCCCCGTCCAGTGGTCCCTCGGATGCACCAAGCACACGGCTTCGCAATGTCATCCTTCACCGACTCAAGGACCCCATGCCTAGTGAACTTGTCAAGTCCTCAAGACTTCCTACACCAAGCCCTATGCTTGGATTTTCCCAACACCAAGACTCATGCTTAGACTTTTCACCACCAAGGCTACACACTTTGATTTACGTGGCCAACCCATGTTGGACTTCCTATGACAATCCCATGTCATGCGTTTTGTCTAATATCAAAATATAGTTCGAGTCAAACTTGAGTCTAGGCCGATTGCACCAACAAGAACCATTCAGAATATTTCCTTCTTGTATAGAGTATGAGTGATTCCCCAATGGCCTATCCGCATGATGATTCTTATCCACTCGTGGTCTTCTGCATGGAGATTCCTAGAAGAGGTTGTCCCCTAACCGCCCAGCAGGTGCGATGGCCAAAGGATAACCCCAATATGCGAAGAACCTCTCATAGATGCAATATAAGAGAAGGTTAAGAAAAAGGTTTTCTTTTAGTTTATCTTCTTTTTCATTTTCATCTTCCCTGTCTAACTTAAGCATAAAAGGGTTGAAGCTGAGAACCCCGGTGGAGGTCTCTTGATGCGTGTTAATATTGACAGGGATACAGTTGTGCCTTTGAGAATCCAACCTCTCCCGAAGGCTCAGTGAAATGTACCTTAATACGCGATCACATCAGTTGATGCCCTTTGTGGAAAACTTCTAAGCAAGATGTGGAGATGAGATCGCAGGAGGCTCCTACCTCAGATTTCACCCTGGAGGAAGCCACGGTAACCCTTACTTGTTTTTAGTTAAAGGAGTTGCTCCAAACGGCTGTAGTGGAGATTGTTAGTTATAGCCCTAGAACCAATCATGTGATGGTTGAATAGGGAACATTTTGTATCATATTCTATAAAGGCAAAGGATTGGTTATTATATTTACGTCTTGCTTGTGCCAGCTAAATTAAATATAATAATGCCCTAGAAAAGTAGGTTCTTATCTACAGCACATCAATTGGCAGAATTGATTATGAGAGGCTGTAGAGAACACTTTCCTAAATGTTCCTAGTCAAGTATTAATATGCAAGGGCAATATTAATACATAAAGACTAGCATGTAGGTCAATTGATGACTTGATCTCACAAGTCATGGATATATGATATCAAGTTGACACATGGGTATATTGTTGGGTTTCCGGCACCGCGGTGTGTGTGTGTTCGATCATGTTTCGCAAACATGAGCACAGCGGAAGCAATTAAAAATAATAAATCTATATTTATTACAACACACACAACACACGCATGCTATTACAACAAGTGTAGACATAACCGTAAATTAAAATTTGCAATAAAAGGAAATTAAACTACGTTATACCTTCCGTATGACGTGTAGCGGGAACGGCATCAACCGGAACGATCCTCGTAAGAATCGTCTCTATCCGTATCCACGCCGAGCTCCTCGGGATGACTTCATTAAGTCACGAGCTTCGTCTTCGTACGGGTTACTAGCCTCGTGTTGAAGACAACGTGATCGAGAGATGATCACGATCCGAATCCAAATTCGGATCCTAAAACGAGTTCTCAAAACTCGCTTCTCCGGAGAGGCATTCGTCAACCGTTTGACGAATCCTTCGTCCTCCACCTCAGAGGATTACCGGAGATCAAATCCCTGGTAAGTTAGCCGCTGTCGGAGCACTAACCGTCGTCCAAACGACGCTCCGACGAGAGGAGGAGAAGCTGTCCAGAAAACTGGACAGCTTGGTGGAGGAGTAGGCGCCGGCCAAAACAAGGAGAGAAAAGCCTCACCTTGATGCCAAACCTATAGGAGATCACCGGAGGGTCGCCGGAGGTTCACCGGCTGGAGCTTGGACGCCGGCAAGGGTCTTGGACGGCGGCACAAAGCTGGGCGCCGAAATCACCAAGGAGGTGGGCGGCAACTATGTTGGGCGGCCAAGGTTTAGGGTTTTGGATGATTTTTTTTTTTTTTGGATTTAACAATCCCTTAAGCCCACTTTTATAGAGAACTAATTCTCTTAATGGTTAATGGATCATATCCATAAAGCCCATTAACCCGCTCCATTAAGATAAGTTAAAATAAACCAAACCATGATGGTTTATTTTAAGTTAAAACGAACCGAACCAACTTTTGGTTCATTCGTTTAAAATAAACCAAACCCTTTGGTTTATTCTCATCCATTGGATTAGAACCAAACCATTTTGGTCCATCCATTATGTCTTCATAAGACACCGCCCATCCACGCTTCCATTGCGACTGAAACAATTTCATGCTCGCTTTATGTTTGGTCCAACCAAACATAGTTTCTCTCGGTCTGAGAATCCCATTCTCAAGCTCGTTTTAAATCCTTTGGATTACACTCGTTTTGCGTGTGACCAAATAGGTTCTCGGTTTATGTTGGCCGTCTATAATTAACCATTAATTATAGAACGATCATGAGTGGCACCTAGTAGTACATCATGATCCCCAATTATCCGAAAAGATCAACGGTTGATCCAGAACTATTTCTGAAACCCTTCAGTAGCTCGAATGAATCGTGCCCCATTCCCTTCACTCATCTTATACCCACTTGGTTCAGGACATGGTCTATTGTGTCAGTCCCCACTAGGCTGACTACGTCACACCTAGCTCAAGTATCATTTCCTCGTCCTACGGATTCTAGTTACTCTACATGTATCGAAGAGTACTTTACTCTAAACATGTAATGCTTTGGCCAAAGACTTTAGTAACAATCCGACGAGAGGCCATGGGTATACATCTCCTCGCAAGGAGTGGTGAATCCTTTATAGGCTATTCAAACACCTTTCATCACTCGACTTATACCCAATCATCCGTCCACATCTCCTGAGATGTTTGCTTAAGATGTCAAAGCATAAGTCTCCATGATCAAGATGACTTGAATACCGCAAGTCAAAGGAACATCGCACTTAAGCACAAGAACTTCATTGACATATCTATATATGCAGAGAACCATATGAAGTCTTACTACCGGTCACTCCAATGAACTAGTTACCATAACTAGCATCCACGATTAACTCGACATCACTATGTCTCCGGCCGGTGAGAATCACCGCTTGGATACACCAAGGAGTATACCTCGTGCTGTCCTAATCCATCAATTCATCGACTAGGGATAATTCCGATACATCACAATTACACATGTAAAGATACTCACTAGTTGTGATCCAATCACAAATTCTCTCATGCTGTGAATCGTATCGTGGACATTCAGTAAATGAGTTTAAGATCCAATCAAATACATAAAACATGTATACTCAAATAGTGAATCATCATTTATCATATAAATGGTTCATACATAAGGCGATTGCCTTAGGACATCTCTCATATATTACTAACATATATATTAGAGAATATATACTGAACTGACCAGCCATGAGAAAGTTTCATGGATCGTCATATGAGTGTCATAAACTTTCTCATGTGACTATTGGTATGAATAGTCCTCAAACCTGAAGTCACTACGGTTCCCTACATAAGGAGTTATGTACTTTGGTATCGTCAAACGTCACCTGTAACAGGGTGGACCATAAAGGCGATTACTGGGTATATAACAAATTGTGCGGAGGGATGTGAGTGATGTAGATGGGATCTATCCCTCCCATATGACGGGAGTGATATCTGTGGGCCCCTTGATTGAGTAGAACTACTAAACTGCATGGCCATGCTCGAATGAGTCAATATGAGGTATTGAGCTCATTTGTTTGAGGTAGTTTACTCAGGGATCAAGAAACACATAGATTGATCGAGGATGACACGGTCTATGCCTCATTGGTCAATCTGATATCAAGGATAGAAGGACACGATCATACATTATAGTAGTCACGGAAAGGTTAGTCGGATCTTGACTTATTTCGTAACTTGGGTAGCAATGATGTATTGCTAGATGCCGCTCATTGCTTGTGTATCTAAAAGAGTTTAGATCCACTGCCAACGTTATGATAGCCTATAGGGTCACACACAAAGAGCATGATGATTAGAAGAATTAGTGCATTCTAGTTTGACTAGAATAATTTGGGAATAAGCTTAAGTACAAAATGGTTTTTGGACTTTAAGCTTAATGAGAATTTTAGCTTATTGATTTAATGAGATTAATTCAATATGCTAAGCTTATTAATTTAATAAGATTAAATAAATATGTTATCATGATAGCCTAAGCTTAATTGATTTAATAAGATTAATTCATTATGTTACCTTATTGATTTAATGAGATTAATTCAATATGATAACATAATCTTATTGAATTAATAAGATTAATTCAACATGCATGAATGCCACATAAGCATGCCACCTAAGCATGCCACCTAAGCATGCCACCTAAGCTTGAGGTGGAAGGAGTCAAAGGGTTTTGACCTTTGGAATTTCTCCACATGTGGCCGGCCAAACAAGGAGTGATTATTTTTCAATGCAATTGATTGCATTGAATGTGATCGGAGGTGAAAGGTTTTTTCAATCCTATAAAACACTACATGGGGTGGCTGGCCAAGGTGGTGGAAGCTTGAGGCTTGGAGAGAGCTTGGTGGTGAGAGGCTTTGGTTGTGTGACTTTTGTGAGTGTAGGCTAGCAAGAAGAGTGGTCTTCTTCTTCCTTTCTCTTTTTCCCTACCTTCCTCTCCTTTAGAGACTTCTCTAGCAAGAAGTAAAGGAGAGCTCTTCTAGTTTCTTTTGTAAGACAAGAGCTTGCTCGTGTGGATACATATAGAGGCACGGACATTTGAACGTGATAAAAGATCCAACAAACCCAAGGAGAAGCGGGATTAAAAAGGGCACGCAACAAAGGTAATATTCTCCTATAAGATAGGTTTTGAGAAATTTATTTTTTTGTACGAGGTTTTCTTTCGCAAGGATCACTTGGAAGGGATCCTATTTTTCCGTTACGCATATGCTATTTTGCATAAAAAAATCCTTACAGAGATCCTAGCAGAGGAACGAGAAAGGGCTAGTCAATCTCACCCTAACCAACCCGAATATAGAGTTTCCTCCCAAGTGGGGAGATCGTATTCCTTCCACTCCCTAAATTCCTACCAATCAGAAGGGAAAAGAGTCTCCTAAAATTCTTGTTGTAAAATTAGTTTTAGACTCAAATGTAACTCAAGTATTTCTCCTTTTGTAATATACAAAATAAAGATGGAGGGTCCATTGGAAGATGACGTTACAAGGAGGAAGTCAACAATGTTGGTGCAGTAGGCACCTAAGTCGAACCTAAGTTTTGATTATAGCAAACGATACAAAGTTAAGAATATATTGTTATCTCATGAGCTAAATCAAGTGTGCAGAAAAGTCTCAACGCTGGAGCTGAAGGCTAGCGACACCTGGAGGAAGCCGCGGTGGTCGGGCGACACTCAAGAGACTTCAGAGGGAGCCAAAGGAATTGAGTGGAAGGCCGGAAGCAAAAGCAACACATAAGTACTGAGGTAAGCTCGTGTGTGCGAGCATAAGTAAGGTTGTATCCTCTTTACGGGGATGATCTTAAGCGTAGATCCGACCAAAGACTTCTTATAGATGGTCTAGGTCGAGATCGGATGGTCGACGACCATCGAAATTATGTTTTTGTTGAGCTAACCTTGCCTTGCAACTAGCATCAGTCGACTGCCAGCTTGGAGGACTCGACTGCCGTCAAACAATGATCATTGTCGAAGGTCGTCAATCGATCGATGCCGCCATCCGTGATGATGGCCATCAGTCGACTGATGGTCAAAGGATCAGCCTCGAGTAGTCAAGAGTTATCACCATTTTTCAAGGGGTTTTGTGCCCATTTGTGATTGGCTAAAGACCCATTTGATGAGGGGCTCAAAGGCTATAAAAGGAGGGCCAAACCTAGGGTTTTTCATCAATTCAAAAGCTTCCAAGTGCTTCCGATACGCTCCGACTCTCCGACATCCCTACGACGGCCAACCTCCAACCTTTAAAGTCGCTTGTGAACGAAAGTTCTAAATTGTATTTCAGTTTATTCCTTTTAGTAAAGCTTTCATTATAACGAGGAGAGGGGGAGTGTCCTTCTACCTCGAGCTTTTTGTATCCGTCTAACTCCTACCTCCAACGAGGGGGAGTTCTTTAGTAGTTTGCCCTCCGTACGTGGTCAAGGACCACTAGGGCCTTGGAGTAGCCTTCGGCTACGAACCAAGTAAATCTCTTGTGTCTATTGTCTCCTTTACTTTTTGTTTTGTTTATCTTTCCGCTGCATATAAGTTTTTTTTTAAAAATGAATTCGTACTAAAAAGTTTCTATTGCTATTCACCCCCCTCTAGCGATCCAATCGATCCAACAATTGGTATCAGAGCTGGGGGTTGCTAAGATTTGGTGAAACCACCAATCTAGCCTTTTTACAGATTTATTTTTCTTTTAATTCTGTTTTTTTTATTTATTTCGCTTTGTTAAGTTTTTCTCCCGCACTACTAATCCAAGACGCGAGTCTTGGTACTTGTTTTCGTGTTTTTGTCGTTGTTAGTTTCTTCGTCTCCGTCTATTTGTGTCTTTTGTTCTAATGGCCCATCTCGAGGGTTTTAGCACCGTCCGACCTCCGTTTTACAATGGAGATGACTTCTGTTATTGGAAGGGTCGGATGGAATGCTTTCTCAAAACCCAAATCGATATGTGGATCATAATCCAAACGGGTTTCACACTTCCGACTAATGAAGTGGGTGACTCCTTGGATTATGATCAATGGACCATTGCGACAAAACGACAAGTCGAAGACGACGCCAAGGCAACACAAATCCTCCAATGCGGCCTATCCAAGGAGGAGCTAAATCGCGTCGGCCCCTTCATAAGCACAAAAGATCTTTGGACGAAACTAGTGGAGCTACACGAAGGGACCGATGAAGCCAAGGTATGTAAGTGTGATCTTCTTTTCAATAAACTATATAACCTAAAAATGCAGGAACACGAGTCCGCGACCCAACTTCACGCCCGAGTCCAGGACATAGTCAACAACCTACACGCAATCGGGCAAAAGGTCGAAAACCGCGACCTTATAAGGTATGTTCTAAACTCGTTTCCGAGGACTACCTTGTGGGCATCCATGGTCGATGCCTACAAGGTCTCCAAGGATCTTTCTAAAATTAGGTTAGATGAACTCTTTTTCGATTTCGAATTACATGAGCAGTCCAACTCGGAACCCGAGAGGGGTATAGCCTTGTTTGCAGGATCAAAGAAGAAGAAAATCGCAAGCAAGCCACCACCAACCGAGGAGGAAGACGAGTCCGAAGAAGAAGTTGACCCAGAATTGACTGCCGAACTAATGAATCTAGCTCGAAGCATAGCCAAGGGACGAAAGCGAACCACGATTCGACCCAACCAAGGTAAGCCTAAAAGTTCTAATATTAGGTGTTATGAGTGTAACAGGTTTAGACATATCAAGTCCGAGTGCCCCAAGCTCAACCACCGAGCACCTAAGCACAAGAAGGCCCTCAACGCGACATGGGAAGAAGCGTCATCCGAAGAAGACGAAGACCACGTCTTCATGGCGAAATCGATTGAGTCAGACACGGAGACCGAACCTGAACTTGAGTCGGAACCTGAGGATGACTCGGACTACGAAGCTACCTTCAAGTCAAGCCACGGATACGCATCCGGTTCAAAAGATACCCTTAAAGTAAGTCGAACTTTATTTAATACTTTACATAATACGGTTAGGTTTTTGTCTAGGAAGTTAGCTAAGTCCGAGTCCAAGGTCGAGACCCTTGTTGAGGAGGTTAAACTCCTCAAACACGAGGTCTCCCTAACCTCTTCGACTAGTCGAGTTCAAGAGAAGGACTCAACTCGAGTTGAAAAGCTCGAAGTTGAGAACTCTCTCTTGAAAAGTCAAGTCGAAGATCTTAGGAACACGTTGGAAAGGTTCACTTCGGGATCCAAAGAACTTGACCTCCTACTTGGATCTCAAAGGGCCGTGTACAACAAGGCTGGACTAGGGTTTAACTCAAACACGACTAATAGGTCGTATATGTCGATTGTAAGTCGACATAGGAAACATGTCCAAGCATGGGTCCCTAAGAACCTTTTGATTTCAACTCTAGGATCCAACCCGTACTGGAGTCCCAAGGACCAAATCCACTATGTGGATAGACCGAACCGATTCAACGGTCTAGGGGGAGCCAGTACAAAACATGTTTGTGCTTTAACTTAGAAATTGCATGCTTTAACTTAGAAAGTTTGTGCTTTAACTTAGAAATTGCATGTTTTAACTTAGAAAGTGTGTGCTTTAACTTAGAAATTGCATGCTTTAATTTAGAAAATTTGTGCTTTAAAACTTGTGAACTCACTTAGAACACGAACATAACCAACTAAAATTCTTCGAAAAGATTGAGCCTCGGGGAGCCTCTTTTCAAAAACATAACCAACTAAAATTTTTCGAAAAGATTGAGCCTCGGGGAGCCTCTTTTCAAAAATAACCAGTTAGACTAGGAGATAGTCTTAGGTGAGTCAAGTCATCATTTTCTTGAAAATGGCTTTGTCTAAGGAAGTGGTCGATGATCCGATAAAAGAAGGCCCCTGTGCCTCGCCACGACCTGGAAGCCATGATTTTGAAAAGGTAAACTTGACAAGCCTAGGTTTAAATCCAAATCTAACATAAAATTACTTGAACCTAAATGCACTTAATTAACTTAATTGGAAGTCATCTAACAAAAAACACATAAGTATAACATGATTGATCATATAGACACAGATGAGATGACCTAGGTTTAACAACTTACAACCAATTTTTTTTTTAAAAAAAAATTCTAACATCCAATCCAACCACCTTGTGTGTAGGATCAATGGATGTTGGACAGCGGTTGCTCCCGACACATGACCGGGGATCAACTCAAATTCACAAAGCTTCGATTCAAACGACAAGGATCGGTAGCCTTTGGGAATAACGGCAAGCTCAAAATCATCGGATCAGGTGATATCGAGCTTAACTCGAATTTTATTATTAAAAATGTATTACTTGTAGAGAATTTTGAATATAACCTGCTTAGCGTAAGCCAATTATGTGACAATAACTATAAGGTCGTATTTTTAGAAAATGAATGTGTAATTAAAACAAATAAAACAGCTAAAACAATACTCAAAGGAACTAGGACAAATAACATTTACACAATTAACTTAATCAAATCCTCAGCCAAATGTCTTATGACACAGGAAGAGGAATCATGGTTGTGGCACCGATGACTCGGTCACTCGCACCCAAGACTCGTCCACAAGATGAGTCAGAGTGGCTTAGTCAGAGGCTTACCCAACCTCAACAATTTGGTTAATAAAATCTGTAATGCTTGTCAACAAGGAAAACAACCTAGGACACAACACAAGTTAACTAACTAAGAACGAACCTCAAGTGTACTTGAGCTCCTGCATATGGATCTATTCGATTCACATGGAGCCAAGTCACTCAATAGAAGTCAATATTGCTTAGTCATAATTGACGACTACTCCAGGTTTACTCGATAGGTTCATCAAACATAAAAATGATACCCTAGATCAATTAATCAATCTATTCAAATTAATCGAGAATCAAAAAGACCTTAAGGTTAAAAGACTTAGAAGCGATCATGGTGGTGAATTCAAAAATCAAAGTCGTTCGATTACGTATTTACTACTGCGTGACCATGGGTCATCTGCGCTAGGACCCCTCGACAAAAAATGGCCTAGTGGGCGGAAAAAACCGAACTCTACAAGAAGCCGCTAGGACCATGTTGAGCGAATCGACCTACGATAGGTTTTGGGCGACGTGAGTCTGACATGATATGTCCAAAATAGGATCCTTATTGTAAAAAGTCACATTAAGACCTAGTACGAGATTTATCACGATAAAATACCTAACATCAAGTACTTTAGGGTATTTGGGTGTAAGGTACATATCCTAAACACTAAGGATTACCTAGGGAAATTTACATCCAAAACCACGAGGAATCTTTCTAGGATACTCAACTACAAGGAGCTTATAGAGTATATAACCACGACACCCTTAGAATCGAGGAGACTATCAATGTAGTATTTGATGAAGTACCGAACCTACAAAACCCTTAATGACCCCAAGTGTTGAGCCCATCGACCAAACTCGTCTCGACGAGATCGAGTATAATCCAAATCAACCAACTTCTCTTGTCGACCAAGTGACAAGTGATCCGAGTCAAACTAGTGTTCAACCAAGTCACCCCATTGATCAAGCAATAGGTGATACAAACCCAACCCAATCTAGGATTCAGACTAACCACCCTATCGATCAAGTGATAGGAGATCCTAATCTAGGAGTTCGAACTAGAGCATCCTATAGGAACCTTAGTCAAATTTCCTTAATTTCAAAGATAGAACCCAAATCAATTGAACAAGCTCTTCTTGATCCCGATTGGATTATTGCAATGCAAGAAGAGCTAGCTCAATTTACTAGGAATGAAGTGTGGGAATTAGTACCACCACCTAAAGACAAAATGATAATTGGAACAAGGTGGGTGTTTCGAATAAGCTTCGATGATAAAGGTGAAGTTGTTTGATACAAGGCTTGGTTAGTCGCCTAAGGGTTCAGTCTAGTCGAAGGCTTAGATTACGACTAAACCTATGCCCCAAGATTAGACTCAATCCATTCGAATGTTGCTAGCTTATGCCGCACATCGAGGATTTAAGCTTTCAAATGGATGTTAAGTCGGCATTCCTAAATGGATACATTAAAGAAGAAGTTTATGTTAGCCAACCCCGGATTCAAAAAAAATCTAGATAAACCCGACCATGTTCTAAAACTTAAGAAAGCTCTCTATGGACTTAAACAAGCTCCTCGAGCTTGGTACGAGAGACTTTCAATCCATCTTAAGTCAAAAGGGTTTAACCAAGGCTTAGTTGACCCAACTCTCTTCGTAAAAACCTTAGGTAAAGAAATATTCATAGCTCAAATTTACGTAGACGATATAATTTTTGGAACCTCTAACTCAGCCTTACTAAACGAGTTCGTTTCACTCATGGAAAGTGAGTTCAAAATGAACTTGGTAGGCGAGTTAAGTTTCTTTTTAGGTCTACAAATTAAACAAACTAAGGATGGTATATACCTATATCAACAAAAATACACTAAGGAGTTAATTAAAAGATTTGGAATGCAAGACGCTAAGGTAATAAACACCCCAATGGCGATAAATGTTAACATAGGAGAAGACCTAGAAAGTAAGTCCATTGACTTAAAATACTATAGAAGGGTAATAGGGAGTCTCCTATACTTAATCTGAAGTCACCGACATCCTATTCGCAGTAAGTATGTGCACCAGGTTTCAAACCTGTGCTAAGGAGTCTCACCTAACCCTAGTTAAGCGTATCCTTAGATATCTTAAGGGTACACTTAAAGTTGGTATTTGGTACCCTAGATCTACGGAGTTCGAACTAATCGGCTACTCCGATTCGGATTATGCCGGTAGTAAGCTCGATAGAAAGAGCACGAGTGGTTGTTGTCAACTTCTCGGCTCGAGTCTAGTGAGTTAGAGGAAACAACACTGTGTTGCTTTATCTACCACCGAAGCCGAATACATCGCGATGGGTGAGTGTGTCACGCAGCTTCTTTGGATGAAGCACACTCTCTGCGACTTTAAGTTAGACTTTACGAATACTAAACTTCACGTAGATAACATTAGTTCAATTAATCTTACAAAGAATCTGATATGTCACTCTAGGACCAAACATATAGAGGTCAAACACCATTTCATTCGAGAACATGTGGCCAACGGAGCCATACACCTCGAATACGTCGAATCGAAGTCTAACTTGGCAGATCTATTTACTAAACCCCTACCTGAAGCCGAATTTAGTCTATTAAAACGAAAATTGGGCATGTGCGTAATAGAATAGGTACATGCAAATTATATATTCTTACTACTATTTCTTTAATTTCATGGAACTAGCATAGGACATACCTTAGATATCATGCACCTATAGATTTAAGGAGCCAGTACATCTCACAACACATAGGACTAATGTGTTTGTGTACTTAGCCACGTAGATTGGCATGAGATGTTAGGACCTTACTCCTGGTTCCAGATGTAGAGCTAGTGCATCGCTATGAACCACGGAGTATAATCATACATACTAACCGACTCTGACCAGGACTGGTTGATCTTACATATCAATCAAGCCAAATATGAGTCGAACATTTTATAGATGAGCTTATTTTCAGTATATTTTTTTTTATATAAAAAATGGGGAACATGCTTGGACCTTAAATTTAACACTTATTTTGTTTTCCACACACCCCTTACTCTTTTCGATATACGACAAAAGGGGGAGAAAAAGGCCAAAGTTAAGGGGTTAAAATTTTTTTTGATAACTTAACTCTTACTTCATATTTAAACCAAAAGTTAAAACTTAGTTAACTTTTACCAAAAGGCCAAAGAATTCTTAACTTAAACTTATTTGTGTTGTCTACGTTTTACTTAAAAAACTTTATGTCGTTAATGTTTTACTTAAGGGGGAGAAAGGGCTTAACTAAAACGTTTTACTAAGGCCAACTTTAAGTAATGTTAATTACTTAAAGCAACCCTCAAGGGGGAGGATTAAGGTCTTTCTTCAAGACTCACCCTCGGTCAAGGGGGAGTACTTGAAGAAAATCCTTACTACTCCAACTTAATCTTCATATTTTTGTTTCTCATGCACATTATTACTCTTCAAGCTTGCTATTTACTTAACTTTGTATGTGGGTTTGCCATAAATCAAAAAGGGGGAGATTGTTGGTGCAGTAGGCACCTAAGTCGAACCTAAGTTTTGATTATAGCAAACGATACAAAGTTAAGAATATATTGTTATCTCATGAGCTAAATCAAGTGTGCAGAAAAGTCTGCTGAGGCGAAGGCTAGCGACACCGGAGGAAGCCGCGGTGGTCGGCGACACTCAAGAGACCGGAGGAGCCGAAGGAATTGAGTGGAAGGCCGGAAGCAAAAGCAACACGTAAGTACTGAGGTAAGCTCGTGTGTGCGAGCGTAAGTAAGGTCGTATCCTCTTTACGGGGATGATCTTAAGCATAGATCCGACCAAAGACTTCTTATAGATGGTCTAGGTCGAGATCGGATGGTCGACGACCATCGAAATTATGTTTTTGTTGAGCTAACCTTGCCTTGCGTAGCATCACGATCCTTGAGGAGGACTCATTGCCGTCAGTCAGTGATCGGCTAGAAGGTCGATCGGCGATCGCCATCGGTCGTGATGATGGCCATCGATCGATGGTCAAAGGATCAACCTCAAGTAGTCAAGAGTTATCACCATTTTTCAAGGGGTTTTGTGCCCATTTGTGATTGGCTAAAGACCCATTCGATGAGGGGCTCAAAGGCTATAAAAGGAGGGCCAAACCTAGGGTTTTTCATCAATTCAAAAGCTTCCAAGTGCTTCCGATACGCTCCGACTCTCCGACATCCCTACGACGAAGCGCTGCCGAGACGACGACTAGAGCTTCAACCTCCAACCTTTAAAGTCGTCTGTAACGAAAGTTCTAAATTGTATTTCAGTTTATTCCTTTTAGTAAAGCTTTCATTATAACGAGGAGAGGGGGAGTGTCCTTCTACCTCGGGCTTTTTGTATCCGTCTAACTCCTACCTCCAACGAGGGGGAGTTCTTTAGTAGTTTGCCCTCCGTACGTGGTCAAGGACCACTAGGGCCTTGGAGTAGTAGCCTTCGGCTATGAACCAAGTAAATCTCTTGTGTCTATTGTCTCCTTTACTTTTTGTTTTGTTTATCTTTCCGCTGCATATAAGTTTTTTTTAAAAAACGAATTCGTACTAAAAAGTTTCTATCGCTATTCACCCCCCCCCTCTAGCGATCCGATCGATCCAACAAACAACACAAGAGAACCAAAAGGAAGCACTTGGGAGAAGATGTTATCCCTAGGTTGACCAATCAATCTTTTCATTGGCTTGAGAAGATTGTAGAATAAGGGCCATAACCATGACACGCTTAGTTTAATATGTATGTGATGCATGTTAATTTAGCTTATATGTGATGTATGCTAATATGTATGTGATGCATGTTTAAGTTTATTTCTTAATAAGTCAAAAATGATATGCCTACCAAAGTTTGGTACTCACTACTTCCTCGATCATTTGTTGTTGGGTTTGCCAAAGCAAAGCAATGCATTTTATCTTGGAAGAGTGCGAGTGGACAATCGTGATGTCCCGCTATCAAACTTGGTTAAGACTTAATTAAGTTTTTCTTAATTAATTAAGAAAGTAGAGGCATATATTAGCTTTGAACATAAGTTTTAAAAATTAGTTTTGTGTGATTTCTGAACATCAGCTTTGTCTTAGAAAGTGATCGTTGCTCCGATATCAAAGAAGGCCTCTGTGCCTCGCCACTACCGAAGTTTGGTTTAGGAATAAGCACTAAACTAATCTAAACTTAACCAAAGCTATTAAAGAGTTACATCAGATGTAAGCGGCAAAAGATTGCCTACCTAATCATACTATGTCTTGGGCGATTAACCAAAGCTAACTTAAGACGAAGTATGATGTGGATCTTTATCCCATATAAATTTATAGCTAAATAGAAGCTAATGATGTAAGCAAAATGTGTTTGCCTACATCAATGATTAGCTCATATCAAAGCTATGAGAATTTAGTGGGAGCCTCATTTAATTAAATGCCTAATTAAATGACTTAGGTATGATACTTAATTTTGCATTTTAATGTTGTAGATCACCATGTAATCTAACACGACACACCCCCTCAACTTGCGATCTGTCCTTGAGAAAGACAAGCTCAATGGAGCTAACTTTCTAGACTGGTATAGGAACTTGAGGATTAACCTCAAGCAACGAAACTTGTATGTCCTAGAGCGGTCTATCCTCAAAACACCGCCCTGCGGCCACTCGTGCTGAAAAGGATGCTTATAAGAAGCATCAAGATGACGCATTAGATGTGTCATGTCTTATGCTTGCCACCATGAACTCTGAGCTTCAGAAGCAACATGAGAACATGGATGCCTATGGTATGGTTGAGCATTTAAAACAACTATATCAAGGACAAGCTAGGCACGAGCGTTTTGAAGTGTCTAAGGCTCTTTTTGCATGCAAGATGCAAGAAGGAACACCTGAAGGAACTCACGTACTTAAAATGATAGGGTACGTTGAGAACCTTGAAAGACTAGGTTTTCCACTGAGCCAAGAATTGGCAACCGATGTTATCCTGCAATCATTGCCAGAAGCATATAATCAATTCGTCATTAATTATAACATGAATAAAATTGATAAGCCTTTGCCTGAGATTCTCAGCATGTTAAGAACTGCTGAACCGAATCTCAAGAAGAAAGTTAGTAACGTACTAATGGTCAAGAAGGGTAAAGGTAAGCGCAAAGGCAAGGGTAAGACCCAAGCCAAAGGCAAGGCCAATTCATCCACTTCAAAGGGTAAAGGAGTGAGATGGAAGCGGAACTGCAAAGTCTACCTTGAGGAAGTAAAAAAGAAAATAAGTGGGACTTCTGCCTCAGGTATACAGGTTATAGAAGTTAATCTATCTATTTCTTCTACATGAGTATTAGATACTGGATGTGCATCTCACATTTGTACTAATGTACAGGGACTGAGAAATAGTAGACTAATGGCAAAGGGCGAAGTGGACCTACGAGTAGGCAATGGCGCAAAAGTTGCTGTTGTAGCTGTAGGAACATATTCTTTGTCTTTGCCCACTGGGCTTATATTAGAACTAGAGGAGTGCTTTTATGTACCTGCATTAACGAAGAACATAATTTCTGTATCTTGTTTAGACAAGAAAACTTTTCTTTTATAATAAAGGACAAATGTTGTTCCATTTATTTGAATGAAATGTTCTATTGTAATGCACCACTTATGAATGGTCTCTATGTTCTAGATTTAGAAAACCCAATTTATAACGTAAATACCAAATTGTTCAAATCGAATAATTTGAACCAAACATATCTCTGGCACTGTCGCCTAGGTCACATAAATGAAAAACGCATATCCCAACTCCATAAAGATGGATTATTGGACTCATTTGATTTTGAATCATATGAGGTATGCGAATCTTGTCTTTTAGGAAAGATGACTAAAACTCCATTTAGTGGACATGGCGAGAGCGACGGACTTGTTAGGACTCATACATCGATGTATGTGGCCCTTTCAATGTCGGAAGCAGAGGAGGCTATAAGTACTTTATTACTTTCAGCGATGATATGAGTAGATTTGGCTACTTATATTTGATGAGACATAAGTCAATCCTTTGAAAAGTTCAAAGAATTCAAGAATGAAGTACAAAACCAACTTGGTAAGCGTATTAAGCTACTTGATCGATCGAGGTGGTGAATACCTTAGTCAAGAGTTTCGTGATTACTGGCCGAGTGTGGGATAATATCCCAACTCACTCCACTCGAACACCACAATGGAATGGTGTATCCGAGAGGAGAAATCGTACTCTATTAGATATGGTACGATCAATGATGAGCCGATGATCTACCTACTTCCTTTTGGGGTTTAGCTCTAGAGACAGGTAGCTTTCACACTTAATCACGTCCCATCAAAATGAGAAAAGACACTACATAATGCTATGGATCGAAGAGTCCCAAAATGTCTTTTATAAAGATTTGGGGTTGTGAAGCTTATGTTAGACGCCAAGTCTCGTATAAACTAGGACCCAAATATAAGTGTTATTTTGTAGGATATCCCAAGGAAACTAAGGGATATTACTTTTACAATCCCACACTTGGCAAGGTGTTTGTTGCCAGAAATGCTGTCTTTCTAGAAAGAGAATTTATTTCTAGAAAAATTAGTGGGAGTAAAATTCATCTTGAAGAAATTCAAGATGAAGATAACACTAAGGCTTCATGGAAAATGAACAGCACCACAAAGTGTTGTGGATGAGGAAATTGTTGCCCAAAGAGTTGTGGAGCAAACACTGCTCAAGTAGACCAACCTCTTCGTAGATCTGATAGGATCCGCTGCCAACCCGAGAGATATTCTTTTCTCTTGACTGACAACGGTGATGTATTGCTTGTCGATCTTGACGAGCCTACATCCTATCAAGAAGCTATGATGAGCCTAGATTCCGAGAAATGGCTAGAGGCCATGAGATCCGAAATGGAATCCATGTACACTAACCAAGTATGGACTTTGGTTGATCCACCTGAAGGGGTAAAACCCATTGGGTGTAAGTGGGTCTTTAAAGTAAAGACTGACATGGATGGTAATAAGCATACCTATAAAGGTAGATTGGTGGCTAAAGGATTCAAACAAATTCATGGTATTGACTATGATGAAACCTTTTCACCAGTTGTGATGCTTAAATCCATTCGGATCATACTTGCTATTGCAGCCTACCACGATTATGAGATCTGGCAGATGGATGTCAAAACCACTTTTCTGAATGGAAAGCTACTCGAGGATGTGTACATGACAACCGAGGGTTTTGAAGATCCAAAGCATCCCGAAAGGTATGCAAACTGCAAAGGTCCATTTATGGACTAAAGCAAGCCTCTCGAAGCTGGAATCTTCGATTCGATGATGTAATCAAGGAGTTTGGTTTCATCAAGAATGAAGATGAACCTTGTGTCTACAAGAAAAATAGTGGGAGCACAGTTGTATTTCTTGTCTTGTATGTAGATGACATACTTCTCATCGGAAATGATATTCCCTCACTCCAGTCTGTGAAGATGTGGTTAGGGAATTTTTTATCTATGAAAGACTTAGGTGTAGCTGCCTATATTCTAGTCATAAAGATCTATAGAGATAGATCTAAATGATTACTTGGCCTAATTCAGAGTACATAAATTGATAAAGTGCTATATCGTTTTGCTATGCAAAATTCCAAGAAAGGATTTCGCTTTATCACATGGTGTGAGTCTTTCAAGACTCAATGTCCTCTTCTAAGGAGGAGAGAGATCGCATGGATAAGATCCCTTATGCATCCGCTATAGGGTATATCATGTACGCCATGCTTTGTACTGCCCACGCCTCGTGATGCTTGAGTATGCTTTGAGTACGAGTAGATACTCGGATCCAGTGAAAGTCATCCGGATAGCAAATAAAAATATTCTTAAATACTTACGAAGAACGAAAGAATATTTCCGATATTTGAGGCAATGAGGAGCTAATCAGAAGGGTTACAGTGATGCAAGCTTCCAAATGCATAAGGATGACTATAGATCGCAATCGGGATACGTGTTTTGCTCGAATGGTGGAGCCGTGAGTCGAAGAGTTCAAGCGGAGACACGCTTGTCGATTCTACAAGCCGAGTATATATTGCTACGTCGATGCAAAGAAAGGAGGTTGTTTGGCTCTGCAAGTTCATCAGTGAACTTGGGGTAGTTCCTAGCATTGCAGATCCAATAGACCTCTATTGTGACAACAATGGGGCTATTGCACAGGCTAAGGAACCTCGATCACATCTGCGGACCAAACACATACTGCGGCGCTTCCATCTCATTCGAGAGATCATCGATAGAGGAGATGTGAGGATATGCAGAGTACCGACAGAAGCTAACATCGCAGATCCATTGACCAAGGCTTTGGCACAGAGGAAGCATGATGGTCACACTAGGTATTAGATATTATAGTGATTGATACTAGTGCTAGTGGGAGATTGTTAGTTATAGCCCTAGAACCAATCATGTGATGGTTGAATAGGGAACATTTTGTATCATATTCTATAAAGGCAAAGGATTGGTTATTATATTTACGTCTTGCTTGTGCCAGCTAAATTAAATATAATAATGCCCTAGAAAAGTAGGTTCTTATCTATAGCACATCAATCGCGTAATTGATTATGAGAGGCTGTAGAGAACACTTTCCTAAATGTTCCTAGTCAAGTATTAATATGCAAGGGCAATATTAATACATAAAGACTAGCATGTAGGTCAATTGATGACTTGATCTCACAAGTCATGAATATATGATATCAAGTTGACACATGGGTATATATTAGAGAATATATACTGAACTGACCCGCCATGAGAAAGTTTCATGGATCGTCATATGAGTGTCATAAACTTTCTCATGTGACTATTGGTATGAATAGTCCTCAAACCTGAAGTCACTACGGTTCCCTACATAAGGAGTTATGTACTTTGGTATCGTCAAACGTCACCCGTAACAGGGTGGACCATAAAGGCGATTACTGGGTATATAACAAATTGTGCGGAGGGATGTGAGTGATGTAGATGGGATCTATCCCTCCCATATGACGGGAGTGATATCTGTGGGCCCCTTGATTGAGTAGAACTACTAAAATGCATGACCATGCTCGAATGAGTCAATATGAGATATTGAGCTCATTTGTTTGAGTTAGTTTACTCAGGGATCAAGAAACACATAGATTGATCGAGGATGACACGGTCTATGCCTCATTGGTCAATCTGATATCAAGGATAGAAGGACACGGTCATACATTATAGTAGTCACGGAAAGGTTAGTCGGATCTTGACTTCTTTTGTAACTTGGGTAGCAATGATGTATTGCTAGATGTCGCTCATTGCTTGTATATCTAAAAGAGTTTAGATCCACTACCAACGTTATGAGAGCCTATAGGATCACACACAAAGAGCATGATGATTAGAAGAATTAGTGCATTCTAGTTTGACTAGAATAATTTTGGAATAAGCTTAAGTACAAAATGGTTTTTGGACTTTAAGCTTAATGAGAATTTTAGCTTATTGATTTAATGAGATTAATTCAATATGCTAAGCTTATTAATTTAATAAGATTAAATAAATATGTTATCATGATAGCCTAAGCTTAATTGATTTAATAAGATTAATTCAATATGTTACCTTATTGATTTAATGAGATTAATTCAATATGATAACATAAGCTTATTGAATTAATAAGATTAATTTAACATCCATGAATGCCACATAAGCATGCCACATAAGCATGCCACCTATGCATGCCACATAAGCATGCCACCTAAGCTTGATGAGGTGGAAGGTGTCAAAGGGTTTTGACCTTTGGAATTTCTCCACATGTGGCCGGTGATTATTTTTCAATGCAATTAATTGCATTGAATGTGATAGGAGGTGAAAGGTTTTTTCAATCCTATAAAACACTCCATGGGGTGGCCGGCCAAGGTGGTGGAAGCTTGAGGCTTGGAGAGAGCTTGGTGGTGAGAGGCTTTGGTTGTGTGGCTTTTGTGAGTGTAGGCTAGCAAGAAGAGTGGTCTTCTTCTTCCTTTCTCTTTTTCCCTACCTTCCTCTCCTTTAGGGACTTCTCTAGCAAGAAGTAAAGGAGAGCTCTTCTAGTTTCTTTTATGAGACAAGAGCTTGCTCGTGTGGATACATATAGAGGCACGGACATTTGAACGTGCTAAAAGATCCAACAAACCCAAGGAGAAGCGGGATTAAAAAGGGCACGCAACAAAGGTAATATTCTCCTATAAGATAGGTTTTGAGAAATTTATTTTTTTGTACGAGGTTTTCTTTCGCAAGGATCACTTGGAAGGGATCCTATTTTTCCGTTGCGCATATGCTATTTTGCATAAAAAAATCCCTACAGAGATCCTAGCAGAGGAACGAGAAAGGGCTAGTCAATTTCACCCTAACCAACCCGAATATAGAGTTTCCTCCCAAGTGGGGAGATCGTATTCCTTCCACTCCCTAAATTCCTACCAATCAGAAGGGAAAAGAAGTTTGTGAGAACCAACCTTCCCTAAGGGATCACGCTTCTGCGGGGGCTCCTCCCTTGATCGCACAAGAGGAGCAGGGGAAGAGCTACCTAATAATGTATTCTGCACCAAGAAAACGTTCTCACTTCGTGGAGAAGATCATGCTGAAGGATTCTCCTATTGGCTTCGATCCCCCAACATTGGAGAATATGATGACACTACTGATCCGGAGGAGCATCTTGGTAAGTTTGAGAATGCAGCCGCCCCTACATCGGTACTCCAACTTAGTCAAATGTCGGATATTCGTTATCATGCTGGTAGGAGTAGCCCAGAAGTCGTTCCAACTCCTTTGTCTGAGATCGTTAACCAGTTTCAACGATCTCTGCAAGGTGTTCCTGAAGCACTTTGCCAGTTGCAAAAGGTATCAACCCACTACTTCTAGTTTGTTTTATGTAAAGCAGTAAGCTTCGGAGACCCTCTGGAAGTATATCCAAAGGTTCACCTGGGCTCCTCTAGAGGTCCCCATGGCAGCTTGGAAGTGTTAATGGTCATTATCACAAAAGGGTTACAAGACGGGGCCTTCTTCGACTCCCTGTCAAGAAAGGCCCCCAAGGAGTATGAAGAACTACTAGATCGGACTGAGAAGTATATTAATATGGAGGAAGCCTAAAAAGTCCGTCAAGTTGTCAAAGAAAGTACAGGAGGATTCACCCTACCCGAGAAGATCAAGGAACCCTGTCCGACTCCTGCCAAAAATGAGAAGTATCATCCTTTTCTGACTACAATGCTGAATAAGCCATTAGGAGTTATGATGGTTGATTTCCCCCGTGTACCCCGCTCCAGCCAAGAAAGAGATCTGATGATTTGCGAACAACATCAAATGCTTCATCGGCTAGTGGGCTATACGGGCAGTCCTTGTAATCCACTCTCACCCTACTTCTACCTTTATCATGGGGAATACAACCACTCCAGTGACAACTATCAGGGGTTGAAGTAGGAGCTCGATAGAGTCAGGAGGGAACATCCCCACCTGCAATCATACTTAGAGTTTCTACCCGGTAGAGGGCCTCCCCCACAAGTCTTCTTTCTAAGATGCCCTCCTCGAAGGAGTCCTTATAGGGGGCCAAAGGAAGAGAGCACAGCTGAAGTACCCAAAGAAACTCAGAGGGAGAAAGGGTAGAGTTGTGGAGCGCTACTGAGCCAAGAGAATTGTCCCTCCCGTGGGATTATCGACGTGATAGCTGAAGGACCAATGGATGAAGATTCTCATAGGGCTCGGCAAGCCCATGCCCATGTACTAGAATCATTGTTCGTTCAGTAGATCGAATGTGGAGAGGGTCATCCCCTCTATGTTTCGGGCCAGAGGACCTTGCGGATGTGGCGTTCCCCCATAATGATTCCTTGGTGATTAGAGCCACTATGGCCAATTATGAGGTGACATGGCCAATTATGAGGTGGCGGTGGATTTGGCAATCTTCATCAACATCTTGTTCCAGGAAGCCTTTGCTCAGATGTAACTAGGAGAAGTACAACTAGAGAAGTTGATGACAACCTTGTTTGGGTTTGCAGGACATTCAGTCTTGCCCATAGGGAAGGTTATTTTTCCCTTAACATTGAGGGATGTACCCACGCAGAAGACAGTTATGGCGACGTTCCTGGTAGTAGATGTTGTGTCCTCTTATAATGCTATTCTGGGTCGCCCTTGTCTTGCAGCTTTTATGGCGGTGGCATTATCCCTACATCAAAACCTGAAGTTCCTGGTCGGGAACTTGGTGGGAGAAGTATAGGGCGACTAGAAGATTGCGCGAGGTTGTTATGTGCAAGTTGTATGGGAGGATCATAAAATGGGTGCGTTAGAAAGATGAGGAGATGGACCCTCGGATGAGCTTCGAGGTGCCGGTACTTGAAGAAGAAGACCCGAGAAAAGGGATCCATGAAGAGGGAGAGCTCATCGATATCGGAGGAGACAAGATTACCAAGATTGTAAATTGGATGGAACCGGGAGCCAACGAAGATCTAGTGGCCTACCTCAGAAGGAATGCTGACATTTTTATGAGGGAAGTGCATGATCTAACTGGGATTGCCCCTAAAATTGTCGAATAGCACCTGAATATCATCAGAGGAACTCAGATCAAGCAAAGAAAGAGACACTTGGGGGGGGGGGGGCGGGGGGAAGATAGTCATCGCGGAAGAAGTACAAAAGATGATGGGAGCAGGGCATATTAAGGAAATTTAATTCCCTGAATGGGTATCCAATGTAGTGCTTGTTCCTAAGTCGTCAGGCTAATGGAAGATGCGTACAGAATTTTGTGATCTCAATAAAGCATTCCCTAAAGATTGCTATCCCTTGTGTTGTATAAATCAATTAGTAGATTCGACAACAGATCATGAGGTTATCTCCCTTATAGATGTTTACCAGGGCTACCATCAAATTCCTTTAGCCAAGGATGATTAGAGTAAAATTAGTTTTGTCACTTTGGAAGGCTTATATGCTTATGTTGGCATGGCTTTTAGCTTGAAGAATACGGGAGCCACCTACCAAATGTTAATGGATAATATTTTCATGATCTAGAAGGGAAGAAATGTTGAAGTGTATGTGAACGACATCTTGGTGAAGTCTCGGTTCCTCACTAGTTTGGTCCCCGACCTAGAGAAAACCTTCGCAAACTTACGAAAATACAATATGAAGATGAACCTGAGCAAATGTGTGTTCGGTGTGCACAGTGGAAAATTTCTGGGATTCATTGTTATGGTGCACGCGAATGCGACCTCAAATCTCGCGACAGAGACCGTCAAGGACTCGAAGCGCATGCTCGCGCTCAACGCCCACAAGTGTACGGATGTCGTCAAGTAATAAAAAGATTATCGATCCCACAGGGACTGAGATTCGAGTATTGATTTGGTAAGTGGAGGTTATTGTTCGGAATTCAGATCTAAGGGTTGTGATTGCGAGGGTTGACAGCGGTCCCAACTCAATACAGTGTCACACGGAAGAAGAAAGAAACTAGTTGCGAGTCTTTGGAAGGGATTATAGGATTTCAATTTCATTTGTGTGTCGCAAAATACGTTGTTAATTGGGTTTTGTCTAGGTTTCTAGCTACGGTTATGTGGAAAGGACATCATACACTCCCTCGATGAGCCTTCACATCTATCGGAAGCTACCTCTGCCATTACCAGGTCGACCCCTGGACTTAGGACGGGATAGTTGGTATGATGATGCCGAATCGATCCCTGCGACGAGTCGAAAATGGGGTGTGTTTCATACTTTATCGCATCCTTCTACCCACAATTACGAGAGATGAGGCCAACCCCTAGGTTCCTCCTTAATTCTCTTAAATCTTAGATACGAGGGCTGCCACCCCTCGTATCAGGTAGCACAGTAGATAGAAAACCAAAATAATAGCTATAGCTCTAAACCAAATGTCAATTGCAAATATAAATTCAAGAATGAAAAGATATTTGAACCAACATGTTCTAACTCAACACAAACTACTCCCTAGTCCTAGAATCGAAGAGTCTACTCCATAAATAAGAGAGGAGAAATACAAAGCACGATCATGTTCGTATAAACAATGGAAATTATGTAAAGAACAGAAATTACAATGTGATGTGACTCTTCTCTCTGGCGTTAAAGTGCAGAATTTGGATCTTTCGTGGCTTTCTTCCTCTCCGTTGCGAGTTTCCGAAGCTTTTTAGGGCGTTGTGCCTCCTCCCTACGGTTTGGGCATAACCTCCTTTATATAAATATCAGCTTGGATCTCCCTAAAACCTGGAAAATAACCGAATCACGTCGGAATTGTGCAGCGCCACACGACCATGTGTTTCCACATGGCCAAGCTGTGTGTGGCACCGTGGTGGCCAATTTCGACCCTTGGACACGGCCGTGTGTAGCCACACACCCTGGCCGTGTCCCCTTCTACGTCCAGCTACAAAATGTCCTTCTTTTGCTCCGAAAGTGCACCGTTTTTCCTATGAAATGCTATCCTGCACACAAAAGTACAAAGAGCATATCTCCGAATCAGAAAATAGGAAATGCATGCAAAACAAAATAAAATATGCATGAAACAAACATAAAATGTAATGAGATGTGAGTGAAAACTACTCATAAAACCTATGTATTTTGCTCACATTAATTCCCCCAGACTTAAGTCTTTGCTTGTCCTCAAGTAAACTTCAGTGCCATGGAATTTTAAAAGGTATTGTTCCATACTTAGCATGTTAACTAGATTTATCACGTGATATTTGCAATCAAAGAAAAATAGATATGTTCTAGAAATTCACTAAGTTAGCTCCTCGTGCTCGTGCTAAGAGAATCTTCTCAGGGGATATTCGTTCCATGGTAAGTTAAGTCGTCAATCCTATAGTTTTCCTAAGGTCTCCGGCTCTTAGGCACTGCCCAAAGCAAGGGTCGTTCCCTAGATCTAGCATAAAATCTCAAATGTGTGCTCGATATTGAGAGAAATTGACAGGTGTTTCCCCAGTAATCTAACTCGGTCTTAAAGGGGCACCTAACCATTTCCACCCACGACAACTATTTTTTTTATCCCTCATAATCTTTTTCAATCAATAATTTTTTTTCGAGATTTTGATTTTTCTGAATGGGCTTCCACAATCCGAGCATCTCCAGTAACCTAAAATGTTAAATCTAGAGTCGCATATGGATTCCAAAGTACTAGACTACTGAGATGAATCATAACTAGGTATGTACTAAATTTTCTCTTTCAGAATATTCATTATGTGTAGGTGTAAAAATAAAAGCTAACCAGTGTAAGTCTAGAACATTCGTTTGAGCAAATAAAATAAAATACCATGAGGTAAATGAAGTTAAGCTACCCATGGAAACAACTCATGAAGAAAACTTTAGCAATACTACTGAGGTAGCTTAAAGATAGCAAGAACTAAGTACTGAAAAAACTAAAAACTCTATGTATGAATAAATGAATGCTAATAAAAAAATGCAAATGACAGGAAAGAAACTACTGCTAGAAACAAAATAAATCAAAACTTGGGGTCCCCCAGACTTATAGGAGACTATACCTCTAATATGATCACTATAACAAAAATGCTAAAATACAACACCATATAGACAATGATTTTAGGAGAAACCGTTGTGATTTTAGTAAAAGACAATGGTTTTTGACAAAATCGTTATCTTTGAGCGCCCATATAATAACAAAGACAACGGTTTTATACTATTCGTTGTCGTTGAATATATTTTTTTTAATCAACAATATATTTTATAACAGTTTTTCAGAACTGTTGTCTTTAAGATTTTTTTTTTATTTTAACAACAGTTGGGACAACGGTGCAATTAACCATTGTGAATGAAAATATTTTCGTAACGTTTGATACAACAGTAAAAAATTATTATCGTTATGATAATAATACAATGGTTTTAAACCGTTGTTAATGAAATTTTAATGGTATAATTGAATTAGGAGAAATACAATATAATCTGTTAATAATAATTATTAATTTTAAATTTTAATGTATTAAATAAAATTTAAATCATGGTATATATATATATATAGAGAGATTTCTTCACGCTACAATCATTCGTGCCGGCCGCGACGATCGAAGCTACCTCCATCGCCGTCGCGCCGACTCGTCTCGGCCACCTCCGGCCACGGACTGGCGCGATCGACTCCCAGTCGCCACGGTCCGATGGGCTCGGCCGGATTCCGAATCGCGGCCCGAAATCCGGGCGGCGCGCCGAGACCACGGGCCAAGGCGAGTCAAGGCCGATCGCGCGCCAGTACGGCCGTACGAGGTGATCGGACGGCGCGCAATGACGCGGTGGCTCAGCTGTCGCGGACGGCGCGCGAATGATTGGACGCGCAGAAGAAATCTCTCTCTCTCTCTCTCTATATATATATATATATATATATATATATATATATATATATATATACGAAATTCTATCCTCAAGGCGGCTGAATCTGTAGCGTGCATCGACATTATTATGGTGAATATCATTTCACTATTCACGTAATAATGTGAGCAATGAAATCATTTACACCTTTGATTCAGACATCCAAGACACCAACGGATATATATATATATATATATATATATATATATATATATATATATATATATATATATATAATTATTTTAAATCAATAGGATATTTAGTGATATTTTTATAAAACCTTCTTTCCTCTCTTGTACTCTTATCATTCAAATTTCAAATTTCCAAAGTAAAGCTTTAAAATGAAAGACTTAAGGGGCGTTTGGTAGAGAGAAAATTTTCTATTTTTTATTTTTATTTTCTGAGAAAATGAGAAAACGAGAAAACGTATTTGGTTGACGTTTTTCATCTCCATTTTTTGAGAGAGAATTTTTTGAAAAACTGAAAAATAAAAAAAAACTATTTTTTATTTTTCAGAAAATAAAAAATAAAAATACCGTCAAACACAGTCAGAAAATAGAAAATAAAAATGCTGCCCAAACGTCCCCACGGAGTTCCGCAAATCTTCAACTGCCTTTGCGTGCCGGCCCCCTTTTGAGGTTGCTTTCCGCCGTCCCGCGGGTCGTACGGATCATAACCCGTTGCCCGTCGCCTCGTCAGCTCTCGACGTTTCCCACCGCGCTTCGCTTATCTCTCGTTCTCTCCCACACGCTCTCGATCGGACGGCTTCCACGCTTCGTCTTCTTGTCTGCATCCTTCGGCGTTGGCTGGGCTTCTTCTTTTGAAAGCGGCGGTCAACGGGGGTGCAAAGCGGGCGTCGGTGGGCGATCGGGGAAGGATGGGGAGGAACGGAAGCTTGAGGCGGAGCTACTCGGCATCGTCAAACGACTACAAACTGCTTGAGGAAGTCGGGTACGGGGCCAGTGCGACTGTCTACCGGGCGATTTACCTCCCCTCCAACGAGTTCGTCGCTGTCAAGCGCCTGGATCTCGATCGATGCAACAGTAACCTCGTGAGTTAGCACCTCTCCTTCTTTACCAGGTTCAACTTTTGTTTCTCGCCGAGGTCCGGTACCAGCAATCGGTTCTCATGAGAAGATTGGATCGAGGCAATCGGGAAGGTCGCTTTTGAAAATCTGAGATCCTATTGAAATTTTGTAAATTTTTTGCTCGCCGACGTTCATTCTTGATTTTCTAGACGGTTTTGCACGACGACTGCACACTTCCTAAAAAGTGCAACTTGCGCATCTTAGACCTTTCCTATGGAATTTATCGGGCGAAGAGAGAGCTGGTAGTTGAATATTTGAAGATATTTAGTGAAGTAGTAACGAATTTCCATGTTCATGACTTGTTTTGATCGATGCTTTTGCTTTCTTAGTTTGCTACGGACCATATACTGTAGGAAACATTTTTAGGGCTCGTTGCTCTGAATTCGCTTGAATCTAGTCAACTTGTGACAGTTAAATTAAAATTTTTTATGTATGTTTCTGTTTGGAAGTTAATTTTGCTGGATGGATGTCTACCATTTATCATTTGCAACTATTGTGTGTTCTTGAGCAAATATCCTTAACATCTGAAATTATTTTGTTTCCAGTGATCAGGTCATGTTCAAGATGCATGTTACATGATTTGAATCACTATAATTACGGTTTCCTCTTCTTCTTGCCTACCATGTCATAGGTACCTTATTCTTCTTGGATGAATAACTCTCTGAGTTTAAACAATTTACTTATGGAAAATACTAGGTGCTATGTAGGATGGTACCGTAGGCATCTATACTCAACTAGGACGACATAATGGAGTAATAGACATTGATAATGTTTCTAAGTTAATTCTGTTTGGTTATTGATACCTACACTGTTGTCCATTTTTTTCCCATCAAACTATACTTAACCTACCCTATATTTATTGTGATATTCTCTTTATTCAATCCTCTGCTGTGGGGTCCTTGGATTTAGCTTCTTTCATCATTATTTGACTATCCAAAATTGCTTTGTTGTCAATTGTTACAATTAATAATATGATGGTATTCTTGAAGCATGTATCTTAGTTGGGACTGGCAATTTTGATATTAGCATGCCTCATAAAAATTTGAGGGAGAACATTTGAAGTTGCAATTTAGAATTCCAAAGGGGGGTGGTGGTGTGTTCCTCCAATGACAAACATATGAGGAGTATTGAATTGCTCATTTGTGAATTCAGATAATTACCATCTCCATATCATACATTTTTAATGTGTATCCGGTAAAACCTGAATTAGGTCACAATCTGTAGTATATCTTTATCCAACAAATCTATAAGCTGTAAGACAATAGTTACTATGCTAAATCATGCTTAAATAGATTCTTGGCTATCCTAAGATGCTGTTACATTATTTCATATCTGAAAAAATGTGTTCCTATGAACCACACTTATTTCTGTATGAGAAGATGCTACCATAGCTTTTGTTTTATTTATTTATTTCTAAATAACATTTCTAATGCATACCTTTTTATCCCCTAGATTTATCCTAGTTCTGGTTTTTTACATTTGGTCAATCTCTTTCCCTTAGGATAAACAGAACATATGCTATGAATGTTATGGACACAGAATTTAAAAAAAAAAAAAAATCTAAGAAAACTACCAGCCCGATCCTTTATTTCTTCCTATGTTTGGAGTGAGATTCTACAGTTGGTACAATCAACTAGCATTCACATATTCCATCCACCATCATGATTTTTAGTTACCATCGTGTTAGAGAAAGAGATGAAAAGGGCAGTGTTCTTCTGGGTATAAAAGATGGTTACTTTCTTTATAACAAGCCACTCCATTTAATACATCTATGATATTGATAATATGTTACCATCATTGTAGTTATGAATTTCTATGGTACAGATTCTGGAATATCTACTTTTTTCTCTCAAAATTTCTTTTTTTTCTTTGCCATACTGAATTTGAGGCTTACTGTATTATATTAGGAAATATTCATGTAAATTCTGCTATGCTTCTTTGTGTTGTTGTAATGGTCAAGCTACTTTATCTAGGATGACATACGATGGGAAGCCCAAACAATGAGCTTAATAGACCATCCAAATGTAATAAGAGCTTGTTGTTCGTTTGTTGTTGAGCAATACCTTTGGGTTGTTATGCCATTTATGGCTGGAGGCTCGTGCTTGCATCTGATGAAGATTGCCTATTCAGATGGATTTGAAGAACCTGTCATATGTGTTAGTGATATATGAGAGATGTCCTAAGGCCGCCTTATGTATGAACCATTTATATGATAAATGAAGATTCACTATTTGAGTATACATGTTTTATGTATTTGATTGGATCTTAAACTCATTTGCTGAATGTCCACGATACGATTCACAGCATGAGAGAATTTGTGATTGGATCACAACTAGTGAGTATCTCTACATGTGTAATTGTGATGTATCGGAATTATCCCTAGTCGATGAATTGATGGATTTGGACACCATCAATTCGCCGAGACTAGCACGAGGTATACTCCTTGGTGTATCCAAGCGGTGATTCTCACCGGCCGGAGACATAGTGATGTCCGAGTTAATCGTGGATGCTAGTTATGGTAACTAGTTCATTGGAGTGACCACCGTAGTAAGACTCATATGTTCTCTGTGATATATAGATATGTCAATGAAGTTCTTACGCGCTTAAGTGCGATGTTCCTTTGACTTAAGTGATTCAAGTCATCTTGATCATGGAGACTTATGCTTTGACATCTTAAGCAAACATCTCTAAGGAGATGTGGACCCGGATGATTGGGTATAAGTCAAGTGATCAAGGTGTTTGAATAGCCTATAAAGGATTCACCACTCCTGCGAGGAGATGTATACCCATGGCCTCTCGCCGGATTGTTACTAAAGTCTCGCCAAAGCATTACATGTTTAGAGTAAGGTACTCTTCGATACATGTGGAGTAACTAGAACTGTGAGGGACGAGGAAATGATACTTGGGCTAGGTGTGACGAGTCACCTTAGTGGGGATCGGCACAATAGACCATGTCCCGAACCAAGTGGGTATAAGATGAGTGAAGGGAATGGGGCACGATTCATTCGAGCCATCAAGGGTTTCGTAAATAGTTCGATCAACTGCTGATCTTTTCGCTAATTGGGGATCATGATGTACTACTAGGTGCCACTCATGATCGCTCTATAATTAATGGTTAATTATAGACGGCCAACATAAACCGAGAACCTATTTGGTCACACGACAACGAGTGTAATCCAAAGGATTTAAAACGAGCTTGAGAATGGGATTCTCGCATCGAGAGAAACTATGTTTGGTTGGACCAAACATAAAGCGAGCATGAAATTGTTTCACTGCAATGGAAGCGTGGATGGGCCGGTCTTATGAAGACATAATGGATGGACCAAAATGGTTTGGTTCTAATCCAATGGATGAGAATAAACCAAAGGGTTTGGTTTATTTTAAACGAATGAACCAAAAGTTGGTTCTGGTTCGCTTTTAACTTAAAATAAACCATCATGGTTTGGTTTATTTTAACTTATCTTAATGGAGCGGTTAACGGGCTTTATGGATATGATCCATTAACCATTAAGAGAATTAGTTCTATAAAAGTGGGCTTAAGGGATTGTTAAACCAAAAATCCAAAATCAAAACTGCCGCCAGCTCCTTGCGCCAAGCTGTTTCAGCCGGTGAACCTCCGCTGACCCTCCGGTGATCTCCTATAGGTTTGGCATCAAGGTGAGGCTTTTCTTCCTTGTTTTGGCCGGCGCCTACTTTTCCACCAAGCTGTCCAGTTTTCTGACAGCTTCTCCTTCGCCGAGCGCCGCTTGGACGACGGTTAGTGCTCCGACAGCTTAACATATCGATTTGATCTCCGTAATCCTCTCGAGGTGGAGGACGGGCGATTCGCCAAACGGTTGACGAATACCTCTCCGAGAAGCGAGTTTTGAGAACTCGCTTTGGATCCGAATTTGATTCGATCGTGATCATCTCTCGATCACGCCGCCTTCAACACGAGGCTAGTAACCCGCACGAAGACGGCTCGTGACTTAGCGAAGTCATCCCGAGGAGCTCGGCGTGGATACGGATAGAGACGATTCTTACGAGGATCGCTCCGCTGATGTCGCTTCCCGCTACACGCCATACGGAAGGTATAACGAGTTTAATTTCCTTTATTGCAATTTTAATTTACGGTTATGTCTACACTTGTTGTAATAGCATGCGTGTGTTGTGTGTGTTGTAATAAATATAGATTTATTATTTTTATTGCTTCACGCATGTTTACTTAAACATGATCGAACACACACACGCCATGGCTAAACCCAACAAAGGGTATCAGAGCCCAGTTGTGTTTCACATAATCGTAAAATGGTTTTGCGATGATAGTCATAATGTATTTCGAAAGTTTTCTAAATTTTGGAAATTTAGAAGTATTTATGGAAATTTTTCAATTTTGGAAAGTCTAGAAGTATTTATGGAAATCTTCCACTTTTGGAAAGTTGGAAGTATTTATGGAAATTTATATTTTCCATAAATAAAATATTTGATTAGATTCTGGAAATTTGTTTCCTAATTTAATCATGATTTGATTTGGGAAATCAAATCTTAAAATATTTAATTTCCATAAGTAGTTTTAAAGATTTAGGAAATTGGTTTCCTAAATAGATTTTCCTTAATCAAATAATTCCATGAATAAAATATGTGATTAGATTTGGAAATTTGTTTCCTAATTTAATTATGATTTGATTTGGAGAATCAAATCTTAAACATATTTTATTTCCATAAATAGTTATGACATATAAGGAAATTATATACATGATATAATTGTATGCCATGTAATTGCATTAGATGCATAACATTATGCCATGCGTGTCGTGACATGTAGATGTATGCCATGTATGCCATGCCATGTAGATAATAGTTATTTGCATGCAAAGAGGATGAGACATAAAACCCTTAATCAATATTAAGTTTCACACCTTCCATTAATATGGTTAGAACCGCAGTTCGCTTTCTTGTTTGGGTTGTTTGACTTTCCAAGCCCGGCCAACTCAATATGTTCAAACCATGGAATAGTTTAATACTAATATGGTAAGAGCCGAGGTCAATCGTTAGCTTTGGTTGTTGGACTCTCTCCAAGCTGGGCTAATTGGTTGAATGCGCTCTAACCATATTAAAACTATGTCCCGATTAATGGGTTGGCTTTAACCTGGAGCATCGGCTTGTTGGACTCTCTCCAAGGTCGATGTAAAGGGAGGTGAAGTTGGGTGCTATGCATATGATGCATACTTGTTAATGTGTTAACAACCCGATGTATGTGTGAACATTCAATTAGTTGATAGCACATTGTGATAGTTGCATATACGTGATATGCAATCTAGATAGATGATACTCACCGTCGTAGTTATGAATGGCTTGTTGGACTCTCTCCAAGGTTGTTCATAACTACGATGGATATCACCCATTCGAGATGGACCTACGATCTCCCAAGTGATTTTGGGGTTTTTGAAATTCAAAAATGAATGGGATTTATAAATGTATATCGATGCATTTTAAAATCATCTTTCTCATATATGCTCGCTTTGTATTTCTAAGTTAATATATCGATCATGATGTGTTTGAATTCATGCTCCATTTTGGATTCAAATAAATCGATCGGGCCGAACTTCTTGGATCGCTTAGAAACTCGAGAATTGTTCTCAAGGTGAAAAGCTTGTAAATGTCCTCGGCGCCTCTTCCCGCTTCTTCTAGTGACGATGCAACTCGACCAATTGTTGGCCTATCGTAAACATGTGAGTGATTCTGAACAAATGAGTTGCATCATGCTAGCCGCGATGGAACCTAAGCTACGAAAGCAGCATGAGCATATGGATGCTCATATCGTAGTCCTTCATCTTTGTGAGTTGGTTGATGAGCAAGTGAGATTCAAAAGGTTCGAAGTCTCAAAGCTCCTCTTCACCTCTGAGATGCTAGGAGGTTCATCTGTGGTACTGCTCAATATGCTGAAGACTGTGGAGTCTTCTGAGAAGCATGAGCAGGGGACGGTGCTGTTAGTTGATTCCTCGAAGAAAGGTTCTAAGAGGAAGTCAAAGGAACAGCAGAAGGGAAAGAAGAGAAGGGCTAAGAAGGTAGAACTAGCATTAAAGGAAACTTGCCATCATTATGGCAAGGAGAGCCATTTATAAGAAAGTGCAAGATTTATCTTGAGTCCGTGAAGAAGAATAAGGCATCTGATGCCCCATCTTCTTCGTAAATCTTCTTATTGATTGTCATTCTATTTCCTCAAACACTTGGGTATTTGATACTGGGTGTGGCTCACATATATGTAATGACATACATGGGCTAAGGAATAGAAGAAGACTCACAAGGGAGAGTCAAATTTACGTGTTGGGAATGGAGCAAAGGTTGCCGTGACTCGCCATCTAACGTATTTGTCAAAACTCCTCGCAGGACTTGTCTTAGAACCGACAATTACTTTTATATTCCTTCGTTGATAAAGAACATCATTTCTATTTCTTGTTTAAATAGAAATGGTTTCCATTCGACGCTTAGTAACAATTGTTGTTACATAACTTTGAATGGGGTTCTTTATGGACCGGAACTTTAAGCAATGGTGTTTATACGCTGGACGATCCAAAGGACATTTGCAATATCGGCGAGCAACAAGCGTGCTCGAAAGCGATAATCAAATAGACTCCTACATGTGGCATTGTCATCTCTTGGCCATGTAAGCAAGAAACGCATGTCCGAATTACACCGATGTGGAATTCGAATCGCTTGAATTGATTCATACGATACATGCGAATCATGCTTAAAAGGCAAGATGACTAAGTTACCTTTACGAAAAGGTGAACGAAAGTGAGAGTTGCTAGGCCTAATACATATGATGATATATGGACCTATGTCAACTCAATCTTTAGGAGGCTATAGCTACTTCATTACCTTCACCGATGATCACTCACGGTTTGGGTATGTGTTCTTGATGAAACACAAGTCTGAAGCCTTTGAAAGGTTCAAAGAATTCAGAAATGTAGTAGAGAAACAACATGACAAGAGTATTAAAATACTTCGATCGGATCGAGGGGGTGAATACTTAAGTCAAGAGTTTCTTGAGTATCTAAGAGACAATGGTATAGTGTCTCAATGGACTATATATACACCACAAAGATAATGGTGTATCCGAGAGGCGAATCGACTTGTTGGATCATGGTCGTCAATGATGAATCATGCGACTCTTCCCAAGTCCTTTTGGGGCTATGCACTCGCATAAATTGCTTACTTGTTAAATGTAATGCCTACTAAGGTAGTCTCAACTACTCCATACGATATGGAATGGTAAGAAACCTCATGTATCTTACTTGAAGATATGGGGTTGTCTCGCTTATGTGAAGCTGATCAGACGTACATAAATGGATGCTAAGTCCGATAAATGTCTATTTATCGATACCCTAAGGAAACAAGGGGTTACTAATTCTATCATCTGTGGAACAAAAGGTGTTTGTTTCAAGGCATCGTGTTTCTAGAGAAAGAGTTTCTCTAAAGAAAACAAAGTGGGAGTGTCGCCGAGCTTGAGGAGGCTCGAGAGACTCAAATAGACATTGATGAGATACCGGTGAAGCACAACAAATGACAACTCATAGTGATGAGCAATCTAGGACCTATCAGAACACCACATCTTCGTAGATCCGTAGAACACGCAATATTCCCGAGAGATATGGATTTCGTAAGTTTAATCGAACGACGTGTTACTCATTGATGATGAGGAGCCTACCGCCATGAAGAAGTGCCGACAAGTTCGTAGAAGGGATAAGTGGCTTGTGCCATGAAGTCGAAATGGATTCCATGTATGAAAATCAAGTTTGGAACTTGTCGACCCACCAAGGGATAAAGCCTATAGGGTGCAAGTGGGTTTTCAAGAAGAAAACCGACATGGATGGTAATGTGATTACCTATAAGGCTAGATTGGTGGCGAAAGGATATCGTCAAAAACAAGGTGTTGATTATGACGAAACCTATTCGCCTGTAGCTATGCTTAAATCCATTCTGATGCTCCCGCCATAGCGCTCATTATGATTATGAGATATGACAGATGGATGTGAAAACAGCTTTCCTTAATGGAAACTCGCCGAGGACGTGTATATGATATAGCTCGAGGGTTTCACATCGCTGATAAAACCAAGGTATGCAAATGCGGCGACGATCCATTTATGGATTGAAGCAAGCATCCAGGAGCTGGAATATCCGTTTTGATGAGACAATCAAAAGGTTTGATTTCTCACAAAATCCAGACGAACCTTGTGTGTACAAGAAGGTTAGTGGGAGTGCAGTCGTATTCCTAGTATTGTATGTCGATGACATACTACTTATAGGAAACGATATTTCAATCTTACAGTCAGTGAAGGTTTGGTTATCCAAGACCTTCTCCATGAAAGACCTGGGAGAAGCAACCTACATCCTCGGGATTAAGATCTATAGAGATAGATCGAAACGGTTGCTTGGTCTTTCGCAGTCTACATATATAGACCGAGTGCTAAAGAGGTTTAGCATGTCGGAATCCAAGAAAGGTTTCTTACCCATCAAGCATGGGGTACACCTTTCGAAGTCTATGTGTCCGCGCACAGAAGACGAGAGGATTTGCATGAGTAAGATTCCCTATGCATCCGCAATAGGATCTATCATGTATGCCATGTTATGTACAAGGCCCGAAGTATCGTACGCTCTGAGTGTCACGAGCAGATACCAGTCCGATCCAGGAATGGATCATTGGGCGGCTGTTAAGACGATCCTTAAGCACTTGAGAAGAACTAAGGATGTGTTCCTAATATATGGAGAAGGGTACATGGTGATACGTGGGTATACGGATGCCAGCTCCAGACAGACAAGGATGATTCCATGTCTTTGTCTGGGTATGTATTCACCTGGAATGGAGACGCAATAAGTTGGAAAGGTTCCAAGCTTGACACTATAGCGGATTCTGCCACTAAGGCAGAATACATTGCAGCTTTGGAAGCAGCAAAGGAAGCGGTTTGGATCAAGAAGTTCATCTCTGAACTTGATGTGGTCTCATCAATGATCCAAACATGTGCTTCGCCGCTATCATCTTATCAGAGAGATCATAAGTAGGAACGAAATACAAATCGAGAAAATTCCCACTGAAAGGAACTTAGCGGATCCTTTGACTAAAGCATTACCTCAAAGTAAGTTTGAGGGTCATGTTAGAGCTTATGGTATTGGATACCGTAGCGATTGGCATTAGGCCAAGTGGGAGTCTGTTAGTGATATATGAGAGATGTCCTAAGGCAATCGCCTTATGTATGAACCATTTATATGATAAATGAAGATTCACTATTTGAGTATACATGTTTTATGTATTTGATTGGATCTTAAACTCATTTACTGAATGTCCACGATACGATTCACAAGATGAGAGAATTTGTGATTGGATCACAACTAGTGAGTATCTCTACATGTGTAATTGTGATGTATCGAATTATCCTAGTCGATGAATCGATGGATTCGACACCATCAATTCTCGCCGAGACTAGCACGAGGTATACTCTCGTGTATCCAAGCACCGATTCTCACCGGGCCGAGACATAGTGATGTCCGGAGTTAATCGTGGATGCTAGTTATGGTAACTAGTTCATTGGAGTGACCAGCCGTAAGACTTCATATGGTTCTCTGCATATATAGATATGTCAATGAAGTTCTTACTGTGACTTAAGTGCGATGTTCCTTTGACTTGCGGTATTCAAGTCATCTTGATCATGGAGACTTATGCTTTGACATCTTAAGCAAACATCTCTAAGGAGATGTGGACCCGGGATGATTGGGTATAAGTCAAGTGATCGAAGGTGTTCAATAGCCTATAAAGGATTCACCACTCCTTGCGAGGAGATGTATACCCATGGCCTCTCGTCGGATTGTTACTAAAGTCTTTGGCCAAAGCATTACATGTTTAGAGTAAAGTACTCTTCGATACATGTGGAGTAACTAGAATCCGTAGGACGAGGAAATGATACTGGGCTAGGTGTGACGAGTCACTTAGTGGGGACCGGCACACAATAGACCATGTCCTCAACCAAGTGGGTATAAGATGAGTGAAGGGAATGGGGCACGATTCATTCGAGCCATCAAGGGTTTCGTAAATAGTTCGATCAACCTGCTGATCTTTTCTGCTAATTGGGGATCATGATGTACTACTAGGTGCCACTCATGATCGCTCTATAATTAATGGTTAATTATAGACGCCAACATAAACCGAGAACCTATTTGGTCACACGACAACGAGTGTAATCCAAAGGATTTAAAACGAGCTTGAGAATGGGATTCTCGCATCGAGAGAAACTATGTTTGGTTGACCAAACATAAAGCGAGCATGAAATTGTTTCAATGCAATGGAAGCGTGGATGGGCGTGTCTTATGAAGACATAATGGATGGACCAAAATGGTTTGGTTCTAATCCAATGGATAAGAATAAACCAAAGGGTTTGGTTTATTTTAAACGAATGAACCAAAAGTTGGTTCGGTTCGTTTTAACTTAAAATAAACCATCATGGTTTGGTTTATTTTAACTTATCTTAATGGAGCGGTTAACGGGCTTTATGGATATGATCCATTAACCATTAAGAGAATTAGTTCTATAAAAGTGGGCTTAAGGGATTGTTAAACCAAAAATCCAAAATCAAAACCCTAGCCTCCAAGGAGTTGCCGCCAAACCTATTTGTGCCGCCAAACCTCCTTGCCGTCACCTTGATTGTGCCGCTGCCTAGCTCCTTGGCCACCAAGCTTCAGCCGGTGAACCTCCGCGACCCTCCGTGATCTCCTATAGGTTTGGCATCAAGGTGAGGCTTTTCTCTCCTTGTTTTGGCCGGGCGCCTACTCCTCCACCAAGCTGTCCAGTTTTCTGGACAGCTTCTCCTCCGCCGGAGCGTCGTTTGGACGACGGTTAGTGCCCCGACAGCGGCTAACATACCGGGGATTTGATCTCCGGTAATCCTCTGAGGTGGAGGACGGCGATCTGGCCAAACGCGGTTGACGAATACCTCTCCGGAGAAGCGAGTTTTGAGAACTCGTTTTGGATCCGAATTTGGATTCGGATCGTGATCATCTCTCGATCACGTCGTCTTCAACACGAGGCTAGTAACCCGTACGAAGACGAAGCTCTTGACTTAGCGAAGTCATCCCGAGGAGCTCGGCGTGGATACGGATAGAGACGATTCTTACGAGGATCGTTCCGGTTGATGCCGTTCCCGCTACACGTCATACAGAAGGTATAACGTAGTTTAATTTCCTTTTATTGCAATTTTAATTTACGGTTATGTCTACACTTGTTGTAATAGCATGCGTGTGTTGTGTGTATTGTAATAAATAGGAGTATTTATTATTTTTATTGCTTCCGCTGTGCTCATGTTTACGAAACATGATCGAACACACACACGCCGCGGTGCCGGAAACCCAACAATATGTTCAATACTTAAAGAAACACTAAAGGCTTTAGAGTAGCTTCATCAACATGGGCATATACATCGTGATGTCAAGGTTGCTTTTTTATGCTGGATTATTTTCAGAAATTATACATGACTTTTTCCTTTCTTAAAAAGTGAATTTGGCTACAGGCTGGGAATATCCTCCTTGATAGTTCTGGCGTGGTGAAACTTGGAGACTATGGTGTTTCTTATAAACTCTAGAATATTTTGGCTAACTTTGCTAGAATATTTTGGCTAACTCTGCTAGAAGATGAGGTTAATATGATAGTGTGTGGATTTTTTCCTATAAAGGTGATGAATTGATAGTTTTTTTTGTCTTTTGAAACAAGTTTATTATTTCCTTCTTGTTTTATCAATTTCATATATTAAATCTAATATCATCTTAGTCGCTCATTTATATTTCCATGTGTCAATTATTCTTTATGTAACTTTTCCTTTGTATAGATATTTAGTTAGCTCAAAATCTATTTGGCCAGCCAATTGACGTTTCATACATGTCCATATGTGATATGTAGTTATGCAACCATGTGTATGCATATGTGGTTGCATTAAGTCATTAAGCTTCTTTAACATAATGATTCATTAATTCTATCGTACTTTCATTTGTGCTATCACTTGTAATTACTAATATATGTATATTTATTTTCATTTAATGGTGTATGATTTGATAAATTTTTCAAGATATAGTGCAAGCACATTTCTATATGCTCTTCTGTCTTTACATATTAAAGTTAAACTTCTTTGTGTAATATTTTCCCTCTAATAAAGTGAGAGCACATTTCTATATGTTTTGTTTTGCATGATAAAGTGGATACTTTGTCAAACGTATTGCTAATTGATGAGTACAAGAAAGTGGTATTGCATTATCTATACTTTAATGTACTTTAATAATTCTTTTAATCATATACTTTTTCGTGTTATTCCTCTTTGAGAATAACTTTCTGAAAATCTTCACATAACTACTATAATTTTTTTCATCACAGGTTCTCCTTCAATCGAATGGAGCTCAATGTGGTTATTTCGTTTTGCGATATATGAGAGATATAATTGAAGGCGCCACATTCATTGACAAGGATGCCCTACAACCAATAGTAATATTAGACATATTTTTAAATTTTCTTATTGAAATATATTTGTAAAATGATTTGTGCAATTAATTATCACATAATACTCAAAGTGTTTACATTTTCATTCATTTATTCACATGCAGTTTGCAAAATCTGTGATAGTTGCAAAGGAAATTGATGAAGTACGTCTGGAGTAGGCTGAATGCATACAAGATCACATATATGATGATTAAGAGATTTAAGTGTATATACCTCTTTTGCTTAGATGTGATAATCTATAAGTGTTTTGGTTATTATACATAATATTTTTGGTGCAGTACTAAGCATATGATGTGTAGTTATTTTGCTACAGTACTTTTTTTATATATGTTTTTAAGAGTGATCATTTAAAATGGGATGATGTGACATTGTACTTTACATTGCTACAAGTGCGAGTGTATGTGTTTTCTATAATTTTTTTTATATTGTATAATTTATATTAAAAATACAATATTATAAATCGACAATGGTTTATTGTTCTCTAGAGTAACCATTGAGAAATGACAACGATTAAAAATACAACGATTAAAATAACAATAACAATACAAATGACATCGGTTAATAACTGTTGTCTGACTCAAAAAATTATAATAAATCTATGCATTGAGAAAAATAGGATGCTCAAAGATAACAGTTATAATTCGTTGTAATTTTAGTTGAAAGACAACGGTGAAAAATCGTTGTCTATGATACAAAAAATTCGTAGTAAATCGACCCGTTGTGAAAAGTGGGGCGCTCACCGTTGTCTTTTCCTTAAATTGACAATGATTTTTCACCGTTGTCTTTGAGCGTTCCACTTTTCACAACAGGTTGATTTATCATGGATTTTTTGGATCATAGACAACGGTTTTTCACCATTGTCTATTCGAATTTTTGTTGTAGCCAGTGGTTGAGGTGGGAAGTCCGACAGTCTCAGCATGTCAGGCTCCTGGGTAAATCTAGTGCTCAGTCGCTGATGCTACATGTACATGTGGTCGATCTGAGAGTTGGTGGATACAGTGACCGCTCTGTGCTCCTCCTCCCGGGGCCACTGTGTCTGTTGGGCATGCATGTGTTGCCGCATCTCCTGGCGGTAGGTGGCATCATCCTGACGACGGGCAGCCTCCTCCTGGAAGTAGACGCAGGTCTCGTCGTAGAACTCCTCAAGCTGCTAGAAGTGCTCTTGGAAGCCCTAAAACTCTGCCTGCGTGTAAGCGCTCTGCTTCTCACATCACTGTCTCTGCGTCTGCTACTTGGCATATATGTCGTCGAGGCGCGATCGGAACTCCGAAAAATCATAGGCAGATGTACCTGCATCATGCTCAAAAGTAGAACAAGATGGTGGCACAGGTGTAGGCTCATGTCGATGTGGACTAGGTGGACTCCTATACAGCGTGGACTGGAGGGAGAGTGATGCAAAGGGGGAGAGATGAGTGCCAAAGTGGATGGCCCCTCATATGGCAGAGACTCTACTATCAGGTCTAAGCGCCAATTGGCGCGTGTGGTGATGGTAGTATGATCGGGGTCGAGGAGTCTAAGGAATGATATGTTTTTCCTTACAAAGCACAAGGAGTGTCCCTCTCTCACTATCATCTTCATGGCCATACACACTCCTAAGTCGATTCTAGGGTTCCCCTTTATGTTATCTAGTGCGGTGTAGTCGTATCTCATCCTATGGCAAATGTGGATAAGTAGACCCCTCACAATAATCTCTCCTCTCGCCGCTTTACCCATTTTCACTAGGTGTCTAATGAAATGAGACTCTACATCAATGTTACTCCTTTCTTGTAGCATGTCCCACAAGCAAAGCAGCTCACTAGCTCGCACTACACCGTCACTCTCCCCACAATCAAAAATAGTACTTGCCATGATTCGGTGTAGGTATCGAAAAATGGAGTTTTGGAGGCGCGATGCTTTGGCCCTAGAAGGGTCATAAGCATGCTCTCCTGTCAATTTGGTCCAAAAGATCCGAGAGTTAAACCCAATAGGGGGTTCTTCTCTCTCCCCCACTAGGCAAGTCAAAATATGTGTTCCATTGGTGTAATGTCTATTCATGTTCAGTGTTAAATAACCTAAAAGTAATTCTACCTTCTTCACTCTCTCTACTCGTTAAAACCTTAGCTTCTAAAGAACTTAAAAACTCTAAAACTATCCTAGGATAAGTTGGGTGTCTTATCCCCATTATCTCTCCCCACCCTATTTTTGCAAAGAGGGCTTGAATATCACCAAACAAACCTAGGGTCTCTAAGAGATCCTCATCAAGATACTTAGTAGCAGTGATTCTTCTAGTAGAAAGCATATCAAATCTCTCCCTATGTTCATTATTTCGAAAAAGAAGGGTTGGAAGAGTATTACCTTCCTCCGGAGCTTGAGGGGTGTTCGTTCTCCTTGTTCTTCGCTCCGAAGCATTGGATCGAGATGCCACTTGTTTGGTCCTCCTCATCCTTACTTCTTTTGGGCTTCCTTGAAGGTTGGAAAGGCTTGTAGGTGGTGGGGAAGAGGGATTCACGTCGCTAGGCCAAGAGGAATCAAAGCACACACGCATTTGGGGTGAAAATGCACGGCTTGGCCTCTTAAACCTCACGCGCCACGACTGTGTGAAAACACATGGCCAGGCTGTGTGCGTCGCTGAGGGTCGGAGCACGACCATGTGAAAGCACACGACCAAGCTGTGTATCCCCTGTTTTCTTCTCACGGTGCACAACGGTTCGAATTCTTCTTACTTGCTCAGTCGTGTGGGTTCAAAGTGACTTTTCTTTTACCTAGCAGGTTCTTTCTAGTCCTAATTCATGTTAAAAATGCTAAATGAATGGAATCCAAAGTTCAAATTAAACAAATAAATGTAATACAATAAAAAGAACACCTAAAAACTAAACTTGGGTTGCTTCACAAGAAGCGTTTTATTTAAGGTCTTTTTGCTCGACCCTACTCCATTGTCTCAACTTGGCTCCGGAGGTTCTATGAACCTCCATTTATTCGTCTTGGAGTTAACATACAATGAGTTCGGCTCTACCCTATTGAAAATGTAGCCGTCTAGGAAGGGCGCTCTACATGCTGACAAATTGAAGATGATGATCTCCCCGTCTATCTCCAAGGAGATCTTGTGCGCCTTTACATCTATAAATGCTCCCGCAGTCGCCAGAAAGGGTTTTCCCAAAATGATGGGATTCTGGGGATTTGATCATGTGTCCAATATAATAAAATCCGTGTGTATCACGAAATTCTCAATGACCACAGACACATGTTTTAACATGCCAATGAGCTTCTTGATCGTGTCATCCGCCATGGGAATACCTATGCATGTTGGTTGTATACTACCCAACCTCATCTCTAGGTAGAATGTGTAGGGCATTACGCTAACTGATGACCCCAAGTCGCACAATGCTTCATCGAAGCTTTTCCCATAAATTGAGCAGGAGATAACAAATTCACCAAGTCCTCAAGCTGGGGTGGAATTTTATCTTCAATCTCGACTTAGTTGGGTAGGGTGGAAATCATAGCTGCACACCCCTTGGTGGATCTATTCTTCTGACCTACTCTTTCACCGTATATTCCCTCTCTCTTGACTTGACTCGGCTCGGGTAATGATGGAGAACTATCCATAGGTTGCGACATGGTTTGGGCTATCTGGGCCACTTGTATTTCCAACATCCTTGTGTGACTTGTAAGACCATCAACAATGACCTTCAAATCCTTAAGTGACTCTTCTGTTTTCTAATGTTGGCGTCGAAACTCTTCGTTGGCCTTTGTTTGGGTAGCAATGAAGTCTTCCATCATCAATTCTAGCCTAGACTTCTGTGATTGTTGCTGCCCATACCCTCCTGATGGTTGGAAGTTCCCTGAGTTATTCTGATAGGAAAAGTTTGAGTGGTTCTTCCATCCGGGATTGTAAGTACTGGAGTATGGGTTGTTGGACCTTTGATTATAGTCCCCAACCGCATCGACATGCTCAATCTACTCTTCTGAATCACCCGACCCTCCATAATAGTCCTCCCGATACATTGCTGCTCCTTCTCCAAAGTCATTGGCTGCACATGCAAAAACAAGATTGAAATAGTCAAACTATCTGCTAAGCGCGTCCAACCTCGCTGCCATGTGGTCCACGGAGTTGACAACATATCGTCCCGCGGTAGGAGTTGGGTGACTACGTTCGGAAGTCCATTGATGGTGGTTATGGACCACCTCTTCTATTAGCTCCTCCGCTTCCTCGATAGTCTTATTCATAAGTGCTCCTCCTGCGGCAGAATCGAAGGATATCTTTGTGACTTACGTGATCCCATTATAAAAGATGTAGATCATCAGCCACCTTTCCAGTCCATGGTGGGGGTATTGGTAGAGTAGCCTCTTGTAACGATCCCAGGCTTCAAATAGGGACTCCCCTTCCTTTTGACGGAAGCTCGTTATTAGATGGTGCATGTGAGCAGTCTTGCTAGATGGGAAGTATTTATTCAAGAACTGCTGCTCACATTGCTCCCATGTAATAATGCTTCCCGAAGGCAGGGAGTGAAGTCATGCCTTAGCCTTATCCCGCGATGAGAAAGGGAAAAGGCTCAGGTGGATCGCGTCTATAGGGACTCCATTAATCTTCATTGTTGAGCAGATTTCAAAAAATGTCTCCAAGTGCCGGTTCGGGTCTTCAGTTGCAGCTCCCTCGAATTGACTCTGTTGGACAATGTGTATGAGTGCCAATTTTAGCTCAAAGTTGTTTGCTGAAATGGATGGTCCAATTATACTCGGCCTAAAGCCTCTAGCACTAGAGGCTGCATAATCCCGCAAAGGTCGGCTACCTATATTCACATCGGATGCGACTTGGTCCTCCATCCCCTTCTGTTCAGCTCTCCGATGATGATAGGTTCGTTCAATTTCTAGATCGATCGGAATCAGATCTTCCGATCCTAAGCGTCTATGCATATGAGGAATCAAGCCACAAAATTAGGAGTATTATCTAATACTTAATTAAAATAGAAAATAGCCTAAACTAATACTAAATCAAATGCAGAAAATTTAACTAAAGGTTAATGCAATGTAATTACTTAAATAAATCTGAACTTACTCTAGATATTAAAAATCTAAAATTGAAGTAAATAAAAATAAATGAAAGAAATAAAAGTAAAGCAAGTAAATAAATCTACCTTAAGTTCGATCCAATTATCCGCTTCTCGATTCGATATCAAATCAATCAGTCTCTGTCAACGACGCCAAAAACTTGGTGCACGCGAACGCGATCTTAAATCTTACGACGGAGACCGTCGAAGACTCGAAGCGCGCACTCGCGCTCAAACGCTAGCAATTGCAAGGATGTCGTCAAGTAATAAAAAGATTATCGATCCCATAGTGATTGAGATTCGAGTACCGATTTGGTAAGTAGAGGTTATTGTTCGGAATTCAGATCTAAGGGTTGTGATTGCGATGGTTGACGGCGGTCCCAACTCAATACGGTGTCACACGGAAGAAGAAAGAAACTAGTTACGAGTCTTTGGAAGGGATTCTAGGAGTTCGGTTTTGTTTGTGTGTCGCAGAACACGTTGTCAATTGGGTTTTGTCTAGGTTTCTAGCTACGGTTCTGTGGAAAGGACATCATACACTCCTCCGATGAGCGTTCACATCTATCGGAAGCTACCTCTGCCATTACCAGGTTGACCCCTGGACTTAGGACGGGATAGTCGGTATGAGGATACTGAATCGATCCTTACGACGAGTCTAAAATTGGGTGCGTTTCTTACTCTATCGCATCTTTCTACCCATGGTTACAGGAGATGAGGCCAACCCGTAGGTTCCTCCTTAATTCTCTTAAATCTTATATACGAGGGTTGTCACCCCTCGTATCGACTAGCACAGTAGATAGAAAACCAAAACAATAGTTATAACTCTAAACCAAATGCCAATTGCAAATATAAATTCAAGAACGAAAAGATATTTGAATCAACATGTTCTAACTCAACACAAACTACTCCCTAGTCCTAGAATCGAAGAGTCTACTCCATAAATAAGAGCGGAGAAACACAAAGAACGATCATATTTGTATAAACAATCAAAATTATGTAAAGAACAGAAATTACAATGCGATGTGACTCTTCTCTCCGGCGTTAAAGTGCAGAATTTGGATCTCCGGCGACTTTCTTACTCCCCATTGTGAGTTCCCGAAGCTTTTTAAGGCGTTGGAGTGCCGTCCCGGTCATCGTGCCCCCTCCCTAGGGTTTGGGCGTAACCTCATTTATATAGACATCACCCTGATCTCCCTAAAACCTAGAAAATAACCGAATCGCGTCAGAATCGCGCAACGCCACACGACTGTGTGTTTCCACACGGTCAAGCCTTGTGTGGCACTGTGGTGGCCAATTTCGACCCTTGGACACGACCGTGTGTGGCACTGTGGTGGCCAATTTCGACCCTTGGACATGGCCGTGTATAGCCACATGCCCTGGCTGTGTGTAGCCACACGCCCTGGCCGTGTGTAGCCACACGTCCTGGTCATGTCCCCTTCTACGTCCAGTTGCAAAATGTCCTTCTTTTGCTCCGAAGGTGCGCTGTTTTTCCCATGAAATGCTATCCTGCACACAAAAGTACAAAGAGAAGATCTCCGAACCAGAAAATAAGAAATTCATGAAAAACAAAGTAAAATATGCATGAAACAAACATAAAATGTAATGAGATGTGAGTGAAAACTACTCCTAAAATCCTATATGTTTTGCTCACGTCATGTTACGGAGTAAGGAATCGAGCCCAATCCCGAGAAGGTTCAAGCCTTATGCAATATGCATTTCTCGAGCAATTTGAAGGAAACATAAAGATTGGTGGGTAGGATCATGGCTATGTCTTGGTTTATATCTCAGTTAGCAGACAAGGGTCTACCTTTCTTCAAGATACTCTGGAAGGCAACTCATTTTTAGTGGGACAACCTGTGCGAAAAAGCCTTTCAGAAGTTGAAGATGTAACTCGTGCGACTACCTATTTTGGCTAGGTCGAGTGATAGAGAAAGACTCTGGGTCTATTTGGCAGTATCTGAAGGGGCCATTAGCTCCGTGTTACTCTATTAAGAAGGTACATAGCAACAACCTATATATTATACCATCAACATATTGAAAGGAGTTGAGCTGCGGTATTCTGAACTGAAGAAATTGGCATATTTCTTGGTCCTTATAGCTCGCAAGTTGTGTCCCTACTTCCTTGCACACCCAGTGACTATCCTCACTAGCAGCAATCTGGGAAGAGTCTTGACTAAGCCCGATTATTCATGGTGGCTAGCCAAATGGACTGTGGAATTGAGCGAATATGATTTACAATACCACCAAATAACAACTGTAAAAGCTCAGGCGATGGCAGATTTCTTAGCTAAAGGCGTATCTCAAGGAGGAAGGTCCCAAGATAGAAGCCAGAGGCACACCCAAGACAAGGAGGAGGGTGAAACATTTTATCCTTATAGATGGAGTCCCCTATTAAAGATTGCATGGAAGGCCTTTGTTGAGGTGCTTGGGAGATCCAAAGGCTTCAGTAATCATAAGAGAAATTCTTGAAGGTTGCTGTGGGAATCATCTTGGAGGGTGGGCTCTCTATCGAAAAGTTGTCCTGGCCGAATACTTTTGTCCCACCCTAGCCAAGGATGTCGCACAACTAGTGAGAAACTATCACAGCTGCCAAATACATAGTAACCAGTCACAACAACCCATAGAGATGATGAAGGTGGTAATAGCTTCTTGCCCCTTCGATCAGTGGGGAGTTGACATTGTGGGGCCTATGTCAATAGCCTTTGGGCAACGAAAATTCTTAATCGTGGACGTGAATTATTTCTCTAAGTGGATAGAAGCCGAACCTTTGGCAAGCATTATTGAGAAGGCAATCATTCAGTTCCTGTGGAAGAACATCATTCTCTATAAATACAGGATACCTCGTCATTTAATTAGCCATAATGGTCATCAGTTTCAAGGTGGTCAGATATAGGAATGGTGTCGGGAGCTACAAATCTTGTAGGCCTTTATAGTTGTGGCTTACCTTCAAGCTAATGGTTAAGTGGAGGTAACAAATAGAACCCTCGTGCAAGTCTTGTTAAGTGGAGGTAGCAAATAGAACCCTCATGCAAGGCTTGAAGGCTTGCCTGGAAGGAGCCCAAGGAAATTTGGTGGAGGGACTACCGAGTGTCCTTTGGGCCTACCGAATGACCCCTCGTAGCCCCACGGTATAGACTCTATTCAATTTGGTTTACAGAGAGGAAGCCATTATTCCTGCCAAAGTCCTCCTACCCAATGCCTAAATTCTAGCTTATGATCTCTCCAACAAAGAAGTGCAGTGAGGAGTTTATCTAGACCTGATCGAGGAGCGGTGGGATCAAGCCCAAGTGTGAATGGAAATATATAGAGGAAGAGTACGACGAGCTTATAATAGCTGAGTATGCCCCCGCCAATTCCAAGTAGGGGATCTTGTTGTCTGCAAGGTTAACCCAATGGGAGAGGTGAAGAAGTTGGCCCCTAATTGGGAGGGTCCATATAAGATTCTTCGACGGGTAGTGGGGGTCCACATATCACCTACAAGACACAGAAGGGAAAATTCTACCTTGACCCTGGAATGCAGTGCATTTGAGGCCTTTCTTTAGCTAAAGAAGAGAGCGAGAAAAGTTAGATAGATAGAAGAGGATTAATGTGTTTCGAGAGAAGTGAGTGTATGTAGTCGAGGAGAAGAGCTAAAGTGTAGGGGATCATACGTCGCTAGAGGGGTGAATAGCATCGATGATGGAATTCGTTCGCGCTTATCTCTACAATACTTGTTAACGCAGCGAAAATAATAATAACAATAATAAAACACGACAAATACTCACAATCACAATAGACACAAGATATAATGTGGTTCGGAACCTTAGAGTTCCTACTCTACAGGTTGAACTCAAATGAGTTCTAGCGATGCAAAATAACACTAATCAACCTCTCCTTCTCGGAAAACACTCCGGAGGTGGAGAAAATCTCTTACAACAGATTACAAAAGTAATACAAGAGATATACAAGCAAATACAAAGAAATACAACTCAAATGTAAAGAACACTTTACAAACTAGGACTTTGAATGCTTTACTTGTTGGTTGCTTGGATGAGCTTGAAGGACCCTGAAATGTGCCTGCATTTCACCTTCAAATTGGCTCCATAACCTCTCAAAGAACCATTGGCGAAATCCTCCATGAGCTGCTCCTTTTATCCCTACATCGAGCTAATTCTGTGCCTGACAGTCGACTGTCATAAGGCTCTAGTCGACTACCTACAGTGTCGTTGTCTCATAACACACTTAATCCACGTTGGCATTCAAGCCAATGGATACATTGGCAGTCGACTGCCAAAGCTCGTAGCTAAATGCTCAGTCGGCTATCGAACTTTCTGTCCTCGCGACCAAAACCAACATTCGTCTACACTCCATGGCAGTCGACTACTCAAGGCTAGTCGATTGACTAATGCTGGCAGTCGACTGCCAAGTCCACTGGCCGAAATCGAATGCTAGTTGACTCACGACAGTCGACTGGTCATAATCCCAGTCGACTGCTCAGTGTCGACTCGGCTGCTAAGTGTCAAAATACTTGACTAGTCGACTGGTCCATAACCCCAGTCGACTGATACACCTCAACCATGAGGTTTAACTCAAGTATGATGCCCTCATACTTGCTAGACCACCCTTAGCCTAGACCTAAGCCTTCTAATCACCTCCATCAACCTCACGCCTATTGGATCCCTCTAAGTCATCCATGACTTCTTCATCCATACGCTAGCCTCCAGGTGCTTCCATTGGCTATTATCATGCTAACTGGGTCTACACCGCCAAGGCACATTTGGGCTTACGCTGCCAAGACTATCGCTTGGACTTTACGCCGCCAATATCATACCCTTGGACTTTCCAATTGTCAAGTACCCATGACTTGGACTTTCACCGCCAGGACTATACACTTGGACTTACGTAGCCAAGACTATACCCTTGGACTTTCCATACCAACTCCATGTTGGACTTTCCAAATACCAAGACCTATACTTGGATTTTCCATTACCAAGTGCCCAAGACTTGGACTTTACCATTGCCAAGACCCATGCTTGGACTTTCCATTCTAAGTACTCATGACTTGGACTTTCCCCTGCCAAGTGTCTGTTGGATCGATTTAAGAGCTAGAGGGGGGGCGAATAGTGCGCGAGAAAACTTTTTGAGAATGTTCGATTAAGAAAAGCGACAAGAGTAAAGTGCAACAGAAAATAAATAAGACACTCTTTGTTTTAACTTGGTTCACTGCCTTTGGCTGCTAATCTAAGGCCCTAACGGTCCTAAACCGTGTACGGAGGGCAAAATGTTGGTGCAACAATGCCCCAAGCATTTATATATTTTGATGTTTGGATAATCATCTAAGTTAGGCAATGTTTTGTGATCTAATTGTAAACATGTTTAAGTGACAGGAAAATCCAAGTATGAAGACTTGGTAAAAGACAAGTCCAAGTGTGATCTTGGCAAAGAGAAGTCAAAGGAAAGGTCTTTGCGGCGTAAGTCCAAGCATGTAGTCTTGGCGGCGTAAAGTCCAAGAAGTCCTTGGCAAAGAAAGACCAAAGGCAAGTCTTGACGGCATAAGTCCAAGCATGTAGTCTTGGCGGCGTAAAGTCCAAGCGTACTTTGGCAAAGAAGAAACCCAAAGCATGACGAAACCGAAGGAAGCTTTTGAAGGCAAGCGCATGGATGGAGTCGTGGACTCAGAGAAATCCTGGAGGCGCAAGGATGATGGAGAAGCTAGAAGGTTAAGTCTAGGCGTAGGGTATGTTTTCAAGTATGAATTAATCATACTTGGGGTGTGCCAGTCTACTGGAACATGGTGTCAGTCGAACTGACCTTTAAAATGCAGCATTAGAGGTTGGAGGGCTGTTGGCGCAATGAGGGTTATCCCATCGAATCGACGAGAGTCGACTCAAACCCGATCGCCAGATAAGCCGGGCAATGATCGCCATGAATGTAGTATTCGAGTCGATCGCGCCGGCATAGTCGTGATCGCCGAATCGCCATCGCGGCCGATCGATAGTCTTCCCGTTGGCGATGACGACGGCAAATCCCGCGAATCCGGCTGTTCAAAAGCCATTAGAATCGGCGGCAGTCGACTGATGTAAGTCATCAGTCGACTGATAGACCTCCAACGGGAAAAAGAGGCTCTTTCCTATAAAAAGAGGCCAAGGGGAGCAAGAAGAGGCTAATGCTTATATTCTGATCATTCTCCTAAGCTCCAACAAGTTTTCCAAGCTTTCTAAGTGTGTTAATTTCTTTCCTCCTCTCAAATCTTCATTGTCATCTTTTGTAAGAAGAGGAGGTCTTTGTAAAGAGAAAGCTTATTAGTGAAGATTGATTTGGGTTGATTCACCTTAAGGATCGTCGTGGAGTAGGAGCGTTATCTCCGAACCACGTAAAAGCTTCCGCGTTAGCATTGCATTTTCATTTATACTATTATTGTATTTGTTGTGTTTCTACTAATCTTTTGTAGAAAATGAAAAGAGGCTATTCACCCCCCTCTAGCCGTTCAAGGATCCTACACAAAACACTCCTCCTCGTTAGGGGTAGGAGTAAGCGAGTACAAGAAATATCAAGAACTAGAGATAGAGGCACACTCTCCCCTCTTTCTCTAGAAACACAACATGCCTTGAAACAAACACCTTTTGTTTCACAGGATGATAGAATTGGTAACCCCTTGTTTCCTTAGGGTATCCAATAAATAGACATTTATCAAACTTAGCATCCAATTTGTTTAATACAGTCCGCTTCACATAAGCAGGACAATCCCATATCTTTAAGTAAGATAAATGAGATTTCTTACTATTCCATATCTCATATGGAGTAGTTGAGACTACCTTGGTTGACGTTCTATTTAGCAAGTAAACAACTGTCTGAAGTGCATAGCCCCAAAAGGACTTGAGAAGATTCGCATGATTCATCATTGACCTAACCATGTCCAACAAGGTCCAATTTCCCCTCTCAGATACACCATTAAGTTGTGGTGTATATGGTGGAGTCCATTGAGACAATATACCATTGTCCCTCAGATAATCTAGAAACTCTTGACTCAAGTATTCACCACTTCGATCCGATCGAAGTATTTTAATACTCTTGCCAAGTTGTTTCTCTACTTCATTTCTGAATTCTTTGAACCTTTCAAAGGCTTCAGACTTGTGTTTCATCAAGAACGCATACCCACAATGATCATCGGTGAAGGTAATGCCTTCTAGAGCTTGAGTTAACATAGGTCCGCATATATCAGTATGTATTAGACCAAGTAACTCTCCCACTGGTTCACCTTTTTCCGTAAAAGGTAACTTAGTCATCTTGCCTTTTAAGCATGATTCACATGTATTGTATGAATCTAATTCAAACGATTCCAGAATTCCACATCGGTGTAATTCAGACATGCATTTCTTTCTTACATGGCCAAGACGACAATGACACATGTAGGAGTCTAATTGATTATCTTTTCGAGCACGCTTATTGCTCGCTTCGATATTGAAAATGTCACTGGATATGTCCAACGTATAAATAACATTACTTAAAGTTCCAGTCCCATAAAGAACGTCATTCAAAGTTATGTAACAACAATTGTTACTAAAAGTTAAATGATACCCATTTCTATTCAAACAAGAAATAGAAATGATGTTCTTTATCAATGAAGGAACATAAAAGTAATTGTCTAATTCTAAGACAAGTCCTATAGGGAGTTTCAACAAATACGTTTCGATGGTGACTGCAGCAACCTTTGCTCCATTCTCAACACGTAAATTTGACTCTCCCTTGATGAGTCTTCTTCTATTCCTTAGCCCATGTATGTCATTACATATATGTGAGCCACACCCAGTATTCAATACCCAAGTGTTTGAGGAAATAGAATGACAATCAATAACGAAGATATCTAAAGAATATGGGGAATCTAATGTCTTATTCTTCTTTACGGACTCAAGATAAATATTGCAGTTTCTTCGCTAATAGCCCTCCTTGCCACAATGATGGCAAGTGCCCTTTTGAGTTGATTTTGCCTTCTTCTTCCCCTTGTGTTGTTTCTTTAATTTCCTCCTAGAACCTTTCTTTGAGGAATCAACTAACAACACCATCCCCTGCTCATGCTTCACAGAAGGCTCCACAGTCTTCAGCATGTTGAGCAGTACCACAGATGAACCTTCTTGCATCTCAGAGGTGAAGACGAGCTTGGAGACTTCGAATCATTTGGATCTCACTTGCTCATCAAACAACTCATAAAGATGAAAGACTATGGTATGAGCATCAATATGCTCATGCTGCTTCCGCAGCTCGGGTACCATCATGGCTAACATGATGCAGCTCACTAGTTCAGAATCATTCACATGTTTCTGATGGGCTAACAATTGGTTCGGAGTTGCGTCATCACTAGAACAGGCGGGAAGTGGCGCTTCGAGGACATATGCAAGCTTTTTCGCCTTGAGAACAATTCTCAAGTTTCTAAGCCAGTCCAAGAAGTTCGGCCCAGTCAATTTATTTGAATCCAAAATAGAGCGCAAATTCAAAGATGTCATGATCAATCGATTAATCTAGAAATATAAATCGAGTATATATGAGAAAGATGATCTAAAATGCATCAACATACATTTACAAAATCCCATTCATTTTTCGAAATAAAAAACCCTTAAAATTAATTTGGGAGATCGTAGGTCCATCTCCGAATGAGTTGATATCCAACATAGATAAGAACAACCTTGGAGTGAGTCCAACAAGTCATTCTTAGCTATGATGGTAGGTATCAATTATACCGATTACATATCACGTATATATAATTATCACAATGTGCTATCAACTAATTGAATGTTCACACATACATTGGGTTGTTAACACATTAACAAGTATGCATCATATGCATTGCACCCAACTTCACCTCTCTTCACATCGACCTTGGAGTGAGTCCAAAAATCGATGCTCCAAGTTAGAGCCGACCCATTAGTCCCGAAATAGTTTTAATATGGTTAGAGCACATTCAACCAATTAGCCAGGCTTGGAGTGAGTCCAACAACCCAAACTAACGATTGATCTCTGACTCTTACCATATTAGTGTTAAACTATTCCAATGATTTGAACATGTTCAGGTTCGAGCCGGGCTTGGAGTGAGTCCAACAACCCAAACAAGAAACAGAACTCTGGTTCTAACCATATTAATGGAAGGTGTAGGCTTTAATATTATGTAAGGGTTTTAATGTCTCATTCTCTTTGCATGCAAATAATTATTATCTACATGGCATATCACACATGACATACATCTACATGTCACGACACACATGACATAATAATATGCATATAATGCAATTACATAACATACAATTATGACATGTACAAAAAATTTCTTATATGTCATAACTATTTATGGAAATAAAATATATTTGAGATTTGATTCCCCAAATCAAATCAGGAATAAATTAGGAAACAAATTTCTAAATCTAATCACATATTTTATTTATGGAATATCTCAATTAAGGAAAGTCAAATTTAATTTAAGAAACAAATTTCTTAAATTGTCAAACCTATTTATGGAAATAAAATATATTTTAGATTTGATTCCCCAAATCAAATCATGATTAAATTAGGAAACAAATTTTAAAATCTAATCACATATTTTATTTTTGGAAAGTGTTAATTTCCATAAATACTTCTAAACTTTCAAAAAGTAGAAGATTTCTATAAATACTTCTAAACTTTCCAAAATTAGAAAATTTCCATAAATACTTCTAAACTTTCTAAAAGTAAAAAATTTCAATAAATACAATATGACTATCGCAAAATAATTTTACGATTATGTCGAAACACAACCTGGGCTCTGATACCACTGTTGGGTTTTCAGGACCACGACAAGTGTGTGTTCGAACAAGTTTCATAAACATATGCACAGCGGAAGAATTAAAAAGCAATAAATCTAATTTATTACAACACACATATCACACACATGCAAAGTGCAACATGTGTAGACATAATTACAGTTTTAAATTTTGCAATAAAAGGAAATCACTAGCCTCGCGTCGAAGACGATGTGATCGAGAAAAGATCACAATTCGAATCAAAATTTGGATTCGAAAATGAGTCCCCAAAACTCACTTCTCCGGAGAGGTATTCATCAACCGATTGACGAATCCTTGGTCCTCCACCCATGAGGATTACCGGAGATCCAATCTCCGGCAAGGAAGTCACTGTCGGAGCTCCAAATGATGCTCCGACAAGAAGGAAAATAAGTTGTCCAAAACTGGACAGCTTGGTGGAGGACTTAGCGCCGGCCAAAGGAGATGGTCAGCTGATCCTTGGTCACCGGAGACAAGGTGGGTCGCCGGAGGAGTGACCGGCAACAGCTGGACGCCGACAGCTAGGGTGGACGGCGACACAAAGTGTTGGGCTGGCGTGGATATCCTTGGGCGGCGGCAAGGTGAAGAGAGGGAGAGGAGAGGAAGAGAATTTTCCAAAAATAAACTTTGGGCTCTCCAAACCTCTAACTGCGTTTTTATAGAGCGCGTGTTTCGTAACCATCAAGAAATCTTCTCATTAGAGTTATTGGTTCATAACCAAAACCCGTTAACCTGCTCCAATAACTTAAGTTAAAATAAATCGAACCGAGTTGGTCTATTTTAATTTAAAATGAACCAAACCAACTTTGGTTCATTCGTTAAAAACAAACCAAACCCCTTTGGTTTATTCTCCACCATTGGATTAGAACCAAACCAATTTGGTTCATCCATCATGTCTTCATAAGACTTGACCCATCCAAGCTTCCATTGTGACTGAAACAATTTCATGCTCGCTCCTTGTTTGGTTCAACCAAACCTAGTTTCTCTCGATCTGAGAATCTCATTCTCAAACTCATTTTAAATCCTTCGGATTATGCTCATTGTGCGTGTGACCAAATAGGTTCTCGATTTATGTTGGTCGTCTATAATTGACCATTAATTATAGAACGATCATGAGTGACACCTAGTAGTACATCATGATCTCCAATTAACCAAAAAATTAACGGTTGATACAGAACCATTTCTAAAACCCTTCAGCAGCTACAATGAATCATGTCCCATTCCCTTCACTCATCTTATAACCACTTGGTTCAGGACATGGTCTATAGTGTCAGTCCCCACTAGGCTGACTATGTCACACCTAGACCAAGTATCATTTCCTCATCCTACGGATTCTAGTTACTGCACATGTATCCAAGAGTACCTCACTCTAAACATGTAATGCTTTGGCCAAATACTTTAGTAACAATCCGACGAGAGGCCAAGGGTATACATCTCCTCGCAAGGAGTGGTAAATCATTTATAAGCTATTCAAACACCTTTGGGTATTTCGACTTATACCCAATCATCCCGGGTCCACATCTCCTTGGAGATGCATGCTTAAGATGTCAAAGCATAAGTCTCTATGACCAAGATGACTTGAATACCGCAAGTCAAAGGAACATCGCACTTAAGCTGTAGTAAGAACTTCATTGATATATCCATATATGTAGAGAACCATATGAAGTCTTATAACTGGTCACTCCAATGAACTAGTTACCATAACTAGCATCCATGATTAACTCCGAACATCACAATGTCTTCAGCTAGTGAGAATCAGCTGCTTGGATACACCAAAGAGTATACCTCGTGCTAGTCTCGACAGAATTGATGGTGTCCAAATCCATAAATTTATCGACTAGGGATAATTCCAATACATCACAATTACACATGTAGAGATACTCACTAGTTGTGATTCAATTATAAATTCTCTCATGCTGTGAATCGTATTGTGGACATTCAGTAAATATGATTATGATCTTATCAAATACATGAAAATATGTATACTCAAATAGTGAATCTTCATTTATCATAAGGCGATTGCCTTAGGACACCTCTCATATATTACTAACATGATTCAGGTGCCTACGACACCAACAATCTCTCCCTTTTTGATCTATGGCAAACCAACACAAAGTTAAGTAAATAAATTAAGTGCATTAAGTAAAATTAATAACTTGAGTATGAAATATGCATGAATGAGTAGGAGTATGAGAAGAACTCTTTTTCAAGTGCTCCCCCTTGAGGAATCCTCCCCTTTGACCGAGGGTGAGTACTTGAAAAAGTGTCTTGACCCTCCCCCTTGATGGTAGCTACTAAAGAGGAGTTTTAAGCAATCAAAATTACTTAACATTGGCCTTAGTGTTTAGAATAAGTTCAAGTTAACCTTGGCCTTTCTCCCCCCTTTATCAATTAAGAAAGTTTAACCATAAAGGTTAAGTTTAAAAAGTTAAGTTAAGTAAACAAAGTTAAGTTAAAAAAAATGTTAAGTAAACAAAGTTAACTTAATTTTGGGCCATAAAAATAAATATAAGATTTGTACTCAAGTTAAGTTATCAAAAAAAAAAAATGATCCCTTAACTTTGACCTTTCTTCCCCTTTTGCCATAAATCGGAAGGAGGGGGGGGGGGTTTGAAAAACATAGTTTTGAATTTAGTTTTAAGTCCAAGTAGTTTGAACATAAGCTCATCTATTTAGATTTCAACTCTATTTGACTTGATTGATATGAAATGATCAACAAGTCCTAAGTAGAGTTGGTTAATTTATGTAATTATACTCCATGGTTCATGTCGATGCACTAAGTCTACATCTGGAACCAGGAGTAAGGTCCTAATATCTCATGCCCATCTACGTGGCTAAGTACACAAACACATTAGTTCTATATGTTGTGAGATGTATTGACTCCTTAAATCTATAGGTACATGATATCTAGGGTAAGCCCTAAGCTAGTTCCATTAACATGAAAAGAATAGTAAATAATAGAGTATATAAAAAATATAAGTTATAAATCCTACTCTATTACGCACATGCCCAATTTTCGTCTTAGTAGACTAAATTCGGCTTCGGGTAAAGGTTTGGTAAATAGGTTCGCTAGATTTGACTTTGATTCCATATATTCGAGTTGAATGGTTCCGTTAGCTATATGTTATCAAATAAAGTAGTGTTTGACCTCTATATATTTGGTCATAGAGTGGCATATGGGATTTTTGGTTAAGTTGATTGAGCTAATATTATCTATGTGAGTTTTAATATTGTTGAAGTTTAAGTTAAAGTCTTGGAGAGTGTGCTTCATCCAAAGAAGCTGAGCCATACACTCACCCATTGCGACGTATTCGGCTTCGGTAGTAGATAAGGCAACATCGTATTGCTTCCTACTGCACCAACTCACTAGACTTGAGTCAAGAAGTTGACAGCAACCACTCGTGCTCTTTCTATCGAGTTTACTACCGGCATAATCCGAGTCGGAGTAGCCGATTAGTTCGAACTCAGTAGATCTAGGGTACCAAATACCTACGCTTAGCGTGCCCTTTAGATATCTAAGGATACACTTAACTAATGTTAGGTGAGACTCCTTAGCACAAGTTTGGAACCTTGCACACATACTTACTGTGAATAATATATCGGGTCGACTTGCAGTTAAGTAAAAGAGACTCCCTATTGCACTCCTATAGTATTTTAGGTCAATAGATTTTCCTTCTACATCTTCTTCTATATTAACATTTGTTGCCATGGGTGTATTAATGATTTTAGCATTTTGCATCCCGAATCGGTTAATTAATTCCTTAGCGTATTTTTGTTGACATAAATAGATTCCTTCCTTAGTTTGTTTAATTTGTAATCCTAGAAAGAAATTTAATTCTCCTACTAAGTTCATTTCAAATTCACTTTCCATGAGTGAAATGAACTCATTTAGTAGGATTGAATTAGTGGTTTTAAAAATTATATCATCTATGTAGATTTGAGTTATAAAAATTTCTTTGCCTATGGATTTTACGAAAAGGGTTGGGTCGACTAAGCCTTGGCTAAACCCTTTGGACTTAAGGTATACAGATAGCCTTTCATACCAAGCTCTAGGATCTTGTTTTAGTCCATATAAAGCTTTCTTGAGTTTAAACACATGGTCGGGTTTATCTAAGCTTTCGAATCCTGGGGGTTGACTAATATGCACTTCTTCCTTAATAAGTCCATTCAAAAACGCCGACTTGACATCCATTTGAAATAATTTAAATCTTCGATGTGCAGCGTATGCTAACAACAATCAGATGGATTCTAATCTAGCTATGGGGGCATAGGTTTCATCCTAATCTAACCTTTCTACTTGACTAAATCCTTTCGTGACCAATCTCGCTTTGTTTCTAACTACTTCACCTTTGTCATCAAATTTGTTTCGGAAGACCCACCTTGTTCCAATAATTGATTTATCTTTAAGTGGTGGTACTAATTCTCAAACTTCGTTCCTAGTAAATTGAGCTAGCTCTTCTTGCATTGCAATAATCCAATCGGGATCAAGAAGAGCTTGTTCAATGATTTTGGTTTCGATTTTTGAAATCAAGGAGATTTGACTAAGATTTTTATATGATGCTCTAGTTCAAACCCCTAGGCTAGGATCACCTATCAGTTGGTCGATAGGATGACTCAATTGAATCCTAGAATGACTTGAGTTAGGGTTATCTATCACTTGGTTGATAGGATGACTCGATTGAATCCTAGAATGACTTGGGTTAGGGTTAATACTAGACTCGATTTCAAGGTCAAAGTCGAGTCTGGTATGAATCGGTTCGCTAGTTGGTTTTACAATGGATTTTGTAAGTTCATGTCCTTCGTCGAATACTACATTAATGGTTTCCTCAATTTTAAGGGTGTCATTGTTATATACCCTATAGGCTCTACTTGTAGTTGAGTATCCTAGGAAGATACCAGTGGAGGTTCTGGATGTGAACTTCCCTAGGTAGTCCTTAGTGTTTAGGATATGTACCTTACACCCAAATACCTTAAAGTATTTGATGTTAGGTACTTTGTCATGGTAGGTTTTGTATGAGGTCTTAAGGTGCCTCTTTACCATTAGGATTCTATTTTGGACATAACAAATCGTACTAACAACTTCTACCCAAAATCTATCGGGTAGGTTGTATTTGTTCAACATGGTCCTAGCGGCTTCTTGTAGGGTTCTATTTTTCCACTCGACTAGGCCATTTTGTTGTGGGGTTCTAGGACATGAGAATTCATGGTGGTATCCGTTTAGGTTACAAAAATCTGTGAACTTGTGATTTTCAAATTCATCACCATGATCGCTTCTAAGTCTTTTAATTTTAAAGTTATTTTGGTTTTCGATTAATTTAAACAAGTTGATGAGTTGGTCTAAGGTGTCACTTTTATATTTAAGGAACCTAACCCAGGTAAACCTAGAATAGTCGTCAATTATAACTAAGCAAAATTGACTCCCAATAAGTGACTTGGCTCCATGAGAGTCGAATAGATCCAAATGAATGAGCTCAAGCACACTTTTGGTTCATTCTTGGTTAGTTAGTTGATGTTGTATCATAGGTTGTTTACCTTGTTGACAAGTATTACAGATTTTATTGTCTAAGTTGTTAAGGTTAGGCAAACCTCTGACTAGGCCACTATGACTCATCTTGTGAACGAGTCTTGGGTGTGAGTGACCAAGTCATCGGTGCCACAACCAAGATTCCTCTTGCTGTGTCATAAGACACTTGGTTGAGGAGTTGGGTAATTTAATGTTAGTGAAAGCCCTAGAGCCAATCATGTGATAATTGTTGTATGAACTTTGTTGTATCATATTCCTATTTATAAAGGCATGGTTATTATATTTACTTGTATTGGTGCCAAATAACTAAATATAATAACGTCCTTGAGTAGTAGGTTCTTATCTATATCAATCGATTGGTTGAATCGATAATGAGATGATATAGAGAACACTACTCTTAATGTTTCCTAGTCAAGTATTAACATTCAGGGACAATGTTAATGCGTAGAGACTAGCATGTAGGTCAACACGATGACTCAATCTCACAAGTCATGGATATGAGATATCAAGTTGATACATGGGTATGCATTGGAGAATGTATACTGAATGACCCGCCATGAGAAAGTATCATGGATCGTTATATGTGTGTCATATATACTTTCTCATGTGGCTATTAGTATGACTATTAGTCCATAGACCTGAAGTCACCATGGTTCCCCACATAAGGAGTTGCATACTTTGGCTTCGTCAAACGTCACCCGTAAATGGGTAGACTATAAAGGCGATTACTGGGTATGTAACAAATTATGCGGAGGAATGTGAGTGATGTAGATGAGATATATCTCTCCTATATGACGGGAGTGACATCGTTATTCTTGATAGAGTGAGACCACGAAGTGCATGGCCATGCCCAAATGAGTCAATATGAGATATTGAGCTCATTTGATTAGAGTGAGTCTACTTGAAGTTCAAGATATAGATTGTACCAAGGATGACATGGTCTATGCCTCAATTGGTCAATCTAGATGTCAAGGATAGAAGGACATTGTCACATATTGTGAGAGTCACAATTAGTAGTCACAAAGGTGATGTTGGAGCTCAACATTCTTGTAACTTGGGTAGCAATGATGTGTTGCTAGATATCGCTCATTACTTATGTTCCTAAATCGGTTTAGGGACATTGCCAACATTACAAGAACCTATAGGGTCACATACAAAGGGCAATTAGATGGAGATTAGGTTCATATGATGAACAATGAGGATTAGGTTCATGGGATGAGCCAAATTGGATTACGAGTAATCCAAATTAGACTAATTGAGTTAGACTCAAGTTGATTCAAGTGTTGAATGAGTCTAATTTAGATTTGATTCATTTAGTCAATTTAAATTAATGAATAGAGATTCATTAAATCAAATTTACTTGAATCATGTGGTTAGATTTGATCAACCATGGGAGATAAGAGGTCAAATTTGACTTGACTTGAGAGGGAAGATGAATGGTCAATTTTGACTTGACCAATTGCCATGTCATGGTGACATGGCATGGGAGCCGGCCAATGATGATGCTCCACATCATCATGGACCTATCATGTGGTGTCACCTCATGACGGAGACCAAGAGCCATTGGCTCTTGGAGTTACATGCATGCTAGTAGAATAATGCTTGTATGTATATGATGCATACTAGGATATTTTTCTTGTATGTATATGATGCATGCTAGAATAATGATTGTATGTATGTGATGCATGCTAGTATAGAATAATAAAGGCTTCAATGCATATATGATACATATTACGATTAGATTAGATCTTAATCGAATCAACTCGTAAATGCCTACCAAGTCCTTAATACCCATCACTACCTCGATTATTTGTAGTTGTTGAATCTGCCAAAGCAGAGCAATGCATATTATCTTGGTAGGGTGCGGAGGGACAATCTTGGTTCGACCTATCACGGCTTGGGTTAGAGTAAGCTCAATTAGATTGAGTGAAACTAGTTAACTCAATTGGATCGAGTAGAACTATAGGCATATTCCAACCGTTGGAAAGATAGGATAAGATCTCATTTACACTAAATCTTGGGCGATTTAGCCAAAGCTAACTCAAGGTCTTTTGTAAATGTGGGTCTTGATCCTATAAACAAGAGTTGCATAGAGATGTAATCGGTAATGTGTTACCCACCGATCGTACTAAGTCTTGGGCGATTTAGCCAAAGCTAACTCAAGGCTTAGTATGATGTGGATCTTGTCCCGCAGGAATTATAGCTAGTTTGTATGAATCTAGTAATGTGGTTTGACCACATCCATAACTCGATTCTATAAAATTCCTATAATTCAGTGGGAGCATCATTTGATTAAAGGCCTAATTAAATGATAAAAGAAATATGATATTAATTCTCTGCATAGTATGTTGTAGATTACTATGTCGACAAACACAAACACTCTCTCTGCGTTCTGTCCTTGAGAAGGACAAGCTCAATGGAGCAAATTTCCTGGACTGGTACAGGAACCTAAGAATTGTTCTCACCTAAGAAAGGAAATTGTACGTCCTGGAGTAGCCCGTTCCGGAGGCACCTTCTGCCACTGCCTCACGAGCTGACAAAGATGCTTACAAGAAGCATCAAGATGATGCATTAGATTTGTCATGTATAATGCTCGCGACCATAAACTCTGAGCTTCAGAAGCAACACGAGTTCATGAATGCTTATGATATGGTTGAACATCTTCGTCAACTATATCAAGGACAAGCAAGACACGAGAGATATGAAGTCTCTAAAGCATTGTTTGGTTACAAAATTCAAGATGGGACTCCCGTAGGTCCATATGTACTCAAGATGATTGGGTACGTAGAAAACCTACAGAGATTGGGATTCCCCCTTGGCCAAGAGCTGGCCACTAACTTGATCTTGCAGTCTTTGTCGCAAAGCTACAATCAATTTGTCATGAATTACAACATGAATGAAATTGATAAGCCATTGCCTGAGATGCTCAGCATGTTGAGAACTGCTGAGCTCAACCTTAAGAAGGGAAAATCTGACGCCATTTTAATGGTGCAAAAGAAGAAAGGCAAGGGCAAGCCTAAAGGTAAGGGAAAGTCCCAAGCCAAGGGCAAAGGCAAGGAACTGAAACCCAAAGGAGGGGTGGCCAAGGAAGGGGCTTGCTTCCACTGCAAGGAAGCTAGACACTGGAAGCATAACTGCAAGGCATACCTGGAAGATCTTAAGAAGAAGAGAAGTGAGACTTCTACTTCAGGTATAAATGTTATAGAAGTCAATCTATCTATTTCTTCATCATGGGTATTAGATACCGGATGTGCATCTCACATTTGTACCAATATGCAGATGCTGAGAAATAGTAGGGCATTGACAAAGGGCGAGGTGAACCTACGAGTAGGCAATGGAGCAAGAGTTGCTGCTGTTGCTGTAGGAACTTATGATCTATCTCTGCCCTCTGGGCTTGTACTAGAATTAGATGAATGTTGTTTTGTGCCTGCTTTAAGTAAGAACATAATTTCGGTTTCTTGTTTGGACAAGAAAGGATTTACATTTATAATAAAGAACAAATATTGTTCAGTTTATTTAAATGATATGTTCTATTGTAGTGCACCTTTAATGAACGGACTCTAATTTTTAGACTTAGAGATCCCTATCTATAACATAAGTACCAAAAGGTTCAAGTTAAATGAGTTGAACCAAACCTATCTCTGGCATTGTCGCTTAGGTCACATAAATGAGAGTCGCTTATCTCAGCTCCATAAGGATGGGCTGCTAGACTCATTTGATTTTGCATCATATGAGACATGCGAGTCTTGCCTTTTAGGCAAGATGACCAAGACTCCCTTTAGTGGACACAGCGAAAGAGCAACGGACTTGTTAGGACTTATACATAGTGATGTATGTGGCCCTTTCAATGTTGTTGCTAGAGGCGGTTACAGGTACTTCATTACATTTACTGATGACTTCAGTAGATATGGTTATGTGTATCTCATGACACATAAATCAGAATCCTTTGAAAAGTTTAAAGAATTCAAGAATGAAGTACAAAACCAGCTTGACAAGAGTATTAAGATACTTCGATCAGATCGAGGTGGTGAATACCTCAGCCATGAGTTTCGTGACTATCTAGCTGAGTGTGGGATTTTATCCCAACTCACTTCTCCTGGAACACCACAGTGGAATGGTGTATCCGAAAGGAGAAATCATACCCTATTAGATATGGTATGATCTATGATGAGTCACACAGATCTTCCTATATCCTTTTGGGGATATGCTCTAGACACAGTAGCCTTTACCCTTAACCGTGTACCATCCAAGGCTATCATAAAGATACCATATATGATATGGACAGGGAGAAATCCCAAGATATCTTTCATGAGGATTTGGGGTTGTGAGGCTTATGTTCGACGTCAAGTCTCAGACAAACTGGGACCCAAATCCGATAGGTGCTATTTTGTTGGATATCCCAATGACACAAAGGGATATTACTTCTACATTCTCAGTTAGCACAAAGTTTTTGTGGCAAAGACTGGGGTTTTTCTAGAAAGGGATTTTATTTCTAGAAAAACTAGTGGGAGTACGTTCGATCTTGAAGAAATTCAAGATAAGGACCATAGCACTGAGACCTTGATGGGGGTTGAACAGGAACCACAAAGTATTGTGGGTGATGCGATTGTTGCACAAAGAGTTGTGAAACAACCACCTGTTTATGTAGACCTACCTTTTTGCAGGTCTGATAGGGTACGTCGTCAGCCTGAGAGATACTCATTTCTCTTGTCTGACCATGATGACGTTATGCTCATTGAGAATGAGCCTACCTCCTATCAGGAAGCTGTGATGAGCCCAAATTCTGAGAAATGGCTAGAGGCCATGAGATCCGAGATGGAATCCATATATACCAACCAAGTATGGACTTTGATTGATCCACCTAAAGGGGTCAAACCCATTGGGTTTAAGTGGGTCTTTAGGAGAAAGACTGACATGGATGGACTTACGCATACCTATAAGGGCCGATTGGTGGCTAAAGGTTTCAAGCAAATTCATGGTATTGACTATGATGAAACCTTTTCTCCAGTGACGATGTTTAAGTCCATTCGGATCTTGCTTGCTATTGCAGCATACCACGATTATGAGATCTGGCAGATGGATGTCAAAACCGCATTTCTGAATGGAAACTTACTCGAGGATGTGTACATGACACAACCTGAGAGTTTTGAAGATCCACAGCATACTAGGAAAGTATGCAAGTTGCAAGCCTCTCGGAGCTAGAATCTTCGATTCGATGATGCGATCAAACAGTTTGGTTTCATCAAGAATGAAGATGAACCCTGTGTCTACAAGAGGGTTAATGGGAACACAGTTGTCTTCCTTATATTGTATGTGGATGACATACTACTCATTGGGAATGACATCCCTTCGCTACAGTCTGTGAAGACTTGACTGGGGACGTGCTTTTCAATGAAGGACTTAGGTGAAGCAGCCTGTATTCTAGGCATCAAGATCTATAGAGATAGATCTAAGAGATTGCTTGGCATAATTCAGAGTACATACATTGACATGGTATTACTACGGTTTTCCATGCAGAATTCCAAGAAGGGACTTCTGCCCACGTCACATGGTGTGAGTCTTTCGAAGACTCAAAGTCCCTCTTCTAAAGAGGAGAGAGACCGCATGGATAAGATCCCTTACGCATCTGCTATAGGATCTATCATGTACGCCATGCTGTATACTCATCCTGATGTGTCGTATGCTTTGAGCATGATGAGTAGATACCAGTCAGATCCAGGTGAGAATTACTGGATAGCAGTCAAGAATATTCTTAAGTACTTGAGAAGGACTAAAAAATATTTCTTGATATTTGGAGGCGATGAGGAGCTAGCTGTAAAGGGTTACAGCGATGCCAGTTTCCAAACTGACCAGGATGATTATAGATCACAGTCAGGATTCGTGTTTTGCTTGAATGGTGGCGCTGTAAGCTGGAAGAGTTCGAAGCAGGACACAGTTGCTGATTCTATAACAGAAGCCGAGTATATCACAGCATCTGAGGCAGCAAAGGAGGTAGTTTGGATCCGCAAGTTCATTACTGAGCTTGGGGTGGTTCCTAGCATAGCAGATCCCATAGAGCTCTATTGTGAAAACAATGGAGCGATTGCACAGGCTAAGGAACCTCGCTCACACCAGCGGACCAAATACATACTATGGCGCTTCCATCTCATTCGAGAGATTATCGATAGAGGAGATGTGAAGATTTGCAGAGTACCCACAGAGGCTAACATCGCAGATCCCTTGACAAAGACTTTGGCACAGAAAAAGCATGATGGTCACACTAGGTCATTGGGTATTAGATACTATAATGATTGGCACTAGTGCTAGTGGGAGATTGTTAGTGAAAGCCCTAGAGCCAATTATGTGATGATTGTTGTATGGACTTTGTTGTATCATATTCCTATTTATAAAGGTATGGTTATTATATTTACTTGTATTGGTGCCAAATAACTAAATATAATAACGTCCTTGAGTAGTAGGTTCTTATCTATATCAATCGATTGGTTGAATCGATAATGAGATGATATAGAGAACACTACTCTTAATCTTTTCTAGTCAAGTATTAACATTCAGGGACAATATTAATGCGTAGAGACTAGCTTTTAGGTCAACACGATGACTTGATCTCACAAGTCATGGATATGAGATATCAAGTTGACACATGGGTATGCATTGGAGATTGTATACTGAATGACCCGCCATGAGAAAGTATTATGGATCGTTATATGAGTGTCATATACTTTCTCATGTGGCTATTAGTATGACTATTAGTCCTTAGACCTGAAGTCACCATGGTTCCCTACATAAGGAGTTGCATACTTTGGCTTCGTCAAACGTCACCCATAAATGGGTGGACTATAAAGGCGATTACTGGGTATGTAACAAATTATGTGGAGGGATGTGAGTGATGTAGATAGGATGTATCCCTCCTATATGATGGGAGTGACATCGTTATTCTTGATATAGTGAGACCACGAAGTGCATGGCCATGCCCAAATGAGTCAATATGAGATATTGAGCTCATTTGATTAGAGTGAGTCTACTTGGAGTTCAAGATATAGATTGTACCGAGGATGACATGGTCTATGCCTCAATTGGTTAATCTAGATGTCAAGGATAGAAGGACATTGTCACATATTTTGAGAGTCACAATTAATAGTCACAAAGGTGATGTTGGAGCTCAACATTCTTGTAACTTGGGTAGCAATGATGTGTTGCTAGATACCCCTCATTGCTTTGTTAGTTATAGCCCTAGAACCAATCATGTGATGGTTGAATAGGGAACATTTTGTATCATATTCTATAAAGGCAAAGGATTGGTTATTATATTTACGTCTTGCTTGTGCCAGCTAAATTAAATATAATAATGCCCTAGAAAAGTAGGTTCTTATCTATAGCACATCAATTGGCAGAATTGATTATGAGAGGCTGTAGAGAATACTTTCCTAAATGTTCCTAGTCAAGTATTAATATGCAAGGGCAATATTAATACATAAAGACTAGCATGTAGGTCAATTGATGACTTGATCTCACAAGTCATGGATATATGATATAAAGTTGACACATGGGTATATATTAGAGAATATATACTGAACTGATCTGCCATGAGAAAGTTTTATGGATCGTCATATGAGTGTCATAAACTTTCTCATGTGACTATTGGTATGAATAGTCCTCAAACCTGAAGTCACTACGGTTCCCTACATAAGGAGTTATGTACTTTGGTATCGTCAAACGTCACCCGTAACAGGGTGGACCATAAAGGCAATTACTGGGTATGTAACAAATTATGCGGAGGGATCTAAGTGATGTAGATGGGATCTATCCCTCCCATATGATGGGAGTGATATCTGTGGGCCCCTTGATTGAGTAGAACTACTAAAACGCATGGCCATGCTCGAATGAGTCAATATGAGATATTGAGCTCATTTGTTTGAGTTAGTTTACTCAGGGATCAAGAAACACATAGATTGATCGAGGATGACACGGTTTATGCCTCATTGTGTTGGGTTTTTCTGAGCCGCAAAAACCGCTTTTTGCATTGCGGAAACCTCGGAAGCCCCGACCACGGATCCGTGCGAAGTATAAAAATTATAAAACATGTATGTGCTTACTAAAAAAAAACCCTAGATCTACCTTAGATCTAAGAGATGAGATCATTACCCTCGATGCGATGCCCTTCGCAAATCCCGCTCGTCCAAAAGTTCGCCGGAACTCGAGAGTGTCAAGTGCACACTCCTCTATTGGTATCCACACAAGCAATAGGTGGAGAAAAATACCTTAGAGTGTGCTAGCACTCCTTTAGGAATTTCGGCCAAGGAGAGGTTGGGAGAGATAGAGCTTGAGAGAGAAAACAACCAAGGAAGAAGATGATCCAAGAGTGTCACTCACCAAATGAATTCACCACCCATAACCCCTAAAGTGGCCGGCCACTTCATGGAAGGGGGGTTACATGGATGCATGTAACTCCCATGACCCTTGGTCTCCCTCATGATGTGGCACCAATTGACCAAGTCAATGATGATGTGGAGCACCATCATTGGCCGGCCATGCCATGTCATCATCATGACATGACATTTGATCAAGTCAAACTTGACCTTTCATCTTCCCTCTCAAGTCAAGTCAAACTTGACCTCTAATCTCCCATGGTTGATCAAATCTAACCACTTGACTCAAGTCAATTTAATTTAATGAATCTCTATTCATTTAATTTAAATTGATTTGATGAATCAAATCTAAATTAGACTCATTCAACACTTGAATCAACTTGAGTCTAACTCAATTAGTCTAATTTGGATTACTCTTAATCCAATTTGGTTCATCCCATGAACCTAATCCTCATGGTTCATCATATGAACCTAATCTCCATCTAATTGCTCTTATGTGTGTGACTTATAGGTTCTTGTAGCGCTGGCAATGTCCCTAAACCGATTTAGGAACATAAGCAATGAGCGGTATCTAGCAACACATCATTGCTACCCAAGTTACAAGAATGTTGAGCTCCAACATCACCTTTGTGACTACTAATTGTGACTCTCACAATATGTGACAATGTCCCTCTATCCTTGACATCTAGATTGACCAATCGAGGCATAGACCGTGTCATCCTCGGTACAATCTAAATCTTGAACTCCAAATAGACTCACTCTAATCAAATGAGCTCAATATCTCATATTGACTCATTTGGGCATGGCCATGTACTTCGTGGTCTCACTCTATCAAGAATATCGATGTCACTCCCGTCATATAGGAGGGATAGATCCCATCTACATCACTCACATCCCTCTGCATAATTTGTTACATACCCAGTAATCGCCTTTATAGTCCACCCATTTACGGGTGACGTTTGACGAAGCCAAAGTATGCAACTCCTTATGTAGGGAACCATGGTGACTTCAGGTCTAAGGACTAATAGTCATACTAATAGCCACATGAGAAAGTATATGACACTCATATAACGATCCACGATACTTTCTCATGGCGGGTCATTCAGTATACATTCTCCAATGCATACCCATGTGTCAACTTGATATCTCATATCCATGACTTGTGAGATCAAGTCATCTTGTTGACCTACATGCTAGTCTCTACGCATTAACATTGTCCCTGAATGTTAATACTCGATTAGGAATGATTAAGAGTAGTGTTCTCTATATCATCTCATTATCGATTCAACCAATCGATTGATATAGATAAGAACCTACTACTCAAGGACATTATTATATTTAGTTATTTGGCACTAATACAAGTAAATATAATAACCATGCCTTTATAAATAGGAATATGATACAATAAAATCCATACAACAATCATCACATGATTGACTCTAGGGCTTTCACTAACAATCTCCCACTAGCACTAGTGCCAATCACCGTAGTATCTAATACCCAATGACCTAGTGTGACCATCATGCTTTTTCTGTGCCAAAGCCTTGGTCAAGGGATCTGCGATGTTAGCCTCTGTGGGTACTCTGCAAATCTTCACATCTCCTCTATCGATAATCTCTCGAATGAGATGGAAGCACCGATATATTTGACCTCTATTGTAGAATCAGCAACTATGTCCTGCTTGGAACTATTCCAGCTCACAGCGCCACTATTAAAGCAAAACACGAACCCTGACTGCGATCTATAATCATCTGAGTGGGTTTGAAGGTAGCATCATTGTAACCCTTCTGACCTAGCTCCTCATCGCCTCCAAATATCAAGAAATATTCTTTAGTCCTTCTCAAGTACTTAAGAATATTCTTGACTACTATCCAGTGACACTCACCTGGATCTGACTGGTATCTACTCGTCATGCTCAAAGCATACGAGACATCAGGACGAGTACATAGCATGGCGTACATGATAGATCCTATAGCAGATGCGTAAGGGATCTTATCCATGCGATCTCTCTCCTCTCTAGAAGAGGGACTTTGAGTCTTCGAAAGACTCACACCATGTGACATCGGCAGAAGTCCTTTCTTGGAATTCTGCATGGCAAACCGAAGTAATACCGTGTCAATGTATGTACTCTGACTTAGGCCAAGCAATCTCTTAGATCTATCTCTATAGATCTTGATGCCTAGAATACAGCCGCTTCACCTAAGTCTTTCATTGAGAAGCTGCGTCGAGCCAAGTCTTCAGGTAGAGGCGTAGGGATGTCATTCCCAATGAGCAGTATGTCATCCACATACAATACAAGGAAGACAACTGTGTTCCCATTAACGCTCTTGTAGACACAGGGTTCATCTTCATTCTTGATGAAACCAAACTGTTTGATCGCATCATCGAATCGAAGATTCCATCTCCGAGAAGCTTGCTTTAGCCCATAAATGGACCTTTGCAGCTTGCATACCTTCCCAGTATGCTGTGGATCTACAAAACCCTCAGGTTGTGTCATGTACACATCCTCGAGCAAGTTTCCATTCAGAAACACAGTTTTGACATCCATCTGCCAGATCTCATAATCGTGGTATGCTGCAATAGCAGGCAAGATCCGAATGGACTTAAACATCGCCACTGGAGAAAAGGTTTCATCATAGTCAATACCATGAATTTGCTTGAAACCTTTAGACACCAATCGACCCTTATAGGTATGCGTAAGTCCATCCATGTCAGTCTTTCTCCTAAAGACCCACTTACACCCAATGGGTTTGACCCCTTCAGGTGGATCAACCAAAGTCCATACTTGGTTGGTGTACATGGATTCCATCTCGGATCTCATGGCCTCTAGCCATTTCTCAGAATCTGGGCTCATCACAGCTTCCTGATAGGAGGTAGGCTCATTCTCAATGAGCATTACATCATCATGGTCGGACAAGAGAAATGAATCTCTCAGGCTGACGACGTACCCTATCAGATCTACGAAGAGGTAGGTCTATATGAACAGGTGGTTGTTCCACAACTCTTTGTGCAATAACCTCATCACCCACAACACTTTGTGGTTCCTGTTCAACCTCCATCAAGGCCTCAGTGCTATGGTCCTTATCTTGAATTTCTTCAAGATCGAAGGTACTCCCACTAGTTTTTCTAGAAACAAAATCCCTTTCTAGAAAAACTCCAGTCTTTGCCACAAACACTTTGTGCTGACTGGGAATGTAGAAGTAATATCCCTTTGTATCCTTGGGATATCCAACAAAATAGCACCTATCGGATTTGGGTCCTAGTTTGTCTGAGACTTAACGTCGAACGTAAGCCTCACAACCCCAAATCCTCATAAAAGACATCATGGGATTTCTCCCTGTCCATACCGTATATGGTGTCTTTATCACAGCCTTGGATGGTACACGGTTAAGGGTAAAGGCTACTGTGTCTAGAGCATATCCCCAAAAGGATATAGGAAGATCTGTGTGACTCATCATAGATCGTACCATATCCAATAGGGTACGATTCCTCCTTTCGGATACACCAGTCCACTGTGGTGTTCCAGGAGGAGTGAGTTGGGATAGAATCCCACACTCAGCTAGATAGTCACGAAACTCATGGCTAAGGTATTCACCACCTCGATCTGATCGAAGTATCTTAATACTCTTGCCAAGCTGGTTTTGTACTTTATTCTTGAATTTTTTGAACTTTTCAAAGGATTCTGATTTGTGTGTCATGAGATACACATAACCATATCTACTGAAGTCATCAGTAAATGTAATGAAGTACCTGTAACCACCTCTAGCAGCAACATTGAAAGGACCACATACATCACTATGTATAAGTCCTAACAAATCTGTTGCTCTTTCGCTGTGTCTACTAAAGGGAGTCTTGGTCATCTTGCCTAAAAGGCAAGATTCGCATGTCTCATATGATTCAAAATCAAATGAGTCTAGTAGCCCATCCTTATGGAGTTGCGATAAGTGACTCTCATTTATATGACCTAAGCGATAGTGCCCGAGATAAGTTTGGTTCAACTCATTTGACTTGAACCTCTCGGTACTTATGTTATAGATAGGGCTCTCTAAGTCTAGAAAGTAGAGTCCGTTCATTAGAGGTGCACTACAATAGAACATATCATTTAAATAAACTGAACAACATTTGTTCTTTATTATAAATGAAAATCCTTTTTTGTCCAAACAAGAAACTGAAATGATGTTCTTGGTTAAGGCAGACACATAACAACATTCATCTAATTCTAATACAAGCCCAGAGGGCAAAGATAGATTATAAGTTCCTACAGCAACAGCAGCAACTCTTGCTCCATTGCCTACTCGTAGGTCCACCTCGTCCTTTGTCAATGCCCTGCTATTTCTCAGCGCCTGCACATTGGTACAAATGTGAGATGCACATCCGGTATCTAATACCCATGATGAAGAAATAGATAGATTGACTTCTATAACATTTATACCTGAAGTAGAAGTCTCACTTCTTTTCTTCTTAAGATCTTCTAGGTAAGCTTTGCAGTTACGCTTCCAGTGTCCAGCTTCCTTGCAGTGGAAGCAAACCCCTTCCTTGGCTACCCCTCCTTTGGGTTTAAGTTCTTTGCCTTTGCCCTTGGCTTGGGACTTTCCCTTACCTTTAGGCTTGCCCTTGCCTTTCTTCTTTTGTACCATCAAAATGGTGTCAGATTTTCCCTTCTTAAGGTTAAACTCAGCAGTTCTCAACATGCTGAGCATTTCAGGCAGTGGCTTATCAATTTCATTCATGTTATAATTCATGACAAATTGATTGAAGGCTTGTGGCAAAGATTGCAAGATCAGGTCAGTGGCCAGCTCTTGGCCAAGTGGGAATCCCAGCCTTTGTAGGTTTTCTACGTACCCAATCATCTTGAGTACATATGTACCTACGGGAGTCCCTTCTTGCATTTTGGACCCAAATAATGCCTTAGAGACTTCATATCTCTCATGCCTAGCTTGTCCTTGATATAGTTGACGAAGATGTCCGACCATATCATAAGCATTCATGAACTCATGTTGCTTCTGAAGCTCAGAGTTCATGGTCGCGAGCATTAGACATGACACATCTAATGCATCATCTTGATGCTTCTTGTAAGCATCTTTGTCAGCTCGCGAGGCACTGGCAGGAGGTGCCTCCGGAATGGGCTGCTCCAGGACATACAACTTCCTTTCTTGGGTGAGAACAATTCTCAGGTTCCTGTACCAGTCTAGGAAATTCGCTCCATTGAGCTTGTCTTTCTCAAGGACAGAACGCAGAGAGAGAGTGTTCGTGTTTGTCGATATAGTTATCTACAACATACTGTTGGTGCAGTGAGGCACCGAAATCGAACCTGTGTTTTGATTATAGCAAAGACACAAAAGTTAAGTCTATTTTGTTTTCTCACGAGCTGAATCGAGTGTGCAGAAGATTGATATAGCTGGAGCTGAAGGCTAGCGACACCCGGAGGAAGCCACGGTGGTCGAGCGATACTCGAGTTACTTCGGAGGGAGCCGAAGGAATCGAGTGGAAGGCCGGAAGCAAAAGCGACACGTAAGTATCGAGGTAAGCTCGTGTGTGCGAGAGTAAGTAAGGTCGTATCCTCTTTACGGGGATGATCTTAAGCGTAGATCCGACCAAAGACATCTTATAGATGTGTTGGGTTTCCGGCACCGCGGCGTGTGTGTGTTCGATCATGTTTCGTAAACATGAGCACAGCGGAAGCAACAAAAATAATAAATACTCCTATTTATTACAACACACACAACACACGCATGCTATTACAACAAGTGTAGACATAACCGTAAATTAAAATTGCAATAAAAGGAAATTAAACTACGTTATACCTTTCGTATGACGTGTAGCGGGAACGACATCAACCGGAACGATTCTCGTAAGAATCGTCTCTATCCGTATCCACGCCGAGCTCCTCGGGATGACTTCGCCAAGCCACGAGCTTCGTCTTCGTACGGGTTACTAGCCTCATGTTGAAGACGATGTGATCGAGAGATGATCACGGTCCGAATCCAAATTCGGACCTAAAGACAAGTCCTCAAGACTTGCTTCTCCGGAGAGGTATTCGTCAACCGATTGACGAATCCTTCGTCCTCCACCTCAGAGGATTACCGGAGATCAAATCCCCGGTATGTTAGCCACTGTCGGAGCCCTAACCGTCGTCTAAACGACGCTCCGACGAGAGGAGAAGAAGCTGTCCAGAAAACTGGACAGCTTGGTGGAGGAGTAGGCGCCGGCCAAAACCAAGGAAGCAAAGTGCTCACCTTGATGCCAAACCTAAGGAGGATGACCGGAACTCTTCCGCAGCAGCTCGACGCCGGCGAGGAGGAAGGAAGCAACCTTCGGACGCCGGTTGGAGGACCTTTGGGCTGGCGGCGCAGCTGGAGTTGGGCGCCGAATAGGAGAGGGAGGGGTTGGGCGGCCAAGTTTTATTAGGTTTAGGGTTAGGTTTAATCCCTATTTTATAGAGAACTAATTCTCTTAGTGGTTAATGGATCATATCCATAAAGCCCGTTAACCCGCTCCATTAAGATAAGTTAAAATAAACCAAACCATGATGGTTTATTTTAAGTTAAAACGAACCGAACCAACCTTTGGTTCATTCGTTTAATATAAACCAAACCCTTTGGTTTATTCTCATCCATTGGATTAGGACCAAACCATTTTGGTCCATCCATTATGTCTTCATAAGACACGACCCATCCACGCTTCCATTGCGACTGAAACAATTTCATGCTCGCTTTATGTTTGGTCCAACCAAACATAGTTTCTCTCGGTCTGAGAATCCCATTCTCAAGCTCGTTTTAAATCCTTTGGATTACACTCGTTGTGCGTGTGACCAAATAGGTTCTCGGTTTATGTTGGCCGCCTATAATTAACCATTAATTATAGAACGATCATGAGTGGCACCTAGTAGTACATCATGATCCCCAATTAACCAAAAGATCAACGCAGTTGATCGAACTATTTCTCAAACCCTTGAGCTTGAATGAATCGTGCCCCATTCCTTCACTCATCTTATACCCACTTGGTTCGAGGACATGGTCTATTGTGTCGGGCCTCACTAGGTCGACTACGCCACACCTAGCCCAAGTATCATTTCCTCGTCCTACGGATTCTAGTTACTCCACATGTATCGAAGAGTACCTTACTCTAAACATGTAATGCTTTGGCCAAAGACTTTAGTAACAATCCGACGAGAGGCCATAGGTATACATCTCCTCGCAAGGAGTGGTGAATCCTTTATAGGCTATTCAAACACCTTCGATCACTTCGACTTATACCCAATCATCCCGGGTCCACATCTCCTTAGAGATGTTTGCTTAAGATGTCAAAGCATAAGTCTCTATGATCAAGATGACTTGAATACCGCAAGTCAAAGGAACATCGCACTTAAGCCACAGTAAGAACTTCATTGACATATCTATATATGCAGAAAACCATATGAAGTCTTACGGTTGGTCACTCCAATGAACTAGTTACCATAACTAGCATCCACGATTAACTCCGGACATCACTATGTCTCCACCGGAGAATCACCGCTTGGATACACCAAGGAGTATACCTCGTGCTAGTCTCGATGTAATTGATGGTGTCCAAATCCATCAATTCATTGACTAGGATAATTCCGATACATCACAATTACACATGTAGAGATACTCACTAGTTGTGATCCAATCACAAATTCTCTCATGCTGTGAATCGTATCGTGGACATTCAGTAAATGAGTTTAAGATCCAATCAAATACATAAAATATGTATACTCAAATAGTGAATCTTCATTTATCATATAAATGGTTCATACATAAGGCGATTGCCTTAGGACATCTCTCATATATTACTAATAGACTCCCACTTGGCCTAATGCCAATCGCTACGGTATCCAATACCATAGTCTCTAACATGACCCTCAAACTTGCTTTGAGGTAATGCTTTAGTCAAGGGATCCGCTAAGTTCCTTTCAGTGGGAATTTTCTCGATTTGTATTTCGTTCCTACTGATGATCTCTCTGATAAGATGATAGCGGCGAAGCACATGTTTGGATCATTGATGAGACCACATCAAGTTCATAGATGAACTTCTTGATCCAAACCACTTCCTTTTGCCTAAAGCCGCAACGATTCTCGCCTTAGTGGCGTAATCCGCTATAGTGTCAAGCTTGGAACCTTTCCAACTTATTGCGCCTCCATTCTAGGTGAATACATACCCAGACTGAGACATGGAATCATCCTTGTCTGTCTGGAGATGGCATCCGTATACCCACGTATCACCATGTACCCTTCTCCATATATTAGGAACGTATCCTTAGTTCTTCTTAAGTACTTAAGAATCGCTCTTAATGATACCCAATGATCCATTCTCGATCGACCGTATCCGCCGTGACACTCAGAGCATACGATACATCGGGCCTCGTACATAACATAGCATACATGATAGATCCTATTGCGGATGCATAGGGAATCTTACTCATGCAAATCCTCTCGTCTTCTTTGCGCGGACACATAGACTTCGAAAGGTGTACCCCATGCCTGATGGGCAGATAACCTTTCTTGGATTCCGACATGCTAAACCTCTTTAGCACTCGGTCTATATATGTAGACTGCGAAAGACCAAGCAACCGTTTCGATCTATCTCTATAGATCTTAATCCCGAGGATGTAGGTTGCTTCTCCTGTGTCTTTCATGGAGAATGTCTTGGATAACCAAACCTTCACTGACTGTAAGATTGAAACATCGTTTCCTATAAGTAGTATGTCATCGACATACAATACTAGGAATATGACTGCACTCCCACTAACCTTCTTGTACACACAAGGTTCGTCTGGATTTTGTGAGAAATCAAACCTTTTGATTGTCTCATCAAAACGGATATTCCAGCTCCTGGATGCTTGCTTCAATCCATAAATGGACCGTCGCAATTTGCATACCTTGGTTTTATCAACCGATGTGAAACCCTCGGTTGTATCATATACACGCCCTCGGCGTGTTTCCATTAAGGAAAGCTGTTTTCACATCCATCTGCCATATCTCATAATCATAATGAGCCGCTATGGCCAGGAGCATCCGAATGGATTTAAGCATAGCTACAGGCGAATAGGTTTCGTCATAATCAACACCTTGCTTTTGACTAAATCCTTATGCCACCAATCTAGCCTTATAGGTAATCACATTACCATCCATGTCGGTTTTCCTCTTGAAAACCCACTTGCACCCTATAGGCTTTATGCCTTCAGGTGGGTCAACCAAGTTCCAAACTTGGTTTTCATACATGGAATCCATTTCCGACTTCATGGCATCAAGCCATTTATCCCTTTCTGAACTTGTCAGCACTTCTTCATAACTGGTAGGCTCCTCATCATCAATGAGTAACACGTGCTCGATTCACTTATGAGAAATCCATATCTCTCGTGAATGTTGCGTGTTCTACCGATCTACGAAGATGTGGTGTTACTGAAAGAGGTCCAAATGATTGCTCATCACTATGAGTTATCCTGTGCTTTCACTGTATCTCATCAATGTCTATTTGAGTATCTCGAGTTTCCTCAAGCTCGACGATTTACACTCCCATCGCTTTCTTGCAAGAGAAACTCTTTCTCTAGAAACACAAAGATGCCTTGAAACAAAAACCTTTTTTTCCACAGGTTGATAGTATTGGTAACCCCTTGTTTCCTTAGGGTATCCAATAAATAGACATTTATCAGACTTAGCATCCAGTTTGTCTGATACAGTCCGCTTCACATAAGCAGGACAACCCCATATCTTCAAGTAAGATACATGAGGTTTCTTACTATTCCATATCTCATATGGAGTAGTTGAGACTACCTTAGTAGGCATTATGTTTAACAAGTAAACTATGCAAGTGCATAACCCCAAAAGGACTTGGGAAGAGTCGCATGATTCATCATTGACTGACCATGTCCAACAAGGTCCTAAGTACGCCTCTCGATACACCATTATCTTTGTGGTGTATAGGGCGGAGTCCATTGAGACAATATGCCATTGTCTCTTAGATAATCAAGAAACTCTTGACTTAAGTATTCACCACCTCGATCCGATCAAGTATTTTAATACTTTTGTCATGTTGTTTCTCTACTTCATTTCTGAATTCTTTGAACCTTTCAAAGGCTTCAGACTTGTGTTTCATCAAGAACACATACCCAAACCGTGAGTGATCATCGGTGAAGGTAATGAAGTAGCTATAGCCTCCTAATGCTTGAGTTGACATAGGTCCACATACATCAGTATATACTAAACCTAGTAACTCTCCCACTCGTTCACCTTTTCCAGTAAAAGGTAACTTAGTCATCTTGCCTTTTAAGCATGATTCGCATGTATCGTATGAATCCAATTCAAACGATTCCAGAATTCCACATCGGTGTAATTCGGACATGCGTTTCTTGCTTATATGGCCAAGACGACAATGCCACATATAGGAGTCTATGTGATTATCCTTTCGAGCACGCGTGTTGCTCGCTTCGATATTGAAAATGTCATCGATACGCCCAACGATAAAGGCCATTACTCAAAGTTCCATTTCCATAAAGTACGCCATTCAAAGTTATATAACAACAATTGTTACTAAACGTTAAATGGAAACCATTTCTATTTAAGCAGGAAATAGAAACAATGTTCTTTATTAGAGAAGGAACATAATAGCAATTGTCCTTCAAGACTAGTCCACTAGGAGCTTCAAGAAATAAGTTCCGATGGCGTGCATCGCAAAGAACCTTTGCTCCATTGCCAACTCGCAAATTTGACTCTCCGACAAGTCTTCTTCTATTCCTTAGCCCTGTATGTCATTACATATATGTGAGCCACACCCAGATCCAATACCCAAGTGTCTAAGGAAATAGAATGACAATCAATAACGAAGATACAAGAGGATGGGGCATCGGATGCCTTCTTCTTCTTCATGGACTCAAGATAAATCTTGCATTTCTTCACATGGCCTTCCTTGCCTGATGATGGCAAGTGCCCTTTGCGCTGTTCCGCCTTCTTTGCCTTTTTCTTTCCTTTCTTCGTTTCTTTTGCCTTCCTCTTAGAACCTTTCTTTGAGGAATCAACTAATGAACCGCCTTCTCCTCATGCTTCACGGAAGGCTCCAAGTCTTGATATTGAGGAGCTCGAATGGTGGATTCCAATTTGTTCATCCGATAGTTCATCACAAATTGCGAGAAACTCTTGGGCAAACAATGCAGAATTAAGTCAATACTTAACTCATGATCCATCACAAAACCGAGGGTAGCTAGCCGCTCGATGTACTGCTCATCTTTAGCACAAACTGTACTACAGACGAACCTTCTTGCATCTTCGTGGTGAAGAGGAGCCTAGAGACCTCGAACCTTTCGGATCTCGCTTGCTCATCGAACAACTCATGAAGATGGAAGACCATAGTGTTAGCATCCATAGCATGATGCAACTCGCGCTGAATCACCACATGCTTACGATAGACCAACATTTGGTCCGAGTTGCATTGTCCTTAGGGACGGTCAGAAGAGGCTCTTCAAGGACATATGCAAGCTTTTCCGCCTTGAGAACAATTCTCGTGTTTCTAAGCCATCCAGAAGTTAGGCCCGGTCTTTGTTCGAATCCAAAATAGTGCGCAAATTCAAAGACGTCATGATCAATTTATTGACCTAGAAATACAAAACGAGCATATATGAGAAAATGATTTTAAAATGCATCAATATACATTTATAAATCCCATTCATTTTTCGAATTTCAAAAACCTCAAAATCACTTCGGAGATCGAGGTTCATCTCGAATGGGTTGATATCCATGATAGTTATGAATAACCTTGAGAGAGTCCAACAAGCCATTCATAGCTACGACTGTAGGTATCATCTATACCGATTGCATATCACGTATATGCAACTATCACAATGTGCTATCAACTAATTGAATGTTCACACATACATTGGGTTGTTAACACATTAACAAGTATGCATCTTATGCATAGCACCCAACTTCACCTCCCTTAACATCGACCTTGGAGAGAGTCCAACAAGCCGATGCTCCAGGTTAAAGCCAACCCATTAATCAAGAATAGTTTTAATATGGTTAGAGCGCATTCAACCAATTAGCCCAGCTTGGAGAGAGTCCAACAACCAAAGCTAACGATTGACCTCTGACTCTTACCATATTAGTATTAAACTATTCCATGGTTTGAACATGTTCGGGTTCGAGCCGGGCTTGGAGAGAGTCCAACAACCCAAACAAGAAACGGAACTTTGGTTCAAACCATATTAATGGAAGGTGTAGGCTTTAATATTGTTTAAAGGTTTTTATGTCTCATCCTCTTTGCATGCAAATAACTATTATCTACATGGCATGACATACATGGCATACATCTACATGTCACGACACGCATGGCATTATGTTATGCATCTAATGCAACTACATGTCATACAATTATGTCATGTACAATATTTCCTTATATGTCATAACTATTTATGGAAATAAAATATGTTTAAGATTTGATTCTCCAAATCAAATCATAATTAAATTAGGAAACAAATTTCCAAATCTAATCACATATTTTATTCATGGAATTATTTGATTAAGGAAAATCTATTTAGGAAACCAATTTCCTAAATCTTCAAAACTACTTATGGAAATAAAATATTTTAAAGATTTGATTTCCCAAATCAAATCAAGATTAAATTAGGAAACAAATTTCCAGAATCTAATCAAATATTTTATTTATGGAAAATATCAATTTCCATAAATACTTCCAACTTTCCAAAAGTGGAAGATTTCCATAAATACTTCTAGACTTTCCAAAATTGAAAAATTTCCATAAATACTTCTAAATTTCCAAAATTAGAAAATTTCCAGAAATACATTATGACTATCGCAAAACCATTTTACGATTATGTCGAAACACAACCTGGGCTCTGATACCACTGTTGGGTTTCCGGCACCGCGGCGTGTGTGTGTTCGATCATGTTTCGTAAACATGAGCATAGCGGAAGCAACAAAAATAATAAATACTCCTATTTATTACAACACACACAACACACGCATGCTATTACAACAAGTGTAGACATAACCGTAAATTAAAATTGCAATAAAAGGAAATTAAACTACGTTATACCTTCAGATGACGTGTAGCGGAACGACATCAACCGAACGATTCTCGTAAGAATCGTCTCTATCCGTATCCACGCCGAGCTCCTCGGGATGACTTCGCCAAGCCACGAGCTTCGTCTTCGTACGGGTTACTAGCCTCGTGTTGAAGACGACGTGATCGAGAGATGATCACGGTCCGAATCCAAATTCGGACCTAAAGACAAGTCCTCAAGACTTGCTTCTCCGGAGAGGTATTCGTCAACCGATTGACGAATCCTTCGTCCTCCACCTCAGAGGATTACCGGAGATCAAATCCCCGGTATGTTAGCCGCTGTCGGAGCTCCTAACCGCGCCTAAACGACGCCCGACGAGGAGAAGAAGCTGTCCAGAAAACTGGACAGCTTGGTGGAGGAGTAGCGCCGCCAAAACCAAGGAAGCAAAGTGCTCACCTTGATGCCAAACCTAAGGAGGATGACCGAACTCTTCCGGCAGCAGCTCGACGCCGGGCGAGGAGGAAGGAAGCAACCTTCGACGCGGTTGGAGGACCTGGGCTGGGCGGCAGCCTGGAGTTGGCGCGAAATAGGAGAGGGAGGGGTTGGGCGGCCAAGTTTTATTAGGTTTAGGGTTAGGGTTTAATCCCTATTTTATAGAGAACTAATTCTCTTAGTGGTTAATGGATCATATCCATAAAGCCCGTTAACCCGCTCCATTAAGATAAGTTAAAATAAACCAAACCATGATGGTTTATTTTAAGTTAAACGAACAACCAACCTTTGGTTCATTCGCTTAATATAAACCAAACCCTTTGGTTTATTCTCATCCATTGGATTAGGACCAAACCATTTTGGTCCATCCATTATGTCTTCATAAGACACCCCATCCACGCTTCCATTGCATCAAACGATTTCATGCTCGCTTTATGTTTGGTCCAACCAAACATAGTTTCTCGTCGAGAATCCCATTCTCAAGCTCGCTTTAAATCCTTTGGATTACACTCGTTGTGCGTGTGACCAAATAGGTTCTCGGTTTATGTTGGGCCTATAATTAACCATTAATTATAGAACGCATCATGAGTGGCACCTAGTAGTACATCATGATCCCCAATTAACCGAAAAGATCAACGGTTGATCCAGAACTATTTCTGAAACCCTTCAGTAGCTTGAATGAATCGTGCCCCATTCCCTTCACTCATCTTATACCCACTTGGTTCAGGACATGGTCTATTGTGTCAGTCCCCACTAGGCTGACTACGTCACACCTAGCCCAAGTATCATTTCCTCGTCCTACGGATTCTAGTTACTCCACATGTATCGAAGAGTACCTTACTCTAAACATGTAATGCTTTGGCCAAAGACTTTAGTAACAATCCGACGAGAGGCCATAGGTATACATCTCCTCGCAAGGAGTGGTGAATCCTTTATAGGCTATTCAAACACCTTCGATCACTTCGACTTATACCCAATCATCCCGGGTCCACATCTCCTTAGAGATGTTTGCTTAAGATGTCAAAGCATAAGTCTCTATGATCAAGATGACTTGAATACCGCAAGTCAAAGGAACATCGCACTTAAGCCACAGTAAGAACTTCATTGACATATCTATATATGCAGAAAACCATATGAAGTCTTACGGTTGGTCACTCCAATGAACTAGTTACCATAACTAGCATCCACGATTAACTCCGGACATCACTATGTCTCCAGCCAGTGAGAATCAGCTGCTTGGATACACAAAGGAGTATACCTCGTGCTAGTCTCGACAGAATTGATGGTGTCCAAATCCATCAATTCATTGACTAGGGATAATTCCGATACATCACAATTACACATGTAGAGATACTCACTAGTTGTGATCCAATCACAAATTCTCTCATGCTGTGAATCGTATCGTGGACATTCAGTAAATGAGTTTAAGATCCAATCAAATACATAAAATATGTATACTCAAATAGTGAATCTTCATTTATCATATAAATGGTTCATACATAAGGCGATTGCCTTAGGACATCTCTCATATATTACTAACAAGATGGTCTAGGTCGAGATCAGATGGTCGACGACCATCGAAATTATGTTTTTATTGAGCTAACTTTGACTTGCAAAGAAGCATCACGATCATTGCTACTTGAGGACTCGACCGCTGTATCACGATCGCTGAAGTTATCAATCGATCGATGTCGCCATCATCGATGATGGCCATCACCGATCGATGGTCAATGATCGATTCGAGGAGTCAAGGCTTATCACTCCACCTCAAAGCGGTTTGGTGTCCATTTGTGATTGGTTGAAGACCCACTCGAAAAGGGGCTCAAAGGCTATAAAAGGAGGGCCAAACCTAGGGTTTCATCAACAATTCTAAGTGCTCAAAAGCCTCCGTTACGCTGCAAACTCTACGACAACGAAGTCCTTCCATTCCGACGTCTAGGTTTAACTTTCTTTATTATTGTCACGTCGGTCTTAGTTTTTGTTATCAGTTTGTCATTTATATTTTGAGCTTTTATCGATCACGAGGAGAGGGGAGTGTCCTCTACCTCAAGTTTTTGTATCGATTAACTCCTACCTCAACGAGGAGGAGTTTGTTTAGTGATTTGCCCTCCGTGCGTGGTCAAGGACCACTAGGGCCTTGGAGTAGTAGTTGACTCACGAACCAAGTAAATATCTTGTTTCTATTGTCTCCTTTACTTTTTGTTTTGCTTATCTTTCCGCTATGATATTTCTTTTGAAACGAATTGAAAAAGTTTTTTCTTTCGCTATTCACCCCCCCCTCTAGCGAACCGCATTGATCCAACAATTGGTATCAGAGCCGGGGGCGCTTAGATTTGGTGAAACCACCAATCTAACTTTTTCACAGATTTATTTTTCGCTCGTTCAAATTTTTCTCCCAAGACTACTAATCCAAGACGAAGTCTTGGTACTCTTCGCTTGATTTTGTTTTGCAAGTATTCGCTTTTAGAGTAGCCGCGGTCAAACGGGCATAACTTTTCGTACAAGTTGACCCGACACGGTCTACCTACCAAATCGAAGCTCGCGAGAGATCTACACTTCTTACTGGGGTTTACCCCCGTAACAAGCTGTTTTCATCCTCAAAAAACGACGTTTAGTATCCTTTCAGGGACATCGAAGGTTGTGAGTACTTACTTTTTATTTAGTTTCTTATTTCTTTGCTTAACTTTCTATTTTTCGCTTATTTCTTTCTATTTCAGACTACTAATCCAAGACGCAAGTCTTGGTACTTTCGTGTTTTTGTTGTTGCTAGATTTTCATTTTAGTCTCCTTGTTTTTTTGTTCTAATGGCCCATCTCGAGGGTTTTAGCACCGTCAGACCTCCGTTTCTTTAGGAGATGATTTCCGTTCTTTGGAAAGGTCGGATGGAATGCTTTCTCAAAACCCAAATTGAGATGTGGATCATAATTCAAACGGTTTCACACTTCCGACCAATGAAGTGGGTGACTCCTTGGATTATGATCAATGGACGTTGCAACAAAACGACAAGTCGAAGCCGACGCCAAGGCGACACAAATCCTCCAATGTGGCCTATCCAAGGAGGAGCTAAATCGCGTCGGCCCCTTCATAAGCGCAAAAGATCTTTGGACAAAACTAATCGAGTTACACGAAGGATCAGATCAAGCTAAGGTTTGCAAACGTGATTTGTTATTCAATAAATTGTACACACTAAAAATGCAGGGAACACGAGTCCGCGCAACTCCACGCTCGTGTCAAGACATAGTCAACAACCTACACGCAATCGGGCAAAAGGTCGAAAACCGCGACCTTATTAGGTATGTCCTAAACTCTTTTCCGAGGACTACCTTATGGGCATCCATGGTTGATGCCTATAAGGTCTCCAAGGACCTTTCTAAAATTAGGTTAGACGAACTCTTTTCGGATTTCGAATTACATGAACAATCCAACTGGAACCCGAGAGGGTATAGCCTTGTTTGCGTGTTCAAAGAAGAAGAAAATCGCAAGCAAGCCACCACCACCCGAGGAGGAAGACGAGTCCAAGAAGAAGTTGACCGAGTTGACTAGAACTAATGAACCTAGCTCGAAGGATAGCCAAGGGACGAAAGCGAACCACGATCGACCCAACCAAGGTAAGTCTAAAAGTTCTAACATTAGGTGTTATGAGTGTAACAGTTTGGACACATCAAGTCCGAGTGCCCCAAGCTCAACCACCAAGCACCTAAGCACAAGAAGGCACTCAACGCGACATGGGAAGAAGCGTCATCCGAAGAAGACGAAGACCACGCCTTCATGGCGAAATCGATTAGTCGGCACGAGAGACCGAACTTGAGTCGAACACGAGGATGACTCGGACTACGAAGCTACCTTCAAGTCAAGCCACGACACGCATCCAGGTTCAAAAGATACCCTTAAGGTGAGTCGAGCTTTATTTAATACTTTACATAATACGGTTAGGTTTTTGTCTAGGAAGTTAGCTAAGTCCGAGTCCAAGGTCGAGACCCTTGTTGAGGAGGTTAAACTCCTCAAACACGAGGTCTCCTAACCTCTTCGACTAGTCGAGTTCAAGAGAAGGACTCAACTCGAGTTGAAAAGCTCGGTTGAGAACTCTCTCTTGAAAAGTCAAGTCGAAGATCTTAGGAACACGTTGGAAAGGTTCACTTCAGATCCAAAGGACTTGACCTCCTACTTGGATCTCAAAGGGCCGTGTACAACAATTGGACTCGGGTTTAACTCAAACACGACTAATAGGTCGTATATGTCGATTGTAAGTCGACATAAGAAACATGTCCAAGCATGGGTCCCTAAGAACTTTTGATTTCAACTCTAGGATCCAACCCGTCATTGGGTTCCCAAGGACCAAATCCACTATGTGGATAGACCGAACCGATTCAACGGTCTAGGGGAGCCAAGACAAAACATGTTTGTGCTTTAACTTAGAAATTGCATGTTTTAACTTAGAAAGTTTGTGCTTTAACTTAGAAATTGCATGCTTTAACTTAGAAAGTTTGTGCTTTAAAACTTGTGAACTCACTTAGAACAAAAACATAACCAACTAAAATTCTTCGAAAAGATTGAGCCTCGGGGAGCCTCTTTTCAAAACATAACCAACTAAAATTTTGAAAAGATTGAGCCTCGGGAGCCTCTTTTTCAAAAATAACTAGTTAGACGAGGAAATAATTTTAGGTGAGTCAAGTCATCATTTTCTTGAAAATGGCTTTGTCTAAGGAAGTGGTCGATGATCCGATAAAAGAAGGCCCCTGTGCCTCGCCACGACGTGGAAGCCATGATCTTGAAAAGGTAAACTTGACAAGCCTAGGGTTAAATCCAAATCTAACATAAAATTACTTGAACCTAAATCCACTCAATCAACTTAATTGAAAGTCATCTCAAAAAAAACACATAAGTATAACATGCTTGATCATATAGACTCCGGCGAGATGACCTAGGGTTAACAACTTACAACCAATTTTCTTAACAAAAAATCTAACATCCAATCCAACCACCTTGTGTGTAGGATCAATGGATGTTGGACAGCGGTTGCTCCCGACACATGACCGGGGATCAACTCAAATTCGCAAAGCTTCGATTCAAACGACAAGGATCGGTAGCCTTTGGGAATAACGGCAAGCTCAAAATCATCGGATCAGGTGATATCGAGCTTAACATGAATTTTGTTATTAAAAATGTATTACTTGTAGAGAATTTTGAATATAACTTACTTAGTGTAAGCCAATTGTGTGATAATAACTATAAGGTTATATTTCTAGAAAATGAATGCATAATTAATACCAACGAAACCTCTAAAACAATTCTTAAAGGAACTAGAAATAACAACATTTATACGATCAATTTAACCAACTCCTCAACTAAGTGTCTTATGACACGGCAAGAGGAATCATGGTTGTGGCACCGACGACTCGGTCACTCACACCCAAGACTCGTCCACAAGATGAGTCAGAGTGGCTTAGTCAGAGGCTTACCCAACCTCAACAACTTGGTTAATAAAATCTGTAATGCTTGTCAACAAGGAAAACAACCTAGGACACAACACAAGTTAACTAACCAAGAACGAACCTCAAGTGTACTTGAGCTCCTGCATATGGATCTGTTCGATTCACATGGAGCCAAGTCTCTCAATAGAAGTCAATATTGCTTAGTCATAATTGACGACTACTCCAGGTTTACCTGGGTTAGGTTCATCAAACATAAAAATGATACCCTAGATCAATTAATTAATCTATTCAAATTAATTGAGAATCAAAAAGACCTTAAGGTTAAAAGACTTAGAAGCGATCATGGTGGTGAATTCGAAAATCAAAGGTTCACCGACTTCTGTAACCTAAACGGATACCACCATGAATTCTCACGCCTAGGACCCCTCAGCAAAATGGCCTAGTGGAGCGGAAAAACCGAACGCTACAAGAAGCCGCTAGGACCATGTTGAACGAATACGACCTACCCGATAGGTTTTGGGCAGAAGCCGTTAGCACGGCTTGCTATGTCCAAAATAGGATCCTTATGGTAAAGAGGCACCTTAAGACCTCGTACGAGATTTATCACGATAAAATACCTAACATCAAGTACTTTAGGGTATTTGGGTGTAAGGTACATATCCTAAACACTAAGGATTACCTAGGGAAATTTACATCCAAAACCACGACCGGAATCTTTCTAGGATACTCGACTACAAGTAGAGCTTATAGAGTATATAACCACGACACCCTTAGAGTCGAGGAGACTATCAATGTAGTATTCGATGAAGGACATGAACCTACAAAACCCCCGGCAACCCCAATTAGCGAGCCGATTCATACTAGACCTTACTCTGATCCGGAGATCAGGTCTAGTGTTAATCCTAACCTAAGTCAACCTAGTCACTCTATTGATCAAGTGATAGATGACTCCAACCAAACTAGTGTTCAACCAAGTCACCCCATTGATCAAGCATTAGGTGACACAAACCCAACCCAATCTAGGACTCAGACTAACCACCCTATCGATCAAGTGATAGGAGATCCTAATCTAGGAGTTCGAACTAGAGCATCCTATAGGAACCTTAGTCAAATTTCCTTAATTTCAAAGATAGAACCCAAATCAATTGAACAAGCTCTTCTTGATCCCGATTGGATTATTGCAATGCAAGAAGAGCTAGCTCAATTTACTAGGAACGAAGTGTGGGAATTAGTACCACCACCTAAAGACAAAACGATAATTGGAACAAGGTGGGTGTTTCGAAATAAGCTTGATGATAAAGGTGAAGTAGTTAGAAACAAGGCTCGGTTAGTCGCCAAAGGATTTAGCCAAGTCGAAGGCTTAGATTAAAAACCTATGCCCCAAGATAGCTAGACTCGAATCCATTCGAATGTTGCTAGCTTATGCCGCACATCGAGGATTTAAGCTGTTTCAAATGGATGTTAAGTCGGCATTCCTAAATGGATACATTAAAGAAGAAGTTTATGTTAGCCAACCCCCCGGATTTGAAAATCTAGATAAACCCGACCATGTTCTAAAACTTAAGAAAGCTCTCTATGGACTTAAACAAGCTCCTCGAGCTTGGTACGAGAGACTTTCAATCCATCTTAAGTCAAAAGGGTTTAACCAAGGCTTAGTTGACCCAACTCTCTTTGTAAAAACCTTAGGTAAAGAAATATTCATAGCTCAAATTTACGTAGACGATATAATTTTTGGAACCTCTAACTCAGCCTTACTAAACGAGTTCGTTTCGCTCATGGAAAGTGAGTTCGAAATGAACTTGGTAGGCGAGTTAAGTTTCTTTTTAGGTCTACAAATTAAACAAACTAAGGATGGTATATACCTATATCAACAAAAATACACTAAGGAGTTAATTAAAAGATTTGGAATGCAAGACGCTAAGGTAATAAACACCCCAATGGCAATAAATGTTAACATAGGAGAAGACCTAGAAAGTAAGTCCATTGACTTAAAGTACTATAGGAGCGCAATAGGAAGTCTTCTATACTTAACTGTAGTCGACTGACATCCTATTCAAGTAAGTATGCGCTTGATTTCAAACTGTGCTAAGGAGTCTCACCTAACCCTAGTTAAGCGTATCCTTAGATATCTAAAGGGTACACTTAATGTCGGTATTTGGTATCCTAGATCTACCGAGAGTTCGAACTAATCGGCTACTCCGATTCGGATTATGCCTAAATAAACTCGATAGAAAGAGCACGAGTGGTTGTTGTCAACTACTACCGAGTCTAGTGAGTTAGTGCGAGAGGAAGCAACATTGTGTTGCCTTATCTACCACCGAAGCCGAATACATCGCGATGGGTGAGTGTGTCACTCAGCTTCTTTGGATGAAGCACACCCTCCGCGACTTTAAGTTAGACTTTACGAATACTAAACTTCACGTAGATAACATTAGTTCAATTAATCTTACAAAGAATCCAATATGTCACTCTAGGACCAAACATATAGAAGTCAAACACCATTTCATTCGAGAACATGTCACCTGAGCCATACAACTCGAGTACGTCGAATCGAAATCTAACCTAGCAGACCTATTTACTAAACCCCTACCCGAAGCCGAATTTAGTCTATTAAGACGAAAATTGGGCATGTGCGTAATAGAATAAGAACTTGCAAACTATATTTTCTTACTACTATTTCTTATTTTTCATTTTGATGGAACTAGCATAGGACATACCTTAGATATCATGCACCTATAGATTTAAGGAGCCAGTACATCTCACAACACATAGGACTAATGTGTTTGTGTACTTAGCCACGTAGATGGGCGTGAGATGTTAGGACCCTACTCCAGGTTCCAAGATGTAGATCAAGTGCGTCAATATGAACCTCGGAGTATAAATATGCAACTAATATTAACCAACTCTAATCAGGACTTATTGATAATATCATTTCAATCAAGTCAAACTAGAGTTGAACATTTAGATGAATTATTTTCACATACTATTTTTAAAATCATCATGCTTGGACTTAGGGTTTTCTTAAAACCCCCCCCACTTTTTCCTTGATTTATGTCAAAAGGGGGAGAAAAGGCCAAAGTTAAGGTTCAAGAAAAGGCCAAAGTTAAATTTCAAATTTTTGAAATTGATAACTTAACTTAAAACTTTGATTCTGGCCTAAGTTAAGGGGGAGTAAGATTTAGGTTTCAACTCTTCGGAATTGAAAACTTTAAAGGCCCAAGTTAAGAAATCAAAAGTTAAACCTTTTGATTTCTTAACCTTTTGACTTAACTTTTGATTACTTAACTTGCACTTATTTTTGACTCTAAGAAGCCTAAGTTAAGTAATGTCATTTACTTAACTCATTATCTTTTGTGTTTGGAGAGCTAAAGTCTTTTCAAGTACTCACCCTCACAAGGGGGAGGGTTCCTCTAAGGAGAACTTGAGAAATATTTTTACTACTCCTACTTTTGCTTCTCTTATTTCATGCACTTAATTTCCTTAACTTTGTGTGTTTGCCATATATCAAAGGGGAGATTGTTGGTGCAAAGTGAGGCACCAAATCGAACTGTGTTTTGATTATAGCAAAGACACAAAAGTTAAGTCTATTTTGTTTTCTCCTGAATCAGTGTGCGTAAGATTGATATAGCGAGTGAAGGCTAGCGACACCGGAGGAAGCCGCGGTGGTGGGCGATACTCGAGTTACCGGAGGAGCCAAGGAATCGAGTGGAAGGCGGAAGCAAAGCGACACGTAAGTATTGAGGTAAGCTCGTGTGCGAGAGTAAGTAGGTCGATCCTCTTTACGGGATGATCTTAGCGTAGATCCGACCAAAGACATCTTATAGATGGTCTAGGTCGAGATCGGATGGTCGACGACCATCGAAATTATGTTTTATTGAGCTAACTTTGACTTGCGCAAGCATCGATCATTGCTTGGAGGACTCATTGCAGGTATCGACATCGCCAGAAGGTTATCAATCGTGATCGCCATCGCCGATCGATGATGGCCATCGATCGATGGTCAATGATCAGATTCGAGGAGTCAAGGCTTATCACTCCACCTCAAAGCGGTTTGGTGTCCATTTGTGATTGGTTGAAGACCCACTCGAAAAGGGGCTCAAAGGCTATAAAAGGAGTGCCAAACCTAGGGTTTCATCAACAATTCTAAGTGCTCAAAAGCCTCCGTTACGCTGCAACTCTACGACAACGAAGTCCTTCCCTTCCGACGTCTAGGTTTAACTTTCTTTATTATTGTACGGTCTTAGTTTTTGTTATCGCTTGTCATTTATATTTTGAGCTACCATATCATAAGCATTCATGAACTCATGTTGCTTCAAGCTCGAGTTCATGGTCGCGAGCATTAGACATGACACATCTAATGCATCATCTTGATGCTTCTTGTAAGCATCTTTGTCACCATCGTAGGCAGCGGGCGTGAGGTGCCTCCGAAATGGGCTGCTCCAGGACGTACAGCTTCCTTTCTTGGGTGAGAACAATTCTCAGGTTCCTGTACCAGTCTAGGAAATTTGCTCCATTGAGCTTGTCTTTCTCAAGGACAGAACGCAGAGAGAGAGTGTTCGTGTTTGTCGATATAGTTATCTACAACATACAATGCATAGAATTAATATCATATTCCTTTTATCATTTAATTAGGCCTTTAATCAAATGATGCTCCCACTGAATTATAGGAATTTTTGTAGAATCGAGTTATGGATGTGGTCAAACCACATTACTAGATTCATACAAACTAGCTATAATTCTTGCGGGACAAGATCCACATCATACTAAGCCTTGAGTTAGCTTTGGCTAAATCGCCCAAGACTTAGTATGATCGGTGGGTAACACATTACCGATTACATCTCTATGCAACTCTTGTTTATAGGATAAAGACCCACATTTACAAAAGACCTTGAGTTAGCTTTGGCTAAATCGCCCAAGATTTAGTGTAAATGCGATCTTGACCTATCGTTCCAACGATTGGAATATGCCTATAGTTCTACTCGATCCAATTCAGTTTAACTAGTTTTGCTCAATCTAATTGAGCATACTCTAACCCAAGCGTGATAGGCGGGACCAAGATTGTCCCTCCGCACCCTACCAATATAATATGCGTTGCTCTGCTTTGGTAGATTCAACAACAACAAATGATCGAGGTAGTGATGGGTATCAAGGCTCGGTAGGCATTTTCGAGTTGATTCGATTATGATCTAATATAATCGTAATGTGTATCTTATACGTATTTAGGCCTTTTTCTATCCTATATTAGCATGCATCATTGTTGGATCGATGCGGTTCGCTAGAGGGGGGGGGGGTGAATAGCGATAAAAACTTTTTCTCGTTTCTTTCGTTAAAACTCGAGAGAAAATTAATTGCAGTGGAAATGTAAAGTAAATAGAGACAAATAGGTTTTACTTGGTTCGTAGCCTTCGGCTACTACTCCAAGGCCCTAATGGTCCTTGACCACGCACGGAGGGCAAATACTAAACGAACTCCCTCTCGATGGAGATAGGAGTTAAACGAATACAAAAACTCGAGAAAGACTCAAGGTAGAGGGACACTCCCCCTCTCCTTGATATGATTTAAAGCTTGAAATAAAAACAACTTATACAAATTTAAAGATTATACCGACGACTTCAAAGATTGGAGGTTGAAGCTCTAGTCGTCGTCTCGGCAGCGCTTCGTCGTAGGGATGTCGGAGAGTCGGAGCGTATCGGAAGCACTTGGAAGCTTTTGAATTGATGAAAAACCCTAGGTTTGACCCTCCTTTTATAGCCTTTAAGCCCCTCATCGAATGGGTCTTTAGCCAATCACAAATGGGCACAAATCCCCTTGAAAAATGGTGATAACTCTTGACTGCTCGAGGCTGATCCTTTGACCAAGAATGATCCGATGGCCATCATCACGATCGATCGTAGCATCATCGATTGCGACGACTTCCGATCGCTTGACGTGGCAAATGAGTCTTCCAAGTTGGCAGTCGACTGATGCTAGCTGCAAGGCAAGGTTAGCTCAAGAAAAACATAATTTCGATGGTCGTCGACCATCCGATCTCGACCTAGGCCATCTATAAGAAGTCTTTGGTCGGATCTACGCTTAAGATCATCCCCGTAAAGAGGATATGACCTTACTTACGCTCGCACACACGAGCTTACCTCAGTACTTACGTGTTGCTTTTGCTTCCGGCCTTCCACTCAATTCCTTCGGCTCCCTCCGAAGTCTCTTGAGTGTCGCCCGACCACCGCGGCTTCCTCCGGGTGTCGCTAGCCTTCAGCTCCAGCGTTGAGACTTTTCTGCACACTTGATTTAGCTCATGAGATAACAATATATGCTTAATTTTGTATCATTTACTATAATCAAAACTTAGGTTCGACTTAGGTGCCTACTGCACCAACAATCTCCCCCTTTTTGATTTATGGCAAACCCACATACAAAGTTAAGTAAATAGCAAGCATGAAGAGTAATAATGTGCATGAGAAACAAAAAATATGAAGATTAAGTTGGAGTAGTAAGGATTTTCTTCAAGTACTCCCCCTTGAGGAAACCTCCCCCTTGACCGAGGGTGAGTCTTGAAGAAAGACCTTGATCCTCCCCCTTCAGGGTTGCTTTAAGTAATTAACATTACTTAAAGTTGGCCTTAGTAAAACGTTTTAGTTAAGCCCTTTCTCCCCCTTAAGTAAAACATTAACGACATAAAGTTTTAAAAAATAAGTTTAAGTAAAACTTAGATGACACAAATAAGTTTAAGAATTCTTTGGCCTTTTGGTAAAAGTTAACTAAGTTTTAACTTTTGGTTTAAATATGAAGTAAGAGTTAAGTTATCAAAAAATTTGACCCCTTAACTTTGGCCTTTTTCTCCCCCTTTCCGTATGTCGAAAAGAGTAAGGGGTGTGTGGAAAACAAAAAGTGTTAAATTTAAAGTCCAAGCAATATTCCCCATTTTTTATATATAAAAAAAATATACTGAAAATAAGCTCATCTATAAAATGTTCGACTCATATTTGGCTTGATTGATATGTAAGATCAACCAGTCCTGGTCAGAGTCGGTTAGTATGTATGATTATACTCCGTGGTTCATAGTGATGCACTAGCTCTACATCTGGAACCAGGAGTAAGGTCCTAACATCTCACGCCCATCTACGTGGCTAAGTACACAAACACATTAGTCCTATGTGTTGTGAGATGTACTGGCTCCTTAAATCTATAGGTGCATGATATCTAAGGTATGTCTTATGCTAGTTCCATAAAAATGAAATTAAAGAAATAGTAGTAAGAACATATAATTTGCATGTACCTATTCTATTACGTACATGCCTAATTTTCGTCTTAATAGACTAAATTCGGCTTCGGGTAGGGGTTTAGTAAATAGATCTGCCAAGTTAGACTTCGATTCGACATATTCGAGGTGTATGACTCCGTTGGCCACATGTTCTCGAATGAAATGGTGTTTGACCTCTATATGTTTGGTCCTAGAGTGACATATCGGATTCTTTGTAAGATTAATTGAACTAATGTTATCTACGTGAAGTTTAGTATTCGTAAAGTCTAACTTAAAGTCGCGGAGAGTGTGCTTCATCCAAAGAAGCTGCGTGACACACTCACCCATCGCGATGTATTCGGCTTCGGTGGTAGATAAAGCAACACAGTGTTGTTTCCTACTGCACCAACTCACTAGACTCGAGCCGAGAAGTTGACAACAACCACTTGTGCTCTTTCTATCGAGCTTACTATCGGCATAATCCGAATCAGAGTAGCCGATTAGTTCGAACTCCATAGATCTAGGGTACCAAATACCAACATTAAGTGTGCCCTTAAGATATCTAAGGATACACTTAACTAGGGTTAGGTGTGACTCCTTAGCACAGGTTTGAAACCTGGCGCACATACTTGCTGCGAATAGGATGTCGGGTCGACTTGCAGTTAAGTATAGGAGACTCCCTATTACGTTCCTATAGTATTTTAAGTCAATGGACTTACTTTCTAGGTCTTCTCCTATGTTAACATTTATCGCCATTGGGGTGTTTATTACCTTAGCGTCTTGCATTCCAAATCTTTTAATTAACTCCTTAGTGTATTTTTGTTGATATAGGTATATACCATCCTTAGTTTGTTTAATTTGTAGACCTAAAAAGAAACTTAACTCGCCTACCAAGTTCATTTTGAACTCACTTTCCATGAGCGAAACGAACTCGTTTAGTAAGGCTGAGTTAGAGGTTCCAAAAATTATATCGTCTATGTAAATTTGAGCTATGAATATTTCTTTACCTAAGGTTTTTACAAAGAGAGTTGGGTCAACTAAGCCTTGGTTAAACCCTTTTGACTTAAGATGAATTGAAAGTCTCTCGTACCAAGCTCGAGGAGCTTGTTTAAGTCCATAGAGAGCTTTCTTAAGTTTTAGAACATGGTCGGGTTTATCTAGATTTTCGAATCCGGGGGGTTGGCCGACATAAACTTCTTCTTTAATGTATCCATTTAGGAATGCCGACTTAACATCCATTTGAAACAGCTTAAATCCTCGATGTGCGGCATAAGCTAGCAACATTCGAATGGATTTGAGTCTAGCTACTGGGGCATAGGTTTCGTCGTAATCTAAGCCTTCGACTTGGCTAAACCCTTTGGCAACTAACCTAGCCTTGTTTCTAACTACTTCACCTTTATCATCAAGCTTATTTCGAAACACCCACCTTGTTCCAATTATCGTTTTGTCTTTAGGTGGTGGTACTAACTCCCACACTTCATTCCTAGTAAACTGGGCTAGCTCTTCTTGCATTGCAATAATCCAATCGGGATCAAGAAGAGCTTGTTCAATTGATTTGGGTTCTATCTTTGAAATTAAGGAAATTTGACTAAGGTTCCTATAGGATGCTCTAGTTCAAACTCCTAGATTAGGATCTCCTATCACTTGATCGATAGAGTGGTTAGTTTGAATCCTAGATTGGGTTGGGTTTGTGTCACCTAATGCTTGATCAATGGGGTGACTTGGTTGAACACTAGTTTGGTTGGAGTCATCTATCACTTGATCAATAGAGTGACTTGGTTGACTTAGGTTAGGATTAACACTAGACCTGATCTCGGGATCAGAGTTAGGTCTAGTATGAATCGGCTCGCTAATTGGGGTTGCCGGGGGTTTTGTAGGTTCGTGTCCTTCATCGAACACTACATTAATGGTTTCCTCGACTCTAAGGGTGTCGTGGTTATATACTCTATAAGCTCTACTTATAGTCGAGTATCCTAGAAAGATTCCGGTCATGGTTTTGGATGTAAATTTCCCTAGGTAATCCTTAGTGTTTAGGATATGTACCTTACACCCAAATACCCTAAAGTACTTGATGTTGGGTACTTTATCGTGATGAATCTCGTATGAGGTCTTAAGGTGCCTTTTTACCATAAGGATCCTATTTTGGACATGTACTCACGCCGCCAAAACCTATCGGGTAGGTCGTATTCGTTTAACATGGTCCTAGCGGCTTCTTGTAGAGTTCAGTTTTTCCGTTCCACTAGGCCATTTTGCTGAGGGGTCCTAGGGCAAGATAATTCATGGTGGTATCCATTTAGGTTACAGAAGTCGGTGAACCTTTGATTTTCGAATTCACCACCATGATCGCTTCTAAGTCTTTTAACCTTAAGGTCTTTTTGATTCTCGATTAATTTGAATAGATTGATTAATTGATCTAGGGTATCATTTTTATGTTTGATGAACCTAACCCAGGTAAACCTGGAGTAGTCGTCAATTATGACTAAGCAATATTGACTTCTATTGAGTGACTTGGCTCCATGTGAATCGAATAGATCCATATGCAGGAGCTCAAGTACATTTGAGGTTCGTTCTTGGTTAGTTAACTTGTGTTGTGTCCTAGGTTATTTTCCTTGTTGACAAGCATTACAGATTTTATTAACCAAGTTGTTGAGGTTGGGTAAGCCTCTGACTAAGCCACTCTGACTTATCTTGTGGAGTCGTCTTAAGTCGTTATTAACCATGATTCCTCTTCCTGTGTCATAAGACATTTGGCTGAGGAATTGATTAAGTTAATTGTATAAATGTTATTTGTCCTAGTTCCTTTGAGTATTGTTTTAGCTATTTTATTTGTTTTAATTACACATTCATTTTCTAAAAATATGACCTTATAGTTATTGTCACATAATTGGCTTACGCTAAGCAGGTTATATTCAAAATTCTCTACAAGTAATACATTTTTAATAACAAAATTCGAGTTAAGCTCGATATCACCTGATCCGATGATTTTGAGCTTGCCGTTATTCCCAAAGGCTACCGATCCTTGTCGTTTGAATCGAAGCTTTATGAATTTGAGTTGATCCCCGGTCATGTGTCGGGAGCAACCGCTGTCCAACATCCATTGATCCTACACACAAGGTGGTTGGATTGGATGTTAGATTTTTTTTTTAAATTGGTTGTAAGTTGTTAAATCTAGGTCATCTCACCTGTGTCTATATGATTAATCATGTTATACTTATGTGTTTTGTGTGAGATGACTTCCAATTAAGTTGATTAAGTGTATTTAGGTTCAAGTAATTTTATGTTAGATTTGGAGTTAAACCTAGGCTTGTCAAGTTTACCTTTTCAAGATCATGGCTTCCAGGTCGTGGCGAGGCACAGGGGCCTTCTTTTATCGGATCATCGACCACTTCCTTAGACAAAGCCATTTTCAAGAAAATGATGACTTGACTCACCTAAGACTATCTCCTAGTCTAACTGGTTATTTTTGAAAAGAGGCTCCCCGAGGCTCAATCTTTTCGAAGAATTTTAGTTGGTTATGTTTTTGAAAAGAGGCTCCCCGAGGCTCAATCTTTTCGAAGTTGATTATGTTCATGTTCTAAGTGAGTTCACAAGTTTTAAAGTACAAACTTTCTAAGTTAAAGCATGCAATTTCTAAGTTAAAGCACAAACATTCTAAGTTAAAACATGCAATTTCTAAGTTAAAGCACAAACATGTTTTGTACTGGCTCCCCCTAGACCGTTGAATTGGTTCGGTCTATCCACATAGTGGATTTGGTCCTTGGGAACCCAGTACGGGTTGGATCCTAGAGTTGAAATCAAAAAGTTCTTAGGGACCCATGCTTGGACATGTTTCCTATGTCGACTTACAATCGACATATACGACCTATTAGTCGTGTTTGAGTTAAACCCTAGTCCAGCCTTGTTGTACACGGCCCTTTGAGATCCAAGTAGGAGGTCAAGTCCTTTGGATCCCAAACCTTTCCAACGTGTTCCTAAGATCTTCGACTTGACTTTTCAAGAGAGAGTTCTCAACTTCGAGCTTTTCAACTCGAGTTGAGTCCTTCTCTTGAACTCGACTAGTCGAAGAGGTTAGGGAGACCTCGTGTTTGAGGAGTTTAACCTCCTCAACAAGGGTCTCGACCTTGGACTCGGACTTAGCTAACTTCCTAGACAAAAACCTAACCGTATTATGTAAAGTATTAAATAAAGTTCGACTTACTTTAAGGGTATCTTTTGAACCGGATGCGTATCCGTGGCTTGACTTGAAGGTAGCTTCGTAGTCCGAGTCATCCTCAGGTTCTGACTCAAGTTCAGGCTCGGTCTCCGTGTCCGACTCAATTGATTTCACCATGAAGATGTGGTCTTCGTCTTCTTCGGATGACGCTTCTTCCCATGTCGCGTTGAGGGCCTTCTTGTGCTTAGGTGCTTGGTGGTTGAGCTTGGGGCACTCGGACTTGATATGTCCAAACCTGTTGCACTCATAACACCTAATATTGGAACTTTTAGGCTTACCTTGGTTGGGTCGAGTCGTGGTTCTCTTTTGTCCCTTGTCTATCCTTCGAGCTAGGTTCATTAGTTCGGCAGTCAACTCCGGGTCAACTTCTTCTTCGGACTCGTCTTCCTCCTCGGTTGGTGGTGGCTTGCTTGCGATTTTCTTCTTCTTTGAACCTACAAACAAGGCTATACCCCTCTCGGGCTCCGAGTTAGACTGCTCATGAAGTTCAAAATCCGAAAAGAGTTCATCTAACCTAATTTTAGAAAGGTCCTTGGAGACCTTATAGGCATCGACCATGGATGCCCATAAGGTAGTCCTCGGAAAAGAGTTTAGGACATACCTAATAAGGTTGCGGTTTTCGACCTTTTGCCCGATTGCGTGTAGATTGTTGACTATGTCCTGGACTCGGGCGTGAAGTTGTGTCGCGGACTCGTGTTCCTGCATTTTTAGATTATACAATTTATTGAACAAAAGGTCGCGCTTACATACCTTGGCTTCATCGGTCCCTTCGTGTAGCTCCACTAGTTTTGTCCAAAGATCTTTTGCGCTTATGAAGGGGCCGACGCGATTTAGCTCCTCCTTGGATAGGCCGCATTGAAGGATTTGCGTTGCCTTAGCGTCGGCTTCGACTTGTTTTTTTGTCGCAATGGTCCATTGGTCATAATCCAAGGAGTCACCCACTTCATTAGTCGGAAGTGTGAAACCCGTTTGGATTATGATCCACATCTCGATTTGGGTTTTAAGAAAGCATTCCATCCGACCCTTCCAATAACGGAAGTCATCTCCGTTGTAAAACGGAGGTCGGACGGTGCTAAACCCTTCGAGATGGGCCATTAGAACAAAGAACACAAGGAGACGAAGGAAAAAAAACTAGCAACGACAAAAACACACAAAAAGTACCAAGACTCGCGTCTTGGATTAGTAGTGCGGGAGTAAATTTAACAAAGCGAAATAAATCTGAAATAAACAGAAATAAAAGAAAAATAAATCTGTGAAAAATGGCTAGATTGGTGGTTTCACCAAATCTTAGCAACCCCCGGCTCTGATACCAATTGTTGGATCGATGCGGTTCGCTAGAGGGGGGGGGTGAATAGCGATAAAAACTTTTTCTCGTTTCTTTCGTTAAAACTCGAGAGAAAATTAATTGCAGCAGAAATGTAAAGTAAATAGAGACAAATAGGTTTTACTTGGTTCGTAGCCTTCGGCTACTACTCCAAGGCCCTAATGGTCCTTGACCACGCACGGAGGGCAAATACTAAACGAACTCCCTCTCGATGGAGATAGGAGTTAAACGAATACAAAAACTCGAGAAAGACTCAAGGTAGAGGGACACTCCCCCTCTCCTTGATATGATTTAAAGCTTGAAATAAAAACAACTTATACAAATTTAAAGATTATACCGATTTCAAAGATTAGAGGTTGAAGCTCTAGTCGTCGCCTCAGCCGTCGTAGGGATGTCGAGAGTCTGAGCGATCAAGCACTTGGAAGCTTTTGAATTGATGGAAAACCCTAGGTTTGGCCCTCCTTTTATAGCCTTTAAGCCCCTCATCGAATGGGTCTTTAGCCAATCACAAATGGGCACAAATCCCCTTGAAAAATGGTGATAACTCTTGACTACTCGAGGCTGATCCTTTGACCAGCAGTCGACTGATGGCCATCATCAGTCGACTGATGATGGCAAGATCGCATTCACGACCTTCGCCGATCGCTTGACGGCAATGAGTCCTCCAAGTGGATGATGCTAGCTGCAAGGCAAGGTTAGCTCAAGAAAAACATAATTTCGATGGTCGTCGACCATCCGATCTCGACCTAGGCCATCTATAAGAGGTCTTTGGTCGGATCTACGCTTAAGATCATCCCCGTAAAGAGGATACGACCTTACTTACGCTCGCACACACGAGCTTACCTCAGTACTTACGTGTTGCTTTTGCTTCCGGCCTTCCACTCAATTCCTTCGGCTCCCTCCGAAGTCTCTTGAGTGTCGCCCGACCACCGCGGCTTCCTCCGGGTGTCGCTAGCCTTCAGCTCCAGCGTTGAGACTTTTCTGCACACTTGATTTTGCTCATGAGATAACAATATATGCTTAATTTTGTATCGTTTGCTATAATCAAAACTTAGGTTCGACTTAGGTGCCTACTGCACCAACAATCATATACATACATTCATTATTCTAGCATGCATCATATACATACAAGAAAATTATCCTAGCATGCATCATATACATACATGCATTATTCTACTAGCATGCATCACATACATACAAGCAAAATCAATTAAATATATATATATATATCAACATATATATATATATATATATATAAAAATATATATATATATATATATATATATATATATATATATATATATATATATATCAACATATATATATATATAATTAAATGTGATATAGTCATGGCCCTACTACGATCTTCTCAAGCCAATGAGAAGATCGGACGGTCAACCTAAGGCTAGCGGCTTCTCTAAGCGCTTCCTTTGACCGCCATGTGTCGTCGTCACCCTTCTCGTAATCTTGTCTTCGAGTGGACTTTCCACCGCTCCATTTTGTACATTACAAATATGAAACTCGAGTTACATTCGAGTCTAAAAACTAATTACAACTAGAATATCAAAAGAAGAGGTACGACGCAGTCGCATACACTATACAACACGCACAACCACAAACGACACGCAGTAGTATTATGAATTACAACACACATAATCCAATCAAATTGGGGTCATTGGGCCATGACAATCACAGAATTATACATAATTCTAAATTATGTATTTTTACAGAAATTTCTATAATTTTTCCTATTTTTTTTTTCAAATTAATGAGTCACCTCTCCGTAATGGTCCCGCTAAGCAGTTTCCGGGCGCGATCGCGGGACAAAGCCCCTTTCGGGGATAGCGCAGCGTCCATACTCGCAAAATTAACTTTGCGAGTGTCCCTACTATGATCCTACAGCGACTTAAGTCACTGTCCCAAAATCTATCGATTACGTATTGTTCCGTCTAGTAGATTGCCCGTTATACCAAATGATGACCAGTATCAAGTGACCTTGCTAACTTTGAAAATACCCAAAAATTCTATAAAATTAGAAATTTACAGAAACATATAAATCTAATTTTTATCTAATACAAAATTACAAAGAAAACATACATGCTTCACGTGGCTAACGATATGTTGGGTTTTCCGAGCATAAAAACCGCTTTTGCGTGCGGAAACCTTGGAAGCCCACCCGCGGATATAAAAAAAATTATAAAACATGTATGTGCTTACTAAAAAAAACCCTAGATCTACCTTAGATCTAAGAGATGAGATCATTACCCTCGATGCGATGCCCTTCCAAATCCCGCTCGTCTAAAAGTTCGCCGGAACTCGAGAGTGTCAAGTGCACACTCCTCTATTGGTATCCACACAAGCAATAGGTGGAGAAAAATGCCTTAGAGTGTGCTAGCACTCCTTTAGGAATTTCGGCCAAGGAGAGGTTGGGAGAGGTAGAGCTTGAGAGAGAAAACAACCAAGGAAGAAGATGATCCAAGAGTGTCACTCACCAAATGAATTCACCACCCATAACCCCTAAAGTGGCCGGCCACTTCATGGAAGGGGGGTTACATGCATGCATGTAACTCCCATGACCCTTGGTCTCCCTCATGATGTGGCACCAATTGACCAAGTCAATGATGATGTGGAGCACCATCATTGGCCGGCCATGCCATGTCATCATCATGACATGGCATTTGGTCAAGTCAAACTTGACCTTTCATCTTCCCTCTCAAGTCAAGTCAAACTTGACCTCTAATCTCCCATGGTTGATCAAATCTAACCACTTGACTCAAGTCAATTTAATTTAATGAATCTCTATTCATTTAATTTAAATTGATTTGATGAATCAAATCTAAATTAGACTCATTCAACACTTGAATCAACTTGAGTCTAACTCAATTAGTCTAATTTGGATTACTCTTAATCCAATTTGGTTCATCCCATGAACCTAATCCTCATGGTTCATCATATGAACCTAATCTCCATCTAATTGCTCTTATGTGTGTGACCCTATAGGTTCTTGTAACGTTGGCAATGTCCCTAAACCGATTTAGGAACATAAGCAATGAGCGGTATCTAGCAAAACATCATTGCTACCCAAGTTACAAGAATGTTGAGCTCCAACATCACCTTTGTGACTACTAATTGTGACTCTCACAATATGTGACAATGTCCCTCTATCCTTGACATCTAGATTGACCAATCGAGACATAGACCGTGTCATCCTCGGTACAATCTAAATCTTGAACTCCAAGTAGACTCACTCTAATCAAATAAGCTCAATATCTCATATTGACTCATTTGGGCATGACCATGCACTTCGTGGTCTCACTCTATCAAGAATATCGATGTCACTCCCGTCATATAGGAGGGATAGATCCCATCTACATCACTCACATCCCTCCGCATAATTTGTTACATACCCAGTAATCGCCTTTATAGTCCACCCATTTACGGGTGACGTTTGACGAAGCCAAAGTATGCAACTCCTTATGTAGGGAACCATGGTGACTTCAGGTCTAAGGACTAATAGTCATACTAATAGCCACATGAGAAAGTATATGACACTCATATAACGATCCACGATACTTTCTCATGGCGGGTCATTCAGTATACATTCTCCAATGCATACCCATATGTCAACTTGATATCTCATATCCATGACTTGTGAGATCAAGTCATCTTATTGACCTACATGCTAGTCTCTACGTATTAACATTATCCCTGAATGTTAATACTCGACTAGGAATGATTAAGAGTAGTGTTCTCTATATCATCTCATTATCGATTCAACCAATCGATTGATATAGATAAGAACCTACTACTCAAGGACATTATTATATTTAGTTATTTGGCACCAATACAAGTAAATATAATAACCATGCCTTTATAAATAGGAATATGATACAATAAAGTCCATACAACAATCATCACATGATTGGCTCTAGGGCTTTAACTAACACATTGGTCAATCTGATATCAAGGATAGAAGGACACGGTCATACATTATAGTAGTCACGGAAAGGTTAGTCGGATCTTGACTTATTTCGTAACTTGGGTAGCAATGATGTATTGCTAGATGCCGCTCATTGCTTGTGTATCTAAAAGAGTTTAGATCCACTGCCAACGTTATGAGAGCCTATAGGGTCACACACAAAGAGCATGATGATTAGAAGAATTAGTGTATTCTAGTTTGACTAGAATAATTTGGGAATGAGCTTAAGTACAAAATGGTTTTTGGACTTTAAGCTTATTGAGAATTTTAGCTTATTGATTTAATGAGATTAATTCAATATGCTAAGCTTATTAATTTAATAAGATTAAATAAATATGTTATCATGATAGTCTAAGCTTAATTGATTTAATAAGATTAATTCAATATGTTACCTTATTGATTTAATGAGATTAATTCAATATGATAACATAAGCTTATTGAATTAATAAGATTAATTCAACATGCATGAATGCCACATAAGCAAGCCACCTAAGCATGCCACATAAGCATGCCACAATTGCATGCCACCTAAGCTTGATGAGGTGGAAGGAGACAAAGGGTTTTGACCTTTGGAATTTCTCCACATGTGGCCGGTAACTCCTTGTTTGATTATTTTTCAATGCAATTGATTGCATTGAATGTGATAGGAGGTGAAAGGTTTTTTCAATCCTATAAAATACTCCATGGGGTGGTCGGCCAAACTTGGTGGAAGCTTGAGGCTTGGAGAGAGCTTGGTGGTGAGAGGCTTTGGTTGTGTGGCTTTTGTGAGTGTAGGCTAGCAAGAAGAGTGGTCTTCTTCTTCCTTTCTCTTTTTCCCTACCTTCCTCTCCTTTAGGGACTTCTATAGCAAGAAGTAAAGGAGAGCTCTTCTAGTTTCTTTTGTGAGACAAGAGCTTGCTCGTGTGGATACATATAGAGGCACGGACATTTGAACGTGCTAAAAGATCCAACAAACCCAAGGAGAAGCGGGATTAAAAAGGGCACGCAACAAAGGTAATATTCTCCTATAAGATAGGTTTTTCCTTTTAAAGAAATTTATTTTTGTACGAGGTTTTTTTTCGCAAGGATCACTTGGAAGGGATCCTATTTTTTCCGTTGCGCATATGTTATTTTGCATAATAAATCCCTACAGTGGTATCAGAGCCACTTGCGAAAGATCGTATAAAAATAGGTTTTCTCTATTTTATATATGATATAGAAGTAGGATAAATTTTATTGTGAGTTGATAATTGCATTAGCAATTTTTCAAACATAATAAAATATCCGATGTCTTTTAAAGTTAAAATTGACATGGTGCATGGTTATATGGCCTAGTCCCCAAAAGTTTGTGAATGTGTGTGTTGTAATTCTTAATACGGCCTACGTGTCGTGCCTTTCTCCTAAAAATCTTGTTGTAAAATTAGTTTTAGACTCGAATATAACTCGAGTATTTCTCCTTTTGTAATATACAAAATAAAGATGGAGGGTCCATTGGAAGATGACGTTACAAGGAGGAAGTCAACAACACAAGACAACCAAAAGGAAGCACTTGGGAGAAGATGCTATCCCTAGGTTGACCAATCAATCTTTTCATTGGCTTGAGAAGATTGTAGAATAAGGGCCATAACCATGACACGCTTAGTTTAATATGTATGTGATGCATGTTAATTTAGCTTATATGTGATGTATGCTAATATGTATGTGATGCATGTTTAAGTTTATTTCTTAATAAGTCAAAAACGATATGCCTACCAAAGTTTGGTACTCACTACATCCTCGATCATTTGTTGTTGGGTTTGCCAAAGCAAAGCAATGCATTTTATCTTGGAAGAGTGCGAGTGGACAATCGTGATGTCCCGCTATCAAACTTGGTTAAGACTTAATTAAGTTTTTCTTAAATTAATTAAGAAAGTAGAGGCATATATTAGCTTTGAACATAAGTTTTAAAAATTAGTTTTGTGTGATTTCCGAACATCAGCTTTGTCTTAGAAAGTGGTCGTTGCTCCGATATCAAAGAAGGCCTCTGTGCCTCGCCACGGCCTGGAAGCTGGTTTAGGAATAAGCACTAAACTAATCTAAACATAACCAAAGCTATTAAAGAGTTACATCAGATGTAATTGGCAAAAGATTGCCTACCTAATCATACTACGTCTTGGGCGATTAGCCAAAGCTAACTCAAGACGAAGTATGATGTGGATCTTTATCCCATATAAATTTATAGCTAAATAGAAGCTAATGATGTAAGCAAAATGTGTTTGCCTACATCAATGATTAGCTCATGTTAAAGCTATGAGAATTTAGTGGGAGCCTCATTTAATTAAAGGCCTAATTAAATGACTTAGGTATGATACTTAATTTTGCATTTTAATGTTGTAGATCACCATGTCATCTAACACGACACACCCCCTCAACTTGCGATCTGTCCTTGAGAAAGACAAGCTCAATGGAGCTAACTTTCTAGACTGGTATAGGAACTTGAGGATTATCCTCAAGCAAGAACGTAAACTGTATGTCCTAGAGCAATCTATCCCTGAAACACCCGCCCCTACGACCACTCGTGCTGAAAAGGATGCTTATAAGAAGCATCAAGATGACGCATTAGATGTGTCATGTCTTATGCTTGCCACCATGAACTCTGAGCTTCAGAAGCAACATGAGAACATGGATGCCTATGGTATGGTTGAGCATTTGAAACAACTATATCAAGGACAAGCTAGGCACGAGCGTTTTGAAGTGTCTAAGGCTCTTTTTGCATGCAAGATGCAAGAAGGAACACCTGTAGGAACTCACGTACTTAAAATGATAGGGTACGTTGAGAACCTTGAAAGACTAGGTTTTCCACTGAGCCAAGAATTGGCAACCGATGTTATCCTGCAATCATTGCCGGAAGCATATAATCAATTCATCATGAATTATAACATGAATGAAATTGATAAGCCTTTGCCTGAGATTCTCAGCATGTTAAGAACTGCTGAACCGAATCTCAAGAAGAAAGTTAGTAATGTACTAATGGTCAAGAAGGGCAAAGGTAAGCGCAAAGGCAAGGGTAAGACCCAAGCCAAAGGCAAGGCCAATTCATCCACTTCAAAGGGTAAAGGTAAAGTACCTAAGGAAGGGGACTGTTTCCATTGCGGTGAGACTGAACACTGGAAGCGGAACTGCAAAGTCTACCTTGAGGAAGTAAAGAAGAAAAGAAGTGAGACTTCTGCCTCAGGTATACACGTTATAGAAGTTAATCTATCTATTTCTTCTACATGGGTATTAGATACCGGATGTGCATCTCACATTTGTACTAATGTGCAGGGACTGAGAAATAGTAGACTAATGGCAAAGGGCAAAGTGGACCTACGAGTAGGCAATGGCGCAAAAGTTGCTGTTGTAGCTGTAGGAACATATTCTTTGTCTTTGCCCACTGGGCTTATCTTAGAACTAGAGGAGTGCTTTTATGTACCTGCATTAACGAAGAACATAATTTCTGTATCTTGTTTAGACAAGAAAAACTTTTCTTTTATAATAAAGGACAAATGTTGTTCCATTTATTTGAATGAAATGTTCTATTGTAATGCACCACTTATGAATGGTCTCTATGTTCTAGATTTAGAAAACCCAATTTATAACGTAAATACCAAACGGTTCAAATCGAATAATTTGAACCAAACATATCTCTGGCACTGTCGCTTAGGTCACATAAATGAAAAACGCATATCCCAACTCTATAAAGATGGATTATTGGACTCATTTGATTTTGAATCATATGAGATATGTCAATCTTGTCTTTTAGGAAAGATGACTAAAACTCCATTTAGTGGACATGGCGAGAGAGCGACGGACTTGTTAGGACTCATACATACTGATGTATGTGGCCCTTTCAATGTCGAAGCCAGAGGAGGCTATAAGTACTTTATTACTTTCACTGATGATATGAGTAGATTTGGCTACTTATATTTGATGAGACATAAGTCAGAATCCTTTGAAAAGTTCAAAGAATTCAAGAATGAAGTACAAAACCAACTTGGTAAGCGTATTAAGCTACTTCGATCAGATTGAGGTGGTGAATACCTTAGTCTAGAGTTTCATGATCACCTGGCTGAGTGTGGGATAATATCCCAACTCACTCCACCTGGAACACCACAATGGAATGGTGTATCTGAGAGGAGAAATCGTACTCTATTAGATATGGTACGATCAATGATGAGCCAGACTGATCTACCTACTTCCTTTTGGGGTTTATCTCTAGAGACAGCCACTTTCACACTTAATCGCGTCCCATCAAAAGCCGTAGAAATGACACCATATACGTTATGGACTGGGAAGAGTCCCAAAATGTCTTTTATAAATATTTGGGGTTGTGAAGCTTATGTTAGATGTCAAGTCTCAGATAAACTAGGACCCAAATCAGATAAGTGTTATTTTGTAGGATATCCCAAGGAAACTAAGGGATATTACTTTTACAATCCCACACTTGGCAAGGTGTTTGTTGCCAGAAATGCTGTCTTTCTAGAAAGAGAATTTATTTCTAGAAAAACTAGTGGGAGTAAAATTCATCTTGAAGAAATTCAAGATGAAGATAACACTAAGGCTTCGATGGAAAATGAACAGGCACCACAAAGTGTTGTGGATGAGGAAATTGTTGCCCAAAGAGTTGTGGAGCAAACACCTGTTCAAGTAGACCAACCTCTTCGTAGATCTGATAGGATCCGTCGTCAACCCGAGAGATATTCTTTTCTCTTGACTGACAATGGTGATGTATTGCTTGTCGATCTTGACGAGCCTACATCCTATCAAAAAGCTATGATGAGCCCAGATTCCGAGAAATGGCTAGAGGCCATGAGATCCGAAATGGAATCCATGTACACTAACCAAGTATGGACTTTGGTTGATCCACCTGAAGGGGTAAAACCCATTGGGTGTAAGTGGGTCTTTAAAGTAAAGACTGACATGGATGGTAATAAGCATACCTATAAAGGTAGATTGGTGGCTAAAGGATTCAAACAAATTCATGGTATTGACTATGATGAAACCTTTTCACCAGTTGCGATGCTTAAATCCATTCGGATCATACTTGCTATTGCAGCCTACCACAATTATGAGATCTGGCAGATGGATGTCAAAACCGCTTTTCTGAATGGAAAGCTACTCGAGGATGTGTACATGACACAGCCTGAGGGTTTTGAAGATCCAAAGCATCTTGGAAAGGTATGAAAACTGCAAAAGGTCCATTTATGGACTAAAGCAAACCTCTCGAAGCTGGAATCTTCGATTCGATGATGCAATCAAGGAGTTTGGTTTCATCAAGAATGAAGATGAACCTTGTGTCTACAAGAGAAATAGTGGGAGCACAGTTGTATTTCTTATCTTGTATGTAGATGACATACTTCTCATCGGAAATGATATTCCGTCACTCCAGTCTGTGAAGATGTGGTTAGGGAATTGTTTCTCGATGAAAGACTTAGGTGAAGCTGCCTATATTCTAGGCATCAAGATCTATAGAGATAGATCTAAAAGATTACTTGGCCTAAGTCAGAGTACATACATTGATAAAGTGCTAGATCGTTTTGCTATGCAAAATTCCAAGAAAGGATTTCTGCCTTTATCACATGGTGTGAGTCTTTCGAAGACTCAATGTCCCTCTTCTAAGGAGGAGAGAAATCACATGGATAAGATCCCTTATGCATCTGCTATAGGGTCTATCATGTACGCCATGCTTTGTACTCATCCTGACGTCTCGTATGCTTTGAGCATGACGAGTAGATACCAGTCGGATCCAGGTGAAAGTCACTGGATAGCAATCCAAAATATTCTTAAATACTTGCAAAGATCGAAAGAATATTTCCTGATATTTGGAGGCAATGAGGAGCTAACTGTAAAGGGTTACAGTGATGCAAGCTTCCAAACAGATAAGGATGACTATAGATCGCAATCGGGGTACGTGTTTTGCCTGAATGGTGGAGCTGTGAGTTGGAAGAGTTCGAAGCAGGACACAGTTGCTGATTCTACAATAGAAGCCGAGTATATTGTTGCGTCTGATGCAGCAAAGGAGGCTGTTTAGCTCCGCAAGTTCATCAGTGAACTTGGGGTAGTTCCTAGCATTGCAGATCCAATAGACCTCTATTGTGACAACAATGGGGCTATTGCATAGGCTAAGGAACCTCGATCACATCAGCGGACCAAACACATACTGCGGCGCTTCCATCTCATTCGATAGATCATCGATAGAGGAGATGTGAGGATATGCAGAGTACCGACAGAAGCTAACATCGCAGATCCATTGACCAAGGCTTTGGCACAGAGGAAGCATGATGGTCACACTAGATCACTAGGTATCAGATATTATAGTGATTGGTACTAGTGCTAGTGGGAGATTGTTAGTTATAGCCCTAGAACCAATCATGTGATGGTTGAATAGGGAACATTTTGTATCATATTCTATAAAGGTAAAGGATTGGTTATTATATTTACGTCTTGCTTGTGCCAGCTAAATTAAATATAATAATGCCCTAGAAAAGTAGGTTCTTATCTACAACACATCAATTGGCAGAATTGATTATGAGAGGCTGTAGAGAACACTTTCGTAAATGTTCCTAGTCAAGTATTAATATGCAAGGGCAATATTAATACATAAAGTCTAGCATGTAGGTCAATTGATGACTTGATCTCACAAGTCATGGATATATGATATCAAGTTGACACATGGGTATATATTAGAGAATATATACTGAACTGACCCGCCATGAGAAAGTTTCATGGATCGTCATATGAGTGTCATAAACTTTCTCATGTGACTATTGGTATGAATAGTCCTCAAACCTGAAGTCACTACTGCTGCTCTACATAAGGAGTTATGTACTTTGGTATCGTCGAAACGTCACCCGTAATGGTGGACCATAAAGCGATTCTTGGGTATATAACAAATTATGCGGAGGGATGTGAGTGATGTAGATGGGATCTATCCCTCCCATATGACGGAGTGATATCATGGGCCCCTTGATTGAGTAGAACTACTAAACGCATGGCCATGCTTGAATGAGTCAATATGAGATATTGAGCTCATTTGTTTGAGTTAGTTTACTCGGGATCAAGAAACACATAGATTGATCGAGGATGACACGCGGTCTATGCCTCATTGGTCAATGATATCAAGGATAGAAGGACACGGTCATACATTATAGTAGTCACGGAAAGGTTAGTCGGATCTTGACTTATTTCGTAACTTAGGTAGCAATGATGTATTGCTAGATGTCGCTCATTGCTTGTGTATCTAAAAGAGTTTAGATCCACTGCCAACGTTATGAGAGCCTATAGGGTCACACACAAAGAGCATGATGATTAGAAGAATTAGTGCATTCTAGTTTGACTAGAATAATTTGGGAATGAGCTTAAGTACAAAATGGTTTTTGGACTTTAAGCTTAATGAGAATTTTAGCTTATTGATTTAATGAGATTAATTCAATATGCTAAGCTTATTAATTTAATAATATTAAATAAATATGTTATCATGATAGCCTAAGCTTAATTGATTTAATATGATTAATTCAATATGTTACCTTATTGATTTAATGAGATTAATTCAATATGATAACATAAGCTTATTGAATTAATAAGATTAATTCAACATGCATGAATGCCACATAAGCAAGCCACCTAAGCATGCCACATAAGCATGCCACATAAGCATGCCACCTAAGCTTGATGAGGTGGAAGGAGACAAAGGGTTTTGACCTTTGGAATTTCTCCACATGTGGCCGGCCAAACAAGGAGTGTTGATTATTTTTCAATGCAATTGATTGCATTGAATGTGATAGGAGGTGAAAGGTTTTTTCAATCCTATAAAACACTCCATGGGGTGGCCGGCCAAACTTGGTGGAAGCTTGAGGCTTGGAGAGAGCTTGGTGGTGAGAGGCTTTGGTTGTGTGGCTTTTGTGAGTGTAGGCTAGCAAGAAGAGTGGTCTTCTTCTTCCTTTCTCTTTTTCCCTACCTTCCTCTCCTTTAGGGACTTCTATAGCAAGAAGTAAAGGAGAGCTCTTCTAGTTTCTTTTGTGAGACAAGAGCTTGCTCGTGTGGATACATATAGAGGCATGGACATTTGAACGTGCTAAAAGATCTAACAAACCCAAGGAGAAGCGGGATTAAAAAGGGCACGCAACAAAGGTAATATTCTCCTATAAGATAGGTTTTTTCCTTTTAGAGAAATTTATTTTTGTACGAGGTTTTCTTTCGCAAGGATCACTTGGAAGGGATCCTATTTTTTCCGTTGCGCATATGCTATTTTGCATAATAAATCCCTACATGCTTATGTTCCTAAATCGGTTTAGGGACATTGCCAACGTTACAAGAACTTATAGGGTCACACACAAAGGGCAATTAGATGGAGATTAGGTTCATATGATGAACAATGAGGATTAGGTTCATGGGATGAACCAAATTGGATTAAGAGTAATCCAAATTAGACTAATTGAGTTAGACTCAAGTTGATTCAAGTGTTGAATGAGTCTAATTTAGATTTGATTCATTTAGTCAATTTAAATTAATGAATAGAGATTCATTAAATCAAATTCACTTGAATTAAGTGGTTAGATTTGATCAACCATGGGAGATAAGAGGTCAAGTTTAACTTGACTTGAGAGGGAAGATGAATGATCAATTTTGACTTGACCAATTGCCATGTCATGGTGACATGACATGGGGGCCGGCCAATGATGATGCTCCACATCATCATGGACCTATCATTTGGTGCCACCTCATGAGGGAGACCAAGAGTCATTGGCTCTTGGAGTTACATGCATGCATGTAACCCCCCATCCGAGAGTGGTCGGCCACTTCTCATTAGATGAGAATTGATTTTGGTGAGTTACTCTAACTTCATCTTCTTCCTTGCTTCACTCAAGCTCTCCTATCCCTCATCTTGGCCGAACCATCCAAAGGGTCCTAGCACACTCAAGGTTGTGTTTTCTCCACCTATTTCTTGTGTGGATACCAATAGAGGAGTGTGCACTTGACACTCTCGAGTTCCGGCGAAGCTTTTGGACGAGCTGGATAAGCGATGGGCATCGCTTCATGGGTAATGCTCTCACCTTCTAGATCTAAGGTAGATCTAGGTTTACTTAAGCACATACATGTTTTATTTTAATATATCTTCACACGGATCCGTGGCCAGACTTTCCGGGTTTTCGCAATGCAAAAAGCGGTTTTTGCGGCTCGGAAAGTCCAACAGTTAATTGTGTAGATATTGCTATTCCTAGTTCCTTTAAGTATTGTTTTAGAGGTTTTATTTATTTTAATTAAGCATTCATTTTCTAAGAATATAACCTTATAGTTGTTATCACACAATTGACTTACACTAAGTAAATTATATTGAAAATATTCGACTAATAAAACATTGTGAATTGAGAAATTAGAATTTAGCTCAATATCACCTGAACCGATGATTTTGAGCTTATCATTGTTTCCAAAAGCTATTAATCCTTGTCATTTGAATCTAAGCTTCAAAAATTTAAGTTTGTCTCCAGTCATATGTCGAGAGCACCCACTGTCCAACATCCATTGATCCTACACACAAGGTAGTTGGATCGAATTTTGGAATTTTAAGGGTTGGTTGAAAATTATTAGCCCTTGATCATCTCAACCATTTCTACATGATCAAACACATTATACTTATGTGTTTTTGTGAGATGACTTTAATTTTACTTGATTAATTTTAATGAATTGAAACTAGTCAACCTTGGGTTAGATTCGGATTTAACCCTAAGCTCACCAAGTCACCTTTTTAAAAAATTGGCTTCCAGGTCGTGGTGAGGCACAGAGATCTTCTTTGATCGGAACAATGACCACTTCCTTAGACAAAGCCAAGTTTGAGAAAATAATAACTTGATTTACCTAAGATCACTTTCTGATCTAACTAGTTAAGGACACGGTGAGGTAGCTTCAGCTAGTTCCACTTAGTCGAGTGCACCGAGCTAGATATGCCTTATCTTACTCAGACACACAAGACTTCACTTTCCTAGCGTACTATCATCTCGCCGTGTCCTAGTACTATGTTTTTAATAATTGACAAGTTATATTTCCTATCTAACCGTTCTAAAAATAAAAAGAAAAAGACCTAAGCATGCAAATTCTAAGTAATAGCACAAATAAATTTTGTATTAGCTCCCCCTGGACCATTGAATTGGTTTGGTCTTTCCACATAGTGGATTTGGTCCTTGGGAACCTAGTACTTATTAGATCTTAATTGAAAAATCAAAGTGATCTTAGGGACCTATGCTTGGACATGTTTTCTATTTCGACTTACAATTGACATATACGACTTGTTAGTCGTATTTAAGCTAAACCCAAACCCGGTCTTGTTGTACACGACCCTTTGCGATCCAAGTAAAAGGTCAAGTCCCTTGGATTCCAAAGTGAACCTTTCCAACGTATGCCTAAGGTCTTCGACTTGACTTTTCAAAAGTGAGTTCTGAACTTCGAGCTTTTCAACTCGAGTTGAGTCCTCCTCTTGAACTTGACTAGTCGAATAGGTTAGGGAGACCTTGTGTTTAAGGAGTTTAACCTCCTCAACTAAGGTTTCGACCTTGGACTCGGACTTAGCTAACTTTCTAGTTAAGAATTTAATTGCATTGTATAAAGTGCTAAGCAAAGATCTACTTACTTTAAGTGACTCTTTTGAACTGGATACGTATCCGTCGCTTGTCTTGAATAGCGACTCATCATCAAATCCGAACTTGGACTCTTCCTCGAGTTCGGACTCTTGATCGGGCTCGATCGGCTTGGCCATAAAGACAAGATCGTCGTCTTCCTCCTCCGATGATTCTTCCCAAGTAGCATTAAGCACTTTCTTGGGTGCTTTGTTCTTTAGTTTTGGACACTCCGACTTGATGTGTCCGAACCTATTGCATTCAAAACATCTAAAATTAGAATTAGATTTAGATTTAGATTTACCTTGATTGATGGGCCTTCTTCAGCTCTTGATCATCTTCTGAACTAGATTTACTAGTTCAGTTTCTATTTCGGAATCTACCTCCGACTCGTACTCGTACTCGTCCTCTTCCTTAGGGGGTGATTTGTTTGTGACCTTCTTCGAACCTGCAAGTAAGGCAATACCTTTCTCGATAACCAAATTAGATTGCTCATAGAGTTCAAATTCAGAAAATAACTCATCTAATCTAATTTTTGAAAGGTCCTTAGAAACCTTGTAGGTATTGACCATGGATGCCCACAAGGCAGTCCTAGGAAAAACATTTAAAGCATACCTTATAAGGTCTCGATTTTCAGCCTTTTGTCCGATGGCGTGTAAAGCTATTGATGATGTCTTGAATATGGGCATGTAGTTGTGTCACGATCTCGTGTTCCTGCATCTTAAGGTTATGCAACTTATTAAAAAGCAAGTCACGTTTACATACCTTCGCGTCGTCGGTTCTTTTGTGTAGCTCTATGAATTTAGTCCATAGATCTTTTGGGCTAATGAAGGGGCCGATGTGGTTTAGCTCCTCTTTGGACAAACCGCATTGAAGGATTTGGGTCGCCTTGGAGTCGGATTCCACTTGTCTTTTTATGGCATTAGTCCATTGATCATAATCCAATGATTCACCCACTTCATTAGTAGGAAGCGTGAATCCGGTTTGAATTATGATCCACATCTCAATTTGGGTCTTTAGGAAGCACTCCATCTGACCCTTCCAATAACGGAAGTCGTCTCCATTGTAAAACGGAGGTCGGACGGTGCTAAACCCTTCGAGATGGGCCATTTAGACAAAAGAAAGAAAATGAGTACCTTGCAAAAATAAAAACAACCAAAATGTACCAAGACTTTTGTCTTGGATTAGTAGTGCGGGAGAACGAATTTAATTTAAACAAAAATCTCACAAAACCAAAAATAATAATAATAAAATCTATAAGAAATTGCTAGATTGGTGGTTTCACCAAATCGTAGCGCCCCAGGCTTTGATACCGCTTGTTGGATCGATTTGAGCGCTAGAGGATGTTAGTGAAAGCACTAGAGCCAATAATGTGATGATTGTTGTATGAACTTTATTGTATCATATTCCTATTTATAAAGGCATGATTATTATATTTACTTGTATTGGTGCCAAATAACTAAATATAATAACGTCCTTGAGTAGTAGGTTCTTATCTATATCAATCGATTGGTTGAATCGATAATGAGATGATATAGAGAACACTACTCTTAATCATTTCTAGTCAAGTATTAACATTCAGGGACAATGTTAATGCGTAGAGACTAGCATGTAGGTCAACATGATGACTTGATCTCACAAGTCATGGATATGAGATATCGAGTTGACACATGGGTATACATTAGAGAATGTATACTGAATGACCCGCCATGAGAAAGTATCGTGGATCGTTATATGAGTGTCATATACTTTCTCATGTGGCTATTAGTATGACTATTAGTCCTTAGACCTGAAGTCACCATGGTTCCCTACATAAGGCATTGCATACTTTGGCTTCGTCAAACGTCACCCGTAAATGGGTGGATTATAAAGGCGATTACTGGGTATGTAACAAATTATGCGGAGGGATGTGAGTGATGTAGATGGGATCTATCCCTCCTATATGACAGGAGAGACATCGATATTCTTGATAGAGTGAGACCACGAAGTGCATGGCCATGCCCAAATGAATCAATATGAGATATTGAGCTCATTTGATTAGAGTGAGTATACTTGGAGTTCAAGATTTAGATTGTACCGAGGATGACACGGTCTATGCCTCGATTGGTCAATCTATATGTCAAGGATAGAGGAACATTGTCGCATATTGTGAGAGTCACAATTAGTAGTCACAAAGGTGATGTTGGAGCTCAACATTCTTGTAACTTGGGTAGCAATGATGTGTTGCTAGATACCACTCATTGCTTATGTTCCTAAATCGGTTTAGGGACATTGCCAACGTTACAAGAACCTATAGGGTCACACACATAAGGGCAATTAGATGGAGATTAGGTTCATATGATGAACCATGAGGATTAGGTTCATGGGATGAACCAAATTGGATTAAGAGTAATCCAAATTATACTAATTGAGTTAGACTCAAGTTGATTCAAGTGTTGAATGAGTCTAATTTAGATTTGATTCATCAAATCAATTTAAATTAAATGAATAGAGATTCATTAAATTAAAATTGACTTGAATCAAATGGTTGGATTTGATCAACCATGGGAGATAAGAGGTCAAGTTTGACTTGACTTGAGAGGTAAGATAAAAGGTCAAGTTTGACTTGACCAAATGTCATGTCATGATGATGACTTGGCATGGCCGGCCAATGATGATGCTCCACATCATCATTGACTTTGTCATGTGGTGCCACCTCATGAGGGAGACCAAGGGTCATGGGAGTTACATGCATGCATGTAACCCCCTCTCCATGAAGTGGCCGGCCAACCCCATTAGATGTGGTAATTCATTTTGTGTGGGTTACACTACTTCATCTTCAACCTTGGATCAACTTCCCTCAAGCTCTCTCCCTCTCCCAACCTCCTTGGCCGAACCATCCATAGAGTGCTAGCACACTCAAGGGTGTGTTTTCTCCACCTATTGCTTGTGTGGATACCAATAGAGGGGTGTGCACTTGACACTCTCGATTTCCGGCGAACCTTTTGGACGAGCGGGATTTGCGAAGGGCGTCGCTACGAGGGTAACATCCTTATCATGTAGATCTAAGGTAGATACAGGGTTTTATATAAACACATACATGTTTTGTTTTTAATACATCTTCGCACGGATCAGTGGCCGGGGCTTCCGAGGTTTTCGCAACGCAAAAAGCGATTTTTGCAGCTCGGAAAAATCCAACAGTGGTATCAGAGCCACGTGTGAAGCATGTATGTGTTTTGTTTTTTGTAATTTTTGTATTAGATATAAAAATTATAGATTTATATGTTTTTGTAAATTTCCTATATTTATAGAATTGTTGGGTATTTTTTTCGAAGAATCGAAGCAACGAGTGTTGGGATACTTGTAGGCTTCAACCGTCGAGAAAAACTCTCCGTAACGGCGAGTTCTCGATTTAGGTTTTTGGGACAGTGACTTAAGTCGCTGTAAGATCATTGTAGGGACACTCGCAAAGTTTATTTTGTGAGTAGGGGCGCTGCCCCTATCCCCGAAAGGGGCCTTGTCCCGCGATCGCGCCCGGAAACCGCTTAGCGGGACCATTACGGGGAGGTGACTCATAAAATTGAAAAAAAATAGGAAATATTATAGAAATTTTCTGTAAAAAATACATAATTTAGAATTATGTATAATTCTGTGATTGTCATGGCCCAATAACCCCAATATGATTGGATGTGATGTGTTGTAATTCATAATACGGCCTGCGTGCCATTTTGTGGTTGTGCGTGTTGTATAGTGTATGCGACCTGCGCGTCGTACCTCTTCTTTTGATATTCTAGTTGTAAATAGTTTTAGACTCGAATCTAACTCGAGTTTCATATTTGTAATGTACAAAATGGAGCGGTGGAAAGTCCACTTGAAGACGAGATTACGAGAAGGGTGACGACGACACATGGCGGTCAAAGGAAGCGTTTAGAGAAGCTGCTAGCCTCAGGTTGACTGTCCGATCTTCTCATTGGCTTGAGAAGATCGTAGTAGGGCCATGACTACATCACATTTAATTATATATATATATATATATGTTGATATATATATATATATATATATATATTTGATTTTGCTTGTATGTATGTGATGCATGCTAGTAGAATAATGCTTGTATGTATATGATGCATGCTAGGATAATTTTCCTGTATGTATATGATGCATGCTAGAATAATGATTGTATGTATGTGATGCATGCTAATATAGGATAATAAAGGCCTAAATGTGTATAAGATACACATTACGATTAGATTAGATCATAACCGAATCAACTCGAAAATGCCTACCGAGCCTTGATACCCATCACTACCTCGATCATTTGTTATTGTTGAATCTGCCAAAGCAGAGCAATGCATATTATCTTGGTAGGGTGCGGAGGGACAATCTTGGTCCCGCCTATCACGTTTGGGTTAGAGTAAGCTCAATTAGATTGAGCAAAACTAGTTAACTCAATTGGATCGAGTAGAACTATAGGCATATTCCAACCGTTGGAAAGATAGGGTAAGATCGCATTTACACTAAATCTTGGGCGATTTAGCCAAAGCTAACTCAAGGTCTTTTGTAAATGTGGGTCTGGTTCATATAAACAAGAGTTGCATAGAGATGTAATCGGTAATGTGTTACCCACCGATCGTACTAAGTCTTGGGCGATTTAGCCAAAGCTAACTCAAGGCTTAGTATGATGTGGATCTTGTCCCGCAAGAATTATAGCTAGTTTGTATGAATCTAGTAATGTGGTTTGACCACATCCATAACTCGATTCTACAAAATTCCTATAATTCAGTGGGAGCATCATTTGATTAAAGACCTAATTAAATGATAAAAGGAATATGATATTAATTCTCTGCATTGTATGTTATAGATAACTATGTCGACAAACACAAACACTCTCTCTCTGCATTTTGTCCTTGAGAAGGACAAGCTCAATGGAGCAAATTTCCTAGACTGGTATAGGAACCTGAGAATTGTTCTCACCCAAGAAAGGAAGTTGTACGTCCTGGAGCAGCCCATTCCGGAGGCACCTCCTGCCACTGCCTCGCAAGCTGACAAAGATGCTTACAAGAAGCATCAAGATGATGCATTAGATGTGTCATGTCTAATGCTCGCGACCATGAACTCTGAGCTTCAGAAGCAACATGAGTTCATGAATGCTTATGATATGGTTGGACATCTTCGTCAACTATATCAAGGACAAGCAAGACATGAGAGATATAAAGTCTCTATGACATTGTTTGGGTCTAAAATGCAAGAAGGGACTCTCGTAGGTCAATATGTACTCAAGATAATTGGGTACGTAGAAAACCTACAAAGGCTGGGATTCCCACTTGGCCAAGAGCTGGCCACTGACCTGATCTTGCAATATTTGCCACAAGCCTTCAATCAATTTGTCATGAATTATAACATGAATGAAATTGATAAGTCATTGCCTGAAATGCTTAGCATGTTGAGAACTGCTGAGCTTAACCTTAAGAAAGGAAAATCTGACACCATTTTAATGGTGCAGAAGAAGAAAGGCAAGGGCAAGCCTAAAGGTAAGGGAAAGTCCCAAGCCAAGGGCAAAGGCAAAGAACTTAAACCCAAAGGAGGGGTAGCCAAGGAAGGGGCTTGCTTCTACTGCAAGGAAGCAGGACACTGGAAGCGTAACTGCAAGGCATACCTGGAAGATCTTAAGAAGAAGAGAAGTGAGACTTCTACTTCAGGTATAAATGTTATAGAAGTCAATCTATCTATTTCTTCATCATGGGTATTAGATACCGGATGTGCATCTCACATTTGTACCAATGTGCAGGCGCTGAGAAATAGCAGGGCATTGACAAAGGGCGAGGTGGACCTACGAGTAGGCAATGGAGCAAGAGTTGCTGCTGTTGCTGTAGGAACTTATGATCTATCTTTGCCCTCTGGGCTTGTACTAGAATTAGATGAATATTGTTATGTGCCTGCCTTAACTAAGAACATCATTTCAGTTTCTTGTTTGGACAAGAAAGGATTTTCATTTATAATAAAGAACAAATGTTGTTCTGTTTATTTAAATGATATGTTCTATTGTAGTGCACCTCTAATGAACGGACTCTATTTTCTAGACTTAGAGAGCCCTATCTATAACATAAGTACCAAAAGGTTCAAATCAAATGAATTGAACCAAACCTACCTCTGACACTGTCGCTTAGGTCACATAAATGAGAGTCGCTTATCTCAGCTCCATAAGGATGGGCTGCTAGACTCATTTGATTATCATATGAGACATGCGAGTCTTGCCTTTTAGGCAAGATGACCAAGACTCCCTTTAGTGGACACATCGAAAGAGCAACAGATTTGTTAGGACTTATACATAGTGATGTATGTGGCCCTTTCAATGTTGCAGCTAGAGGTGGTTATAGGTACTTCATTACATTTACTGATGACTTCAGTAGATATGGTTATGTGTATCTCATGACACATAAATCAGAATCCTTTGAAAAGTTCAAAGAATTCAAGAATGAAGTACAAAACCAGCTTGACAAGAGTATTAAGATTCTTCGATCAGATCGAGGTGGTGAATACCTTAGCCATGAGTTTCATGACTATCTAGTTGAGTGTGAGATTCTATCCCAACTCACTCCTCCTGGAACACCACAGTGGAATGGTGTATCCGAAAGAAGGAATCGTACCCTATTGGATATGGTACGATCTATGATGAGTCACATAGATCTTCCTATTGTTGGGATGTATATTGAAAGTCTAGCTCTTTGGTATGAACATTTTATTTTGAAATAAGAATCACATGATCATTGTTTGCACTTATATATGTGCATATTGTCTAATACTTTACATTGTAGATAACATGGTGCTTGGGTGTGGCACAGAAGATCATGTTATCAGTCCCTTGTAGAGTATAAGCAGAGGCTCACAACCAAGATGGTTTTGGACAAACCATTGGCATGGTTGTAGTGTAGCTCGGTATTGTTTTGTCTTGAACATAGAGTTACACTAGTACACTTAGGTGTATTGAGCAGGACCGACATAGAGGTGATTCAATTTATTGCTGACTGCATAATTGAATCGGACCTCGGATATTATGTTGTACATGCTCTTAATCCCGATATAATAACGAGCACATGTACTTAATATTTATTTCTTTGATTTACCAGAGGGTGAGATTTCTATGGATTAAATCAATATGCCCGGTAAGTTGGGAAATGATATTATTTACATGGTGTGCCGTTGATTATAGGAGGAAATCGTGTCCTATGTATTAGGTTGATGATGTCCCCTTGAGGAGCTCATAAGGTTCATCATGTAAACCCTGCAGGTTGACTTAGTCAACATGATGATAAGGATGAGTGGTACTACTCGAGGATTTAGATGTTAATTAATTGATGGTCAGTAAATCAATTAATTTACGGACATTCGATATCTTAAACACGGGGAGATGGATGTACAAATAATATATGGAGCCCATATTAATTTATGGGGGTTGGTGAGGTAGTTCGATGATGATCCTCTAGTGGAATGGAACATCATTGATGGATCAAGTTTGTGTGGTTCCGATCCATCGGGTAGGCAAGACCCAACTCCTCCTCATGGTCCCTATCGTAGCCTAATATAAACCTCATAAAGTCTAGATCAAATGATGGAAAACAAATCTCTAGATCCGACGGTTGGGATTAAATCCCTAGAACCGACGGTGGAGATTAAATCTCTAGATCCGACGGTTGGGATTAAAACCCTAGAACCGACGGTTGAGATTAAATCTCTAGATCCGATGGTTGAGATTAAAACCCTAGAACCGACGGTTGAGATTAAATCTCTTGATCCGACGGTTGAGATTAAATCTCTAGATCCGACGGTTGAGATTAAATCTCTAGAACCAATGGAGGAGATTAAACCAAGGCCTAAACCTAACTCTATATATATGGGCTTAGGCTTGGGCGGCAAATGAGATGAAAAACCTAATTGAGACAAGGTGGCTTGGGCGGCAAGAAAGAAAAGGAGATTAGGGTTAGGGTTTGGTTCATTGTGTTGGGCGGCAAGGCTTCTTCTTCTTCCCATTGATGGCCGGCAACCCTTCCCCCCTTTTCCTCCTTGGTTTGGCCGGCGTCCAAGCTTTTCCTTTCCTTCTATGGCTTAGGTTGGATGGAATTAGGATGGCTTCCCTTGGGCGGCAACCAAAACCTAGATGGGATAGGATTGGGGTTGGGCGGCTAGGGTTAGGGTTTTGGGATTAGGGTGGGCGGCAACATGGAGATGAAGATCTTTTTCTTCTTCCTTCTAAGTGTTGGCCGGCCACTATCCATGTTCCCTATACCTTGGCCGGAGCTCAACCTATTCTCCTTCCCTTCATCCTTGGCCGGAAATTAGGAAAGCTTTGTCTAGGGTTTGGGCGGCAACAAGGAGGGGAGGATTGTTTTCCTTTCCTTTCTCCAAGTGTTGGCCGGCGCTCATTGTTAGTAATATATGAGAGATGTCCTAAGGCAATCGCCTTATGTATGAACCATTTATATGATAAATGAAGATTCACTATTTGAGTATACATGTTTCATGTATTTGATTGGATCTTAAACTCATTTCTTTGGATGTCCACGATCGATTCACTGGCATGAGAGAATTTGTGATTGGATCACAACTAGTGAGTATCTCGTGTGTAATTGTGATGTATCGAATTATCCTAGTCGATGAATTGATGGATTTGGACACCATCAGTTCAGCCGAGACTAGCACGAGGTATACTCCTTGGTGTATCCAAGCAGCTGATTCTCACTGGCTGGAGACATAGTGATGTCCGGAGTTAATCGTGGATGCTAGTTATGGTAACTAGTTCATTGGAGTGACCAGCCGTAAGACTTCATATATAGACCATGAAGTTATGGTTCTCTGCATATATAGATATGTCAATGAAGTTCTTACTGTGGCTTAAGTGCGATGTTCCTTTGACTTGCGGTATTCAAGTCATCTTGATCATGAAGACTTTTGCTTTGACATCTTAAGCAAACATCTCTAAGGAGATGTGGACCCGGGATGATTGGGTATAAGTTGAAGTGATCAAAGGTGTTTGAATAGCCTATAAAGGATTCACCACTCCTTGCGAGGAGATGTATACCCATGGCCTCTCGTCGGATTGTTACTAAAGTCTTTGGCCAAAGCATTACATGTTTAGAGTAAGGTACTCTTCGATACATGTGGAGTAACTAGAATCCGTAGGACGAGGAAATGATACTTGGGCTAGGTGTGACGTAGTCAGCCTAGTGGGGACTGACACAATAGACCATGTCCTGAACCAAGTGGGTATAAGATGAGTGAAGGGAATGGGGCACGATTCATTCGAGCTACTGAAGGGTTTCAGAAATAGTTCTGGATCAACCGTTGATCTTTTCGGTTAATTGGGGATCATGATGTACTACTAGGTGCCACTCATGATCGTTCTATAATTAATGGTTAATTATAGACGGCCAACATAAACCGAGAACCTATTTGGTCACACGCACAATGAGTGTAATCCAAAGGATTTAAAATGAGCTTGAGAATGAGATTCTCAGACCGAGAGAAACTATGTTTGGTTGGACCAAACATAAAGCGAGCATGAAATTGTTTCAGTCACAATGGAAGCGTGGATGGGCCGTGTCTTATGAAGACATAATGGATGGACCAAAATGGTTTGGTTCTAATCCAATGGATGAGAATAAACCAAAGGGTTTGGTTTATTTTAAACGAATGAACCAAAAGTTGGTTCGGTTCGTTTTAACTTAAAATAAACCATCATGGTTTGGTTTATTTTAACTTATCTTAATGGAGCGGGTTAACGGGCTTTATGGATATGATCCATTAACCATTAAGAGAATTAGTTCTCTATAAAATAGGGCTTAAACCCTAACCCTAAAGCTAATCAAGTTTTGGCCGCCCAAACCCCCTCCCTCTCCTATTCGGCGCCAACACCTAAAGCTGCCGCCGCCCAGCTTGTGTGCAGCCGTCCAAGTCTTTGCCGGCGTCCAAGCTTCAGACGGAGAACCTCCGACGACCCTCCGGCGATCTCCTTTGGGTTCGGTGATAAGGTGAGCTTCCATCTTTCCTTAGCCGGCCTCTATTCCTCCACCAAAAGCTGTCCAGTTTTTCTGGACAGTTTGTTTCTTTGTTGTCGGACCGTCGTTTGGACGACGGTTAGTGCTCCGACAGCGGCTAACTTACCGGGGATTTGATCTCCGGTAATCCTCTGAGGTGGGGGACGAAGGATTCGTCAAACGGTTGACGAATACCTCTCCGGAGAAGTGAGTTTTGAGAGCTCATTTTAGGATCCGAATTTGGATTCGGATCGTGATCATCTCTCGATCACGTCGTCTTCAACACGAGGCTAGTAACCCGTACGAAGACGAAGCTCGTGACTTAGCGAAGTCATCCCGAGGAGCTCGGCGTGGATACGGATAGAGACGATTCTTACGAGGATCGTTCAGGTTGATGCCGTTCCCGCTACACGTCATACGAAAGGTATAACGTAGATAAATTTCTTTTATTGCAAATTTTAATTTACGGTTATGTCTACACTTGTTGTAATATGCATGCGTGTGTTGTGTGTGTTGTAATAAATATAGATTTATTATTTTTAATTGCTTCCGCTGTGCTCATGTTTACGAAACATGATCGAACACACACACGCCGCGGTGCCGGAAACCCAACACCCATTCCCTTGGTGTTTCTCTTTCGGTTGGCTTCCATACTCCATTCCATCTTCTCTTTGGACCGGCAGCAAACATCATGCTTGGAGCTTGATGGTTGGTCCTAGATAAGAGAAGAGTTTTGTTTCCATTTTGTTCTCTCTATTCTTGGGGCCGGCGGCATCAATCCTTTGTGGATTGGTGGTTGGCTCAAGCAAGAAGGGAAAGAGAGTTCTTCTTTCTTTGGATTGAAGAAGATCTAGGATGCTTCAACTTGCGGGAGGATTCTTCACACGAAGTCTACAAGGAGGTTAGGACATACGATAGAAGATCAAGAGGTATAAAAGTTTTACAACTTTTATTATTGTTCTTTGCATGTTCTTATTGATATGCTAGCTTATGTTCTTTATGTTAGTATATGTTGATTATACTAGTTTACATTTACATGTATTTGTATAATCATGGACCCCGAATAAGAAACACAAAAACCGGCGATCCGTCCGTCGTCTCTTCCGCGGCTAACCGACAAGAAGAGTCGATTGCTTGAACAACAAGTTTGTTCAAGCGATCTCTCAAGTGGTTATCACGACGATGAATTGGTTGTGCTTAGGAAACTCATCCCATCCGGATTAGTTTTTCATTAGTGAAAATTTTAATCCGGGGACATGGGAGCCAATGAGCCTCCGAGGAATAGCACGATTGCCAACAAATGGTATCAGAGCCATGGTTTCCGGTTTTGTGTGTTTTGGATTCGGTTACTTTCACGCACTTATCATATATTGTGTATGCCGGATAATAGTAGGATGTGCGTAGGCTAACTTTTTGGTTGCAGGCATAAGATCCAACTATTATGGCTATATATGTGTGTATGTGATTGCATGTGTGTGTGATTGTATGTGTATTATTTGAATCCTCGGGGTTGACGAGGCTAAATTAGTATTTAATTTTTGTAATTGAATACAACATTGTTTAGCCACTCTTTATTTTATTTTACTTTCGATCTAGATTTTATGTACACTCCCTCGTGGAGTATAGGATCGATGGATGTAAAATAAAATAGGTTTTATTCTCGGCTCGGATCTCCGGTTGGCTCGTACATGGCGTAGGAGGAGCGGACAAGGTTGCGACACGACGGGACGCATATTGGAGAACAATGCCATAATAGTTGGAAAAATTCTGATTTTTCCATATTTATTGCTGATTTGTTTTATATGCATGTTGTGTGTGCTTGAAAATTCCTCATTGTCAATTTACTAAGTGGGAGAGGGATATTTTAATTAATTCCCGCGACCTCCATTACAATTTGACATATGATGCAACAAACTTGCGCGTCGGCTCTGAGTGCCTTCCTCCCCATCGGATGAGTTTGTTTGCGGATCACTAGGTCAAATAATGGTTATAGGAAATTATTTAGGAGTGTGTGTACTTCCCCATCGGTAAGGCACATAATCCGAGATAATTCCCTTAGTATCATGTAATGGTGCACACTTAGATGCAAATAAAAGTATCCTCCCCATCGGAGTCACTGATTTTATTTGTAGGGCCAAAGAGGAACCAACTATTAATTTTATTTGTCAAAAAGTAAGGTTGACAAGATAATAAAATTAATGGGTAAAACCTCCTCTTACAAATGTAGAATTCGTATATGTCCACACTATCGTGGCATGCGATATTCTCGATGTTTTGAGGTGTTGGTTGATTTCGAAATTTTATTGTTTTGAGGAATCAATAAAATTTGAAATATAATATTTTGATCATTGTGATTCTTAGATTTTTCAAAATGACTTTCAGTCCACTTATTATGATACTAAAGGAAATAAACTTACTGTACCCAAATTATATTGATTGGAAATGAATCCAAATATTGTCTTATCTGCTAGTATGCACTCTTCGAAGAGTATCCTCAAGCCATGGTTGCTCAAAAAGGTTTCTACTTCTAAGCCGAAAGGTAAGAAGAAGGAGAAACAAGGTGGAGCAAATGTGGTGGGAGGATCTCAGGGAGGAGTGAAGAAGCCGAAAGGCAAGTACTTCACTTACTAGCAGGATGGACATTGGAAGAAAGACTGTCCCAATCCAAAGAAGAACAAAGGTATATCTTTTGGACTAGTCATTGAAACATGATTAGCGGTGATATCTACCGGCACCTGGTAAGTAGATATGGGAGCCACTAATCATGTCTGCAATAATTTGTAGGGGTTCCAGGAAACCCGATGACTAGCTAAAGGGGATATTACCATTTACTTGGGCAATGCCATGAAGATGGCGGCTATTGCAGTGGGAGATGTTTTATTTATCTTTTGAGAAAAATAAAGGTTTTTGGTTCTTAAGAATTTCCTTTATGTACCCTTATTTAGAAAGAATTGATTTCAGTTTCTAAATAGTTTTTGGATGGATAATCTATTACTTTTCATGACAGATTTGTTATAAAAGGAATAGGGGCATTATCTATTCAGGTACATAGATAGGAAATTTATAACTTGAACCACAAGCTCCCACAATGCAAATAGAAGTTAATAACTCATCTTCTAATTCCAATAAGAGAAAAGAACCTTCGAAGATGAACCAAACATATCTTTGGCTTCTTAGGCTTGGTCACATTAACCTAAGCAGAATTCAAAGGTTGAGAGCTGATAGACCTTTGGGTTCATTAGTGGTGGAGGATCTCCCAACCTACGAATCTTGCTTGGAGGGTAAGATGACCAAGAGGCCTTTTTAAGGCCAAGGGGTATAGAGCCAAAGATTTGTTAGAAATGGTTCATTCTGATTTGTGAGGTCCTATGACTATCTAGGCAAGAGGTAATCTTGAATATTTCGTCTCTTTCATAGACGATTATTCAAGATATGGATGACACTACGATCTGATCGTGGTGGTGACAACCTCTTGGGAGAGTTTAGGAACTACTTATCAGAGATTGGGATTCAATCTCAATTGACTGCACCTGGCACACCCCAGCAGAACAGTGTAGCAGTACGAAGGAATAGGACTCTTATGGAGATGGTTAGATCGATGATGAGTTATTCTGACTTGTTTTGTAGTCCTAGAGATCAGAGGGTGATCGTTAACACGAACGTCAGATTTCTAGAGGAAGACTATGTTGGCAACCGTGCTATTTCTCGGAATGCTCATAGGCTCCCATGTCCCCGGATTAAAATTTTCACTAATGAAAACTAATCCGGATGGGATGAGTTTCCTAAGCACAACCAATTCGTCGTCGTGCTAACGACTTGAGCGATCGCTTGAACAAACTAGTTGTTCAAGCAACACAACTCTTCTAGTCGGTTAGCCGCGGAAGAGACGACGGACGGATTGCCGGTTTTTGTGTTTCTTATCGGGGTCCATGATTATACAAATACATGCAAATGTAAACTAGTATAATCAACATATGCTAACATAAAGAACATAAGCTAGCATATCAAATAAGAACATGGAAAGAACAATAATAAAAGTTATAAAACTTTTATACCTCTTGATCTTCTATCGTATGTCCTAACCTCCTTGTAGACTTCGTGTGGGCGAAGATCCTCCACAAGTTGAAGCTTCCTAGATCTTCTTCAATCCAAAGAAAGAAGAACTCTCTTTCCCTTCTTGCTTGAGCCAACCACCAATCCACAAAAGGATTGATGCCGCTGGCCCCAAGAATAGAGAGAACATAATGGAAACAACCAAGGAACCGAACTAGGGACAAACCCTAGTTTTGGTGCCACCGGCCAAGATGGAGTGAAGAGGATAAAGGGAATATATTGGGCGCCGGCCACGGTGGAGGGAATAGAGGAAGGAGCCGGCCACAACCTAGGAAGAGGAAGAGCTCCTCTCCTATAGTTGCCGCCCACCTTCCTTGCATACCCTTGCCGCCCAACCATAGGAGCCAAACCCTAATTAGGGTTTCCTCATTAGGTCTTCTTGCCGCCCATCCAAGGTGGAAGGAGGAGATCTAAACCGGCCACCTTTCCTAGAAAGAAGAAGAACTCTTCCACAAGATGCCGCTTACCCTCCTTCCAAACCTTGGCCGCCCATGCAAAGGAGCCAAACCCTAATCAAATTAGGGTTTCCTCCTTAGGGTTTCTTGCCGCCCAACCATGATGGAGAGAAGAGATCTAGGAGCTAGCCATCTTCAAGGAAGAAGAAGAGATCTTCCTCAAGTTGCCGCCCACTTCTTTCCCAAGCCTTGGCCGCCCAACCCATAGGAGCCAAACCCTAATTAGGGTTTCTTCCTTAGGGTTGCTTGCCGCCCAAGCAATTGGAGTCTAAACCCTAATCTCCTTAGCATCCATCATCCAACATCAACCACCCTCCTCTTTTCCGCCCAACCCATAGCCACCCTATTATAGAACTTAGGAGAAAATTGGTTATTGATGAGGTAGCCAAAAATATAGGAACTAATTCCCAATTTTCTTGCCACCCACCTTATCCAACCTTTCCTCTCCCTTTTATATAGAGTTAGGTTTAGGCCTTGGTTTAATCTCCAATTCTAGGATTTAATCCTAATTTAGAATTTAATCTCAACCGTCAGTTCTAGGGTTTTAATCCTAGCTGTCGGATCTAGAATTTAATCTCAACCGTCGGTTTTTAGGATTTAATCCTAACCGTCGATTTAGAGATTTAATCTCAAATCATTCTAGGGATTTAATCCCAACCGTCGGATCTAGAGATTTGTTTTCCATCATTTGATCTAGACTTCCTGAGGTTTATATTAGGCTACGATAGGGACCATGAGGAGGAGTTGGGTCTTGGCCACCCGATGGATCGGAACCACACAAACTTGATCCATCAATGATGTTCCATTCCACTAGAGGATCATCATCGAACTACCTCACCAACCCCCATAAATTAATATGGGCTCCATATATTATTTGTACATCCATCTCCCCGTATTTAAGATATCGAATGTCCATCAATTAATTGATTTACTGACCATCAATTAATTAACATCTAACTCCTCGAGTAGTACCACTCAACCTTATCATCATGTTGACTAAGTCAACCTGCAGGGTTTACATGATGAACCTTATGAGCTCCTCAAGGGGACATCATCAACCTAATACATAGGACACGGATTCCTCCTATAATCAACGACACACCATGTAAATAATATCATTTCCCAGCTTACCGGGCATATTGATTTAATCCATAGAAATCTCACCCTCTGGTAAATCAAAGAAATAAATACTAAGTACATGTGTCTGTTATTATATCGGGATTAAGAGCATGTACAACATAATATCCGAGGTCCGATTCAATTATGTAGTCAGCAACAAATTGAATCACCTCTATGTCGGTCCTGCTCAATACACCTAAGTGTACTAGTGTAACTCTATGTTCAAGATAAAACAATACCAAGCTACACTACAACCATGCCAATGGTTTGTTTAAAACAATCTTGGTTGTGAGCCTCTACTTATATTCTACAAGGGACTGATAACATGATCTTCTGTGCCACACCCAAGCACCATGTTATCTACAATGTAAAGTATTAGACAATATGCACATATATAAATAAAGTGCAAACAATGATCATGTGATTCTTATTTCAAAATAAAGATGTTCATACAAAAGAGCTAGGCTTTCAGTATACATCCCAACAATCTCCCACTTATACTAAAAGACTATGCTATCATCATACTGCCATACATCTGATTCCCCTTCCCTTCACATGCCTATCAAAGCTCTCGCTAGAAGGGCCTTAGTGAAAGGGTCTACCAGGTCATCCTTTGATGCATGCTAGGCGACAGCAACTTTTACCTCCTTTACGATTTCTCGTATCAGGTGGTACTTGTACTCTATGTGTTTACTAGCCTTATGGGCTCGTGGTTCCTTCGAGTTTGCAACTGCACCATTATTATCACAATAAATTATGTTATTTCTGGGCAAACCAGGAATCACATCCAAGTCCATCAGAAAGTTCCTGAGCCATACAGCTTCCATGGTGGACTCCGCCACGCATTTCTGCTTGACACTCCTCCATACTATGGCTCCACCTCCCAAAGTAAACACAAACCCTAAGGTAGACTTACTATTATCCCTATCAGATTGGAAATCAGAATCCGTGTAACCCACAGGGAGTAATTGGTCTGCCCGGTAAACTAGCATATAATCCCTAGTCCTTCTCAGGCACTACAATATATGCTTTACCGCAGTTCAATGTCCCTGTCCTGGATTACTCTGATATCTACTGACCATGCCTACGGCAAAGCAGATATCTGGTCTCGTACATAGCATACATTAGGCTTCCTACCGCCGAAGCATAAGGAACTGCCTATATCTCCTCTATCTCCTCAGATGATCTAGGACACATCTGCTTAGATAAAGGAACTCCATGCCTGAAGGGTAGAAAACCCTTCTTGGAGTTTTGTATGCTAAAATGATCCAAAACCATGTCTATGTATGAAGCTTGGGATAAGCACAACAACCTTGATCCCCAAGGTTGTGCCCCACTTCTCCCAATTCCTTCATATCATACTGTTTGGATGACCATACCCTTACGTCTGATAACACTTCGATGTTGTCGCCAACCACCAAAATGTCATCTACGTATAGTACAAAAATACCACTACGTTTCCGTCACATCTCTGATATACACAAGACCCATCCGAACTTTGAATAAATCCATAAGACTGGATTTACTTCCTCAAAGCGGATGTCCCAAGACTTCAAAGCTTGCTTCAGTCCATTAACGGACCGATTAAGCTTATATACAATACGCTCTTTGCCCTTAGCAATGAATCCCTCTGGTTGCTTCAAATAGATGTTTTCCTCAAGACTTCCATTAAGGAAAGCTGTCTTGACATCCATCTATCACACCTCATAATCCATATGAGCTGCAATGCATAAGAGCTCCCAGACCTGACTTGAATCCATAGATTCAATCTCAGTATTCATTGCACTTTGCAAAGATGCTGTATTTATATCTTGGATTGCCTCGTCGTATGTCTAGGGATCAGGATCATGTTTGCTAGGGACCAAATCAGAAGATTTGTCCAAAAACATGAATCTAAGAGGTTGTCTAACAACCCTCCCACTACGATGAGGTATCTTCTGTGTATCCTCTGTGACACGCGGTGCAGTGACATGTGGTATGTCCTCTTGTACCGGTGGTACTAAAGAAGTGACTTCCCTTTTAACTCCTCCAGAACAATTTTACTCTTAGGCTTGTGGCTTATCACATAGTCTTCCTCTAGAAATCTGGCATTCGTGTTAACGATCACCCTCTGATCTCTAGGACTACCAAACAAGTCAGAATAACTCATCATCGATCTAACCATCTCCATAAGAGTCCTATTCCTGTCCTGCTAATCGCTTACCGGGGTGTGCCAGTGCACCAATTGGGATTGAATCCCAACCTCCGATAAGTAGTTCCTAAACTCAAGAGATACTCACCACCACAATCGATCAGTAGTGCCATCTTGAATAATTGTCTATGAAAAAGACAAAATATTCAAAACTACCTCTTGCCTGGATAGACATAGGACCATACGAATCAGAATGAACCAATTCCAACACATCTTTGGATCTATACCCCTTGGCCTTAAAAGGCCTCTTGGTCATCTTACCCTCCAAGCAAGATTCACAGGTTGGGAGATCCTCCACCACTAATGAACCCAAAGGTCCATCAGCTATCAACCTATTGAATTCTGCTTAGGTTAATGTGACCAAGCCTAAGAAGCCAAAGATATGTTTGGTTCATCTTCAAAGGTTCTTTTCTCTTATTGGAATTAGAAGATGAGTTATAAACTTCTATTTGCACCGTGGGAGCTTGTGGTTCAAGCTATAAATTTCTTATCTATGTACCTGAATAGATAATGTCCCTATTCCTTTTATAATAAATCTGTCATGAAAAGAAATAGATTATCCATCCAAAAACAATTTAGAAACCGAAATCAATTCTTTCTAAATAAGGGTACATAAAGGAAATTATTAAGAACCAAAACCTTTATTTTTCTCAAAAGATAAATAAAACATCTCCCACTGCAATAGCCGCCATCTTCATGGCATTGCCCAAGTAAATGGTAATATCCCCTTTAGCTAGTCGTTGGGTTTCCTGGAACCCCTGCAAAGTATTGCAGACATGATTAGTGGCTCTCGTATCTACACACCAGGTGCCGGTAGATAACACCACTACCCATGTTTAAACGACTAGACCAAAGGATATACTTTTGTTCTATTTTGAATTGGGACAGTCCTCCTTCCAATGTCCATCCTGCTTGTAAGTGAAGTACTTGCCTTTCGGCTTCTTCACTCTTCCCTGAGATCCTCCGACCATCTTTGCTTCACCTTGTTTCTCCTTCTTCTTGCCTTTCATCTTAGAAGTAGAAACCTTTTTGAGCAACCATGGCTTGAGGATACTCTTCGAAGAGTGCATACATGTACTTCCTAGCAGATAAGACAATATCTGGATTCTTTTCCAATCATCATTATTTGGGTACAGTGAGTTTATTTCCTTTAGTATCAAAATAAGTGGACTGAAAGTCATTTTGAAAATCCTAAGAATCACAATGATCAAAATATTAGATTTCAAATTTTATTGATTCCTCAAAACAATAAAATTCCGAAATCAACCAACACCTCAAAACACCGAGAATATCGCATGCCACGATAGTGTGGACGTATACGAATTCTACATTTGTAAGAGGAGGTTTTACCCATTAATTTTATTATCTTGTCAACCTTACTTTTTGACAAATAAAATTAATAGTTGGTTCCTCTTTTGCCCTACAAATAAAAGCAGTGACTCCGATGGGGAGGATACTTTTTATTTGCATCTAAGTGTGCACCATTACACGATACTAAGGGAATTATCTCGGATTATGTGTCTTACCGATGGGGAAGTACACACGCTATTAGATAATTTCCTATAACCATTATTTGACCTAGTGATCCGCAAACAAACTCATCCGATGGGGAGGAAGGCACTCAGAGCCGACGCGCAAGTTTGTTGCATCACACGTCAAATTGTAATGGAGGCCGCGGGAATTAATTAAAATATCCCTCTCCCACTTAGTAAATTGAAAATGAGGAATTTTTAAGCACACACAACATGCATATAAAAAAAATCAGCAATAAATATGGAAAAATCAGAATTTTTCCAACTATTATGGCATTGTTCTCCAATATGCGTCCCGTCGTGTCACCACCTCGTCCGCTCCATCTTTTCCCATACGCAAGTCACCAAAGAGTTCCGAGCCGAGATAAAACATTTTAATTTACATCCATCGATCCTATACTCCACGAAGGAGTGTACAAATAATCTAGATCAAAAGTAAACTAAAATGAGCGGCTAAACAATACCGTATTTAATTACAAAAATTAAATACTAATCTAGCCTCGTCAACACCGAGGATTCAAATAATACACATACAATCACACACAAACAACCACATACACACATATAGCCATAATAGTCGGATCTTATGCCTGCAACCAAAAAGTTAGCCTACGCACATCCTACTATTATCCGACATACACAATATATGATAAGTGCGTGAAAGTAACCGAATCCAAAACACACAAAACCAGAAACCGTGGCTCTGATACCAGTTGTTGGCAACCGTGCTATTTCTCAGAATGCTCATAGGCTCCCATGTCCCCGGATTAAAATTTTCACTAATGAAAACTAATCCGGATGGGATGAGTTTCCTAAGCACAACCAATTCATCGTCGTGCTAACGACTTGAGCGATCGCTTGAACAAACTAGTTGTTCAAGCAACACAACTCTTCTAGTCGGTTAGCCGCGGAAGAGACGACGGACGGATTGCCGGTTTTTGTGTTTCTTATCGGGGTCAATGATTATACAAATACATGCAAATGTAAACTAGTATAATCAACATATGCTAACATAAAGAACATAAGCTAGCATATCAAATAAGAACATGCAAAGAACAATAATAAAAGTTATAAAACTTTTATATCTCTTGATCTTCTATCGTATGTCCTAACTGTAGGGAATTCTTTATGCCAAATGGCATATGCGCAACGGAAAAATTAGGATCCCTTCCAAGTGATCCATGCGAAAGCAAACTCGTATAAAATAAATTTCTCTAAACCAAGCCTATCTTATAGGAGAGGATTACCTTTGTTGCGTGCCCTTGTTAATCCGGCTTCTTCCTTTTGTTTGTTGGATCTTTAGCACGTTCAAGTGTCCGTGCCTCTATATGTATCCACACGAGCAAGCTCTTGTCTCACAAAAGAAAACTAGAGGAGCTCTCCTTTACTTCTTGCTAGAGAAGTCCCTAAAGGAGAGGAAGCTAGGGAAAAAGAGAAGGGAAGAAGAAGACTACTCTTCTTGCTACACTCACAAAAGCCACACAACAATAAGCTCTCAAGCTCTCTCCAAGCCTCAAGCTCCCAACAACCACACTCCACCAAAAATTCTTGCTTTTGGCCGGCCACTCCATGGAGCCTTTTATAGGGTTGGAAAAACCCTTCCACCTCCTTCACATTCAATGCAATCCATTGCATTGAGACACACTCAAAAAGGATTTGGCTTCCTTGTTTGGCCGGCCACTTAAGGAGACAAAACCATTTTGTTTCCTTCCACCTTATCTAGCTTAGGTGGATGCTTAGGTGGCATGCTTATGTGGCATTCATGCATGTTGAATTAATCTTATTAATTCAATTAAGCTTATGTTATCATATTGAATTAATCTTATTAATTCAATTAAGCTTATGTTATCATATTGAATTAATCTTATTAATTCAATTAAGCTTATGTTATCATATTGAATTAATCTTATTAAATCAATGAGGTAACATATTGAATTAATCTCATTAAATCAATTAGCTAAAATTCTCATTAAGCTTAAAGTCCAAAAACCATTTTGTACTTAAGCTTATTCCCAAATTATTCTAGTCAAACTAGAATACTCTAATTCCTCTAATTATCATGCTCTTTGTGTGTGACCCTATAGGCTCTCATAACGTTGGCAGTGGACCTAAACTCTTTTAGATACACAATGAGCGGCATCTAGCAATACATCATTGCTACCCAAGTTATGAGATAAGTCAAGATCCGACTAACCTTTCCGTGACTACTATAATATATGACCGTGTCCTTCTATCCTTGATATCAGATTGATCAATGAGGCATAGACCGTGTCATCCTCGATCAATCTATGTGTTTCTTGATCCCTGAGTAAACTAACTCAAACAAATGAGCTCAATATCTCATATTGACTCATTCGAGCATGGCCATGCGTTTTAGTAGTTCTACTCAATCAAGGGGCTCACCGATATCACTCTCGTCATATGAGAGGGATAGATCCCATCTACATCACTCACATCCCTCCGCATAATTTGTTATATACCCAGTAATCGCCTTTATGGTCCACCCTGTTACGGGTGACGTTTGACGATACCACAGTACATAACTCCTTATGTAGGGAACCGTAGTGACTTCAGGTCTGAGGACTATTCATACCAATAGTCACATGGGAAAGTTTATGACACTCATATAACGATCCATGAAACTTTCTCATGGCGGGTCAGTTCAGTATATATTCTCTAATATATACCCATGTGTCAACTTGATATCATATATCCATGACTTGTGAGATCAAGTCATCAATTGACCTACATGTTAGTCTTTATGTATTAATATTGCCCTTGCATATTAATACTTGACTAGGAACATTTAGAAAGTGTTCTCTACAGCCTCTCATAATCAATTCTGCCAATTGATGTGCTGTAGATAAGAACCTACTTTTCTAGGGCATTACTATATTTAATTTAGCTGGCACAAGCAAGACTTAAATATAATAACCAATCCTTTGCTTTTATAGAATATGATACAAAATGTTCCCTATTCAACCATCACATGATTGGTTCTTAGGGCTATAACTAACAATCTCCCACTAGCACTAGTACCAATCACTATGATATCTAATACCTAGTGACCTAGTGTGACCATCATGCTTCCTCTGTGCCAAAGCCTTGGTCAATGGATCTGCGATGTTAGCTTCTGTCGGTACTCTGCATATCCTCACATCTCCTCTATCGATGATCTCTCGAATGAGATGGAAGCACCGATATGTGTTTGGTCCGCTGATGTGATCGAGGTTCCTTAGCCTGTGCAATAGCCCCATTGTTGTCACAATAGAGGTCTATTGGATCTGCAATGCTAGGAACTACCCCAAGTTCACTGATGAACTTACGGAGCCAAACAGCCTCCTTTCACGCATCGATGCGAATATACTCCACATTGTAGAATCAAGAATGTGTTCTGCTTTGAACTCTTCCAGCTCACAGCTCCACCATTCAGGCAAAACACGTACCTCGATTGCGATCTATAGTCATCCTTGTCTGTTTGGAAGCTTGCATCACTGTAACCCTTTACAGTTAGCTCCTCATTGCCTCCAAATATCAGGAAATATTCTTTCGTTCTTCGTAAGTATTTAAGAATATTTTTGACTGCTATCCAGTGACTTTCACCTGGATCCGACTGGTATCTACTCATCATGCTCAAAGCATACGAGACGTCAGGATGAGTACAAAGCATGGCGTACATGATAGACCCTATGGCAGATGCATAAGGGATCTTATCCATGCGATCTCTCTCCTCCTTAGAAGAGGGACATTGAGTCTTCGAAAGACTCACACCATGTGATAAAGGCAGAAATCCTTTCTTGGAATTTTGCATAGCAAAATGATCTAGCACTTTATCAATGTATGTACTCTGACTTAGGCTAAGTAATCTTTTAGATCTATCTCTATAGATCTTGATGCCTAGAATATAGCCAGCTTCACCTAAGTCTTTCATCGAGAAACAATTCCCTAACCACATCTTCACAGACTGGAGTGAGGGAATATCATTTCTGATGAGAAGTATGTCATCTACATACAAGACAAGAAATACAACTGTGCTCCCACTATTTCTCTTGTAGACACAAGGTTCATCTTCATTCTTGATGAAACCAAACTCCTTGATTGCATCATCGAATCGAAGATTCCAGAGAGGCTTGCTTTAGTCCATAAATGGACCTTTGCGGTTTGCATACCTTTCCAGATGCTTTGGATCTTCAAAACCCTCGTGTGTGTCATGTACACATCCTCGAGTAGCTTTCATTCAAAAGCGGTTTTGACATCCATCCGCCAGATCTCATAATCGTGGTAGGTGCGATAGCAAGTATGATCCGAATGGATTTAAGCATCGCAATCGGTGAAAAGGTTTCATCATAGTCAATACCATGAATTTGTTTGAATCCTTTAGCCACCAATCTACCTTTATAGGTATGCTTATTACCATCCATGTCAGTCTTTACTTTAAAGACCCACTTACACCCAATGGGTTTTACCCTTGGTGGATCAACCAAGGTCCATACTTGGTTAGTGTACATGGATTCCATTTCGGATCTCATGGCCTCTAGCCATTTCTGAATCTGGGCTCATCATAGCTTCTTGATAGGATGTAGGCTCGCCAAGATCGACAAGCAATACATCACCATTGGCTACCAAGAGAAAAGAATATCTCTTGGGTTGACGACTGGATCTGTCGATCTACGAAGAGGTTGGTCTACTTGAGTGTGTTTGCTCCACAACTCTTTGGGCAACAATTTCCTCATCCACAACACTTTGTGGTTCCTGTTCATTTTCCATCGAAGCCTTAGTGTTATCTTCATCTTGAACTTCTTCAAGATGAATTTTACTCCCACTAGTATTTCTAGAAATAAATTCTCTTTCTAGAAAGACAGCATTTCTGGCAACAAACACCTTGCCAAGTGTGGGATTGTAAAAGTAATATCCCTTCGTTTCCTTGGGATATCCTACAAAATAACACTTATCTGATTTGTGTCCTAGTTTATCTGAGACTTGACGTCTTACATAAGCTTCACAACCCCAAATCTTTATAAAAGACATTTTGGGACTCTTCCCAGTCCATATCGTATATGGTGTCTTTTCTACGACTTTTGATGGGACGCGATTAAGTGTGAAAGCGGCTGTCTCTAGAGCTAGTCCCCAAAAGGAAGTAGGTAGATCAGTCTGGCTCATCATTGATCGTACCATATCTAATAGAGTACGATTTCTACTCTCAGATACACCATTCCATTGTGGTGTTCCAGGGGGAGTGAGTTGGGATATTATCCCACACTCAGCCAGGTGATCACGAAACTCTTGACTAAGGTATTCACCACCTCGATCTGATCGAAGTAGCTTGATACGCTTACCAAGTTGGTTTTGTACTTCATTCTTGAATGCTTTGAACTTTTCAAAGGATTCTGACTTATGTCTCATCAAATATAAGTATCCAAATCTACTCATATCATCAGTGAAAGTAATAAAGTACTTATAGCCTCCTCTGGCTTCGACATTGAAAGGCCCACATACATCAGTATGTATGAGTCCTAACAAGTCTGTCGCTCTCTCTCCATGTCCACTAAATGGAGTTTTAGTCATCTTTCCTAAAAGGCAAGATTCGCATACCTCATATGATTCAAAATCAAATGAGTCCAATAATCCATCTTTATGGAGTTGGGATATGCGTTTTTCATTTATGTGACCTAGGCGTGCGAGAGATATGTTTGGTTGAATCACTCGATTTGAACCGCTTGGTATTTACGTTATAAATTGGGTTTTCTAAATCTAGAACATAGAGACCATTCATAAGTGGTGCATTACAATAGAACATTTCATTCAAATAAATGGAACAACATTTGTCCTTTATTATAAAAGAAAAGTTTTTTCTTGTCTAAACAAGATACAGAAATTATGTTCTTTGTCAATGCAGGTACATATAAGCACTCCTCTAGTTCTAAGATAAGCCCAGTGGGCAAAGACAAAGAATATGTTCCTACAGCTACAGCAGCAACTTTTGCGCCATTGCCTACTCGTAGGTCCACTTCGCCCTTTGCAATTTGTCTACTATTTCTCAGTCCCTGCACATTATTACAAATGTGAGATGCACATCCGGTATCTAATACCCATGTAGAAGAAATAGATAGATTAACTTCTATAACGTGTATACCTGAGGCAGAAGTCCCACTTCTTTTATTCTTTACTTCCTCAAGGTAGACTTTGCAGTTCCGCTTCCAGTGTCCAGTCTCACCGCAATGGAAGCAGTCCCCTTCCTTAGGTACTTTACCTTTACCCTTTGAAGTGGATGAATTGGCCTTGCCTTTGGCTTGGGTCTTACCCTTGCCTTTGCGCTTACCTTTGCCCTTCTTGACCATTAGTACGTTGCTAACTTTCTTTTTGAGATTCGGTTCAGCAGTTCTTAACATGCTGAGAATCTCAGGCAAAGGTTTATCAATTTCATTCATGTTATAATTCATGACGAATTGATTATATGCTTCCGGCAACGATTGCAGGATAACATCGGTTGCCAATTCTTGGCTCAGTGGAAAACCTAGTCTTTCAAGGTTCTCAACGTACCCAATCATTTTGAGTACGTGAGTTCCTACAGGTGTTCCTTCTTGCATCTTGCATGCAAAAAGAGTCTTAGACACTTCAAAACGCTCGTGCCTAGCTTGTCCTTGATATAGTTGTTTCAAATGCTCAACCATATCATAGGCATCCATGTTCTCATGTTGCTTCTGAAGCTCAGAGTTCATGGTGGCAAGCATAAGACATGACACATCTAATCGCGCCATCTTGATGCTTCTTATAAGCATCCTTTTCAAAGACGAGCCGAGTCGCATGGCGGTGTTTCAGGTAGACTGCTCTAGGACATACAGTTTGCGTTCTTGCTTGAGGATAATCCTCAAGTTCCTATACCAGTCAAGAAAGTTCGCTCCATTAAGCTTGTCCTTCTCAAGGACAGATCGCAAGTTGAGGGGGTGTGTCGTGTTAGATGTCATGGTGATCTACAACATTAAAATGCAAAGTTAAGTATCATACCTAAATCATTTAATTAGGCCTTTAATTAAATGAGGCTCCCAATAAATTCTCATAGCTACTATTTAGCTATAAATTTATATGGGATAAAGATCCACATTATAATTCATCTTGAGTTAGCTTTGGCTAATCGCCCAAGACGTAGTATAATTAGGTAGGCAATCTTTTGCCAATTACATCTGATGTAACTCTTTAATAGCTTTGGTTAATTTTTAGATTAGTTTAGTGTTTATTCCTAAACGACTTCGGTGTGGCGAGGCACGAGGGCCTTCTTGGATATCGAACGCGACCACTTCTAAGACAAAGTGATGTTCGGAAATCACATAAAACTAATTTTAAAACTTATGTTCAAAGCTAATATATGCCTCTACTTTCTTAACTAATTAAGAAAACTTAATTAAGTCTTAACCAAGTTTGATAGCGGGACATCACGATTGTCCACTCGCACTCTTCCAAGATAAAATGCATTGCTTTGCTTTGGCAAACCCAATAACAGAGGAAGTAGTGAGTACCAAGCTTTAGTAGGCATATCGTTTTGACTTATTAAGAAATAAACATGTATCATATACATATTAGCATACATCACATATAAGCTAAACTAATCATGCATCACATACAAGCTAAACTAACATGCATCACATACATATTAAACTAAGCGTGTCATGGTTACGGCCCTTATTCTACAATCTTCTCAAGCCAATGAAAAGATTGATTGGTCAACCTAGGGATAGCATCTTCTCCTAAGTGCTTCCTTTTGGTTGTCTTGTGTGTTGACTTCCTCCTTGTAACCTCATCTTCCAATGGACCCTCCATCTTTGTTTTGTACATTACAAAGGAGAAATACTGAGTTACATTAGTCTAAAACTAATTTTACAACAAGAATTTTAGGAGGAAGGCACGACACGCAGACCGTATTTGAGAATTACAACACACACACATTCACAAACCTTTTGGGACTAGGCCATAACCATGCACCATGTCATTTTAACTTTTAAAAGACATTGGATATTTTATTATGTTTGACAATTGCTAATGCAATTATCAACTCATAATAAAATTTATCCTACTTCTATATCACATATAAAATAGAGAAAACCTATTTTATACGATCTTCTAAGTGGCTCGATACCCTTTGTAGGGAATTCTTTATGCCAAATGGCATATGCGGAAAAATTAGGATCCCTTACGTATTTAGCAGTCCATCAGTAAACTGGCTGTAAAATAATTTCTCTAAACTGACCTATCTTATAGGAGAGGATAACCTTTGTTGCGTGCCCTTGTTAATCCCGCTTCTTCCTTTTGTTTGTTGGATCTTTAGCACGTTCAAGTGTCCGTGCCTCTATATGTATCCACACGAGCAAGCTCTTGTCTCACAAAAGAAAACTAGAGGAGCTCTCCTTTACTTCTTGCTAGAGAAGTCCCTAAAGGAGAGGAAGCTAGGGAAAAAGAGAAGGGAAGAAGAAGACTACTCTTCTTGCTACACTCACAAAAGCCACACAACAATAAGCTCTCAAGCTCTCTCCAAGCCTCAAGCTCCCAACAACCACACTCCACCAAAAATTCTTGCTTTTGGCCGGCCACTCCATGGAGCCTTTTATAGGGTTGGAAAAACCCTTCCACCTCCTTCACATTCAATGCAATCCATTGCATTGAGACACACTCAAAAAGGATTTGGCTTCCTTGTTTGGCCGGCCACTTAAGGAGACAAAACCATTTTATTTCCTTCCACCTTATCTAGCTTAGGTGGATGCTTAGGTGGCATGCTTATGTGGCATGCTTATGTGGCATTCTTATGTGGCATTCATGCATGTTGAATTAATCTTATTAATTCAATTAAGCTTATGTTATCATATTGAATTAATCTTATTAATTCAATTAAGCTTATGTTATCATATTGAATTAATCTTATTAAATCAATAAGGTAAAATTCTCATTAAGCTTAAAGTCCAAAAACCATTTTGTACTTAAGCTTATTCCCAAATTATTCTAGTCAAACTAGAATACTCTAATTCCTCTAATTATCATGCTCTTTGTGTGTGACCCTATAGGCTCTCATAACGTTGGCAGTGGACCTAAACTCTTTTAGATACACAAGCAATGAGCGGCATCTAGCAATACATCATTGCTACCCAAGTTATGAGATAAGTCAAGATCCGACTAACCTTTCCGTGACTACTATAATATATGACCGTGTCCTTCTATCATTGATATCAGTTGATCAATGAGGCATAGGCCGTGTCATCCTCGATCAATCTATGTGTTTCTTGATCCACAGTAAACTAACTCAAACAAATGAGCTCAATATCTCATATTGACTCATTCGAGCATGGCCATGCGTTTTAGTAGTTCTACTCAATCAAGGGGCCCACCGATATCACTCTCGTCATATGAGAGGGATAGATCCCATCTACATCACTCACATCCCTCCGCATAATTTGTTATATACCCGATGTCGCCTTTATGGTCCACACTATTGGGTGGCGTTTGGCGATACCAAAGTACATAATTCCTTATGTAGGGAACCGTAGTGACTTCAGGTTCTAGGACTATTCATACCAATAGTCACATGAGAAAGTTTATGACACTCATATAACGATCCATGAAACTTTCTCATGGCGGGTCAGTTCAGTATATATTCTCTAATATATACCCATGTGTCAACTTGATATCATATATCCATGACTTGTGAGATCAAGTCATCAATTGACCTACATGCTAGTCTTTATGTATTAATATTGCCCTTGCATATTAATACTTGACTAGGAACATTTAGAAAGTGTTCTCTATAGCCTCTCATAATCAATTCTGCCAATTGATGTGCTGTAGATAAGAACCTACTTTTCTAGGGCATTACTATATTTAATTTAGCTGGCACAAGCAAGACTTAAATATAATAACCAATCCTTTGCCTTTATAGAATATGATACAAAATGTTCCCTATTCAACCATCACATGATTGGTTCTTAGGGCTATAACTAACACTAACCTCCTTGTAGACTTCGTGTGGGCGAAGATCCTCCACAAGTTGAAGCTTCCTAGATCTTCTTCAATCCAAAGAAAGAAGAACTCTCTTTCCCTTCTTGCTTGAGCCAACCACCAATCCACAAAAGGATTGTTGCCGCTGGCCCCAAGAATAGAGAGAACATAATGGAAACAACCAAGGAACCGAACTAGGGACAAACCCTAGTTTTGGTGCCACCGGCCAAGATGGAGTGAAGAGGATAAAGGGAATATATTGGGCGCCAGCCACGGTGGAGGGAATAGAGGAAGGAGCCGGCCACAACCTAGGAAGAGGAAGAGCTCCTCTCCTATAGTTGCCGCCCACCTTCCTTGCACACCCTTGCCGCCCAACCATAGGAGGCAAACCCTAATTAGGGTTTCCTCCTTAGGTCTTCTTGCCGCCCATCCAAGGTGGAAGGAGGAGATCTAAACCGGCCACCTTTCCTAGAAAGAAGAAGAACTCTTCCACAAGATGCCGCTTACCCTCCTTCCAAACCTTGGCCGCCCATGCAAAGGAGCCAAACCCTAATCAAATTAGGGTTTCCTCCTTAGGGTTTCTTGCCGCCCAACCATGATGGAGAGAAGAGATCTAGGAGCTAGCCATCTTCAAGGAAGAAGAAGAGATCTTCCTCAAGTTGCCGCCCACTCATCTTCCAAGCCTTGGCCGCCCAACCCATAGGAGCCAAACCCTAATTAGGGTTTCTTCCTTAGGGTTGCTTGCCGCCCAAGCAATTGGAGGCTAAACCCTAATCTCCTTAGCATCCATCATTCAACATCAACCACCCTCCTCTTTTCCGCCCAACCCATAGCCACCCTATTATAGAACTTAGGAGAAAATTGGTTATTGATGAGGTAGCCAAAAATATAGGAACTAATTCCCAATTTTCTTGCCACCCACCTTATCCAACCTTTCCTCTCCCTTTTATATAGAGTTAGGTTTAGGCCTTGGTTTAATCTCCACCGTCGGTTCTAGGGATTTAATCCTAACCGTCGGATTTAGAGATTTAATCTCAACCGTCGGTTCTAGGGTTTTAATCCTAACTGTCGGATCTAGAGATTTAATCTCAACCGTCGGTTTTAGGGATTTAATCCTAACCGTCGGATTTAGAGATTTAATCTCAACCGTCGGTTCTAGGGATTTAATCCCAACCGTCGGATCTAGAGATTTGTTTTCCATCATTTGATCTAGACTTCCTGAGGTTTATATTAGGCTACGATAGGGACCATGAGGAGGAGTTGGGTCTTGGCCACCCGATGGATCGGAACCACACAAACTTGATCCATCAATGATGTTCCATTCCACTAGAGGATCATCATCGAACTACCTCACCAACCCCCATAAATTAATATGGGCTCTATATATTATTTGTACATCCATCTCCCCATGTTTAAGATATCGAATGTCCATCAATTAATTAACATCTAACTCCTCGAGTAGTACCACTCAACCTTATCATCATGTTGACTAAGTCAACCTGCAGGGTTTACATGATGAACCTTATGAGCTCCTCAAGGGGACATCATCAACCTAATACATAGGACACGGATTCCTCCTATAATCAACGGCACACCATGTAAATAATATCATTTCCCAACTTACCGGGCATATTGATTTAATCCATAGAAATCTTACCCTCTGGTAAATCAAAGAAATAAATACTAAGTACATGTGTCCGTTATTATATCGGGATTAAGAGCATGTACAACATAATATCTGAGGTCCGATTCAATTATGTAGTCAGCAATAAATTGAATCACCTCTATGTCGGTCCTGCTCAATACACCTAAGTGTACTAGTGTAACTCTATGTTCAAGATAAAACAATACCAAGCTACACTACAACCATGCCAATGGTTTGTCCAAAACAATCTTGGTTGTGAGCCTCTACTTATATTCTACAAGGGACTGATAACATGATCTTCTGTGCCACACCCAAGCACCATGTTATCTACAATGTAAAGTATTAGACAATATGCACATATATAAAAAAAGTGCAAACAATGATCATGTGATTCTTATTTCAAAATAAAGATGTTCATACAAAAGAGCTAGGCTTTCACTATACATCCCAACAGACTATGTGATAAGCCACAAGCCCAAGAGTAAAATTGTTCTGGAGGAGTTAAAAGGGAAGTCACTTCTTTAGTACCACCGGTACAAGAGGATATACCATATGTCACTGCACCGCGTGTCACAGAGGATACACAGATGATACCTCGTCATAGTGGGAGGGTTGTGAGACAGCCTCTCAGATTCATATTTTTGGACAAATCTTCTGATTTGGTCCCTAGCAAACATGAACTTGATCCCTAGACACACGACGAGGCAATCCAAGATATAAATACAACATCTTTGCAAAGTGCAATGAATACTGAGATTGAATCTATGGATTCAAGACAGGTCTGGGAGCTCTTATGCATAACAACTCATATGGATTATGAGGCATGACAGATGGATGTCAAGACAGCATTCCTTAGTGGAAGTCTTGAGGAATCCATCTACATGAAGCGGCCAGAGGGATTCATTGCTAAGGGCAAAGAGTGTATTGTATATAAGCTTAATCGGTCCGTTAATGGACTGAAGCAAGCTTTGAAGTCTTGGGACATCCGCTTTGAGGAAGTAAATCCAGTCTTATGGATTTATTCAAAGTTCGGATGAGTCTTGTGTATATCAGAGATGTGATAGAAACGTAGTGGTATTTTTGTACTATACGTAGATGACATTTTGGTGGTTGGCGACAACATCGAAGTGTTATCAAACGTAAGGGTATGGTCGTCCAAACAGTATGATATGAAGGACTTGGGAGAAGTGGGTCACAACCTTGGGGATCATGGTTGTTGTGCTTATCCCAAGCTTCATACATAGACATGGTTTTGGATCGTTTTAGCATACAAAACTCCAAGAAGGGCTCTCTACCCTTTAGGCATGGAGTTCCTTTATCTAAGGAGATGTGTCCTAGATCATCTGAAAAGATAGAGGAGATATAGGCAGTTCCTTATGCTTCGGCAGTAGGAAGCCTAATGTATGCTATGTACGAGACCAGATATCTTCTTTGCCGTAGGCATGGTTAGCAGATATCAGAGTAATCCAGGACAGGGACATTGGACTGCGGTAAAGCATATATTATAGTGCCTGAGAAGGACTAGAGATTATATGCTAGTTTATCGGGCAGACCAATTACTCCCTGTGGGTTGCATGGATTGCGATTTCCAATCAGATAGGGATAATAGTAAGTCTACCTCAGGTTTTGTGTTTACTTTGGGAGGTGTAGCCATTGTATGGAGGAGTGTCCAGCAGAAATGTGTGGCGGACTCCACCATGGAAGCTGAGTATGTGGCAGCCTATGAGGCGGCCAAAGAAGCTGTATGGCTCAGGAACTTCCTGATGGACTTGGATGTGATTCCTGGTTTGCCCAGAACTATCACAATTTATTGTGATAATAATGGTGCAGTTGCAAACTCGAAGGAACCACGAGCCCATAAGGCTAGTAAACATATAGAGTGCAAGTACCACCTGATACGAGAAATCGTAAAGGAGGTAGAAGTTGCTGTCGCCTAGCATGCATCAGAGGATGACCTGGTAGACCCTTTCACTAAGGCCCTTCTAGCGAGAGCTTTGATAGGCATGTGGAGGGAAGGGGAATCAGATGTATGGCAGTATGATGACAGCATAGTCTTTTAGTATAAGTGGGAGATTGTTGGGATGTATACTGAAAGTCTAGCTCTTTGGTATGAACATTTTATTTTGAAATAAGAATCACATGATCATTGTTTGCACTTATATATGTGCATATTGTCTAATACTTTACATTGTAGATAACATGGTGCTTGGGTGTGGCACAGAAGATCATGTTATCAGTCCCTTGTAGAGTATAAGCAGAGGCTCACAACCAAGATGATTTTGGACAAACCATTGGCATGGTTGTAGTGTAGCTCGGTATTGTTTTGTCTTGAACATAGAGTTACACTAGTACACTTAGGTGTATTGAGCAGGACCGACATAGAGGTGATTCAATTTATTGCTGACTGCATAATTGAATCGGACCTCGGATATTATGTTGTACATGCTCTTAATCCCGATATAATAACGGGCACATGTACTTAATATTTATTTCTTTGATTTACCAGAGGGTGAGATTTCTATGGATTAAATCAATATGCCCGGTAAGTTGGGAAATGATATTATTTACATGGTGTACCGTTGATTATAGGAGGAAACCGTGTCCTATGTATTAGGTTGATGATGTCCCCTTGAGGAGCTCATAAGGTTCATCATGTAAACCCTGCAGGTTGACTTAGTCAACATGATGATAAGGTTGAGTGGTACTACTCGAGGATTTAGATGTTAATTAATTGATGGTCAGTAAATCAATTAATTTACGGACATTCGATATCTTAAACACGGGGAGATGGATGTACAAATAATATATGGAGCCCATATTAATTTATGGGGGTTGGTGAGGTAGTTCGATGATGATCCTCTAGTGGAATGGAACATCATTGATGGATCAAGTTTGTGTGGTTCCGATCCATCGGGTGGCCAAGACCCAACTCCTCCTCATGGTCCCTATCGTAGCCTAATATAAACCTCATATATCAAATGATGGAAAACAAATCTCTAGATCCAACGGTTGGGATTAAATCCCTAGAACCGACGGTGGAGATTAAATCTCTAGATCCGACGGTTGGGATTAAAACCCTAGAACCGACGGTTGAGATTAAATCTCTAGATCCGATGGTTGAGATTAAAACCCTAGAACCGACGGTGGAGATTAAATCTCTAGATCCAATGGTTGGGATTAAAACCCTAGAACCGACGGTTGAGATTAAATCTCTAGATCCGACGGTTGAGATTAAATCTCTAGATCCGACGGTTGAGATTAAATCTCTAGATCCGACGGTTGAGATTAAATCTCTAGAACCCATGGAGGAGATTAAACCAAGGCCTAAACCTAACTCTATATATATGGGCTTAGGCTTGGGCGGCAAATGAGATGAAAAACCTAATTGAGACAAGGTGGCTTGGGCGGCAAGAAAGAAAAGGAGATTAGGGTTAGGGTTTGGTTCATTGTGTTGGGCGGCAAGGCTTCTTCTTCTTCCCATTGATGGCCGGCAACCCTTCCCCCCTTTTCCTCCTTGGTTTGGCCGGCATCCAAGCTTTTCCTTTCCTTCTATGGCTTAGGTTGGATGGAATTAGGATGGCTTCCCTTGGGCGGCAACCAAAACCTAGATGGGATAGGATTGGGGTTGGGCGGCTAGGGTTAGGGTTTTGGGATTAGGGTGGGCGGCAACATGGAGATGAAGATCTTTTTCTTCTTCCTTCTAAGTGTTGGCCGGCCACTATCCATGTTCCCTATACCTTGGCCGGAGCTCAACCTATTCTCCTTCCCTTCATCCTTGGCCGGAAATTAGGAAAGCTTTGTCTAGGGTTTGGGCGGCAACAAGGAGGGGAGGATTGTTTTCCTTTCCTTTCTCCAAGTGTTGGCCGGCGCCCATACCCTTGGTGTTTCTCTTTTGGTTGGCTTCCATACTCCATTCCATCTTCTCTTTGGACCGGCGGCAAACATCATGCTTGGAGCTTGATGGTTGGTCCTAGATAAGAGAAGAGTTTTGTTTCCATTTTGTTCTCTCTATTCTTGGGGCTGGCGGCATCAATCCTTTGTGGATTGGTGGTTGTCTCAAGCAAGAAGGGAAAGAGAGTTCTTCTTTCTTTGGATTGAAGAAGATCTAGGATGCTTCAACTTGTGGAGGATCTTCGCCCACACGAAGTCTACAAGGAGGTTAGGACATACGATAGAAGATCAAGAGGTATAAAAGTTTTACAACTTTTATTATTGTTCTTTGCATGTTCTTATTGATATGCTAGCTTATGTTCTTTATGTTAGTATATGTTGATTATACTAGTTTACATTTGCATGTATTTGTATAATCATGGACCCTGAAAAAGAAATACAAAAACCGGCGATCCGTCCGTCGTCTCTTCCGCGGCTAACCGACAAGAAGAGTCGATTGCTTGAACAACAAGTTTGTTCAAGCGATCGCTCAAGTGGTTAGCACGACGACGAATTTGTTGTGCTTAGGAAACTCATCCCATCCGGATTAGTTTTTCATTAGTGAAAATTTTAATCCGGGGACATAGGAGCCAATGAGCCTCCGAGGAATAGCACGATTGCCAACAACTATATCCTTTTGGGAATATGCTCTAGATACAGCATCCTTTACCCTTAACCGTGTACCATCTAAGGCTGTCATAAAGACACCATATACGATATGGACAAGGAGAAATCCCAAGATGTCTTTTATGAGGATTTGGGATTGTGAGGCTTACGTTCAACGTCAAGTCTCAGAAAAACTGGGACCCAAATCCGATAGGTGCTATTTTGTTGGATATCCCAAGGATACAAAGGGATATTACTTCTACATTCCCAGGCAGCACAAAGTGTTTGTGGCAAAGACTGGAGTTTTTCTAGAAAGGAATTTTGTTTCTATAAAAACTAGTGGGAGTACTTTCGATCTTGAAGAAATTCAAGATAAGGACCATAGCACCGAGGCCATGATGGAGGTTGAACAGGAACCATAGAGTGTTGTGGGTGATGAGGTTGTTGCACAAGGAGTTGTGGAACAACCACCTGTTCAGGTAGACCTACCTCTTCGCAGGTCTGATAGGGTACGTCGTCAGCCTGAGAGATACTCATTTCTCTTGTCTGACCATGATGACGTTATGCTCATTGAGAATGAGCCTACCTCCTATCAGGAAGCTGTGATGAGCCCAGATTCTGAGAAATGGCTAGAGGCCATTTGATCCGAGATGGAATCCATGTACACCAACCAAGTATGGACTTTGGTTGATCCACCTGAAGGGGTCAAACCCATTGGGTGTAAGTGGGTCTTTAGGAGAAAGACTGACATGGATGGACTTATGCATACCTATAAGGGCCGATTGGTGGCTAAAGGTTTCAAGCAAATTCATGGTATTGACTATGATGAAACCTTTTCTCCAGTGGCGATGTTTAAGTCCATTCGGATCTTGCGTGCTATTGCAGCATACCACGATTATGAGATCTGGCAGATGGATGTCAAAACCGCATTTCTGAATGGAAACTTACTCGAGGATGTGTACATGACATAACCTGAGGGTTTTGTAGATCCACAGCATACTGGGAAGGTATGCAAGCTGTAAAGGTCCATTTTTGGGCTAAAGAAAGCTTCTCGGAGCTGGAATCTTCGATTCGATGATGCGATCAAACAGTTTGGTTTCATCAAGAATGAAGATGAACCCTGTGTCTACAAGAGGGTTAATGAGAACACAGTTGTCTTCCTTATATTGTATGTGGATGACATACTACTCATTGGGAATGACATCCCTTCGCTACAGTCTGTGAAGACTTGACTGGGGACGTGCTTCTCAATGAAGGACTTAGGTGAAGTAGCCTGTATTCTAGGCATCAAGATCTATAAAGATAGATCTAAGAGATTGCTTGGCTTAAGTCAGAGTACATACATTGACATGGTATTACTACGGTTTGCCATGCAGAATTCCAAGAAGGGACTTCTGCCGATGTCACATGGTGTGAGTCTTTCGTAGACTCAAAGTCCCTCTTCTAAAGAGGAGAGAGACCGCATGGATAAGATCCCTTACGCATCAGCTATAGGATCTATCATGTACGCCATGTTGTGTACTCGTTCTGATGTCTCCTATGCTTTGAGCATGACGAGTAGGTACCAGTCAGATCTAGGTGAGCATCACTGGATAGTAGTCAAGAATATTCTTAAGTACTTGAGAAGAACTAAAGAATATTTCTTGATATTTGGAGGCGATGAGGAGCTAGCTGTAAAGGTTTACAGCGATGCCAGCTTCCAAACTGACCAGGATGATTATAGATCGCAGTTAGGGTTCGTGTTTTGCTTGAATGGTGGCGCTGTGAGTTGGAAGAGTTCGAAGCAGGACACAGTTGCTGATTCTACAACAGAAGCCGAGTATATCGCTGCATCTGAGGCAGCAAAGGAGGCAGTTTGGATCCGCAAGTTCATTACTGAGCTTGGGGTGGTTCCTAGCATAGCAGATCCCATAGAGCTCTATTGTGACAACAATGGAGCGATTGCACAGGCTAAGGAACCTCGCTCACACCAGCGGACCAAACACATACTACGGCGCTTTCATCTCATTCGAGAGATCATCGATAGAGGAGATGTGAAGATTTGCAGAGTACCCACAGAAGCTAACATCGCAGATCCCTTGACCAAGGCTTTGACACAGAAAAAGCATGATGGTCACACTAGGTCATTGGGTATTAGATACTATGGTGATTGGCACTAGTGCTAGTGGGAGATTGTTAGTGAAAGCCCTAGAGTCAATCATGTGATGATTGTTGTATGGACTTTATTGTATCATATTTCTATTTATAAAGGCATGGTTATTATATTTACTTGTATTGGTGCCAAATAACTAAATATAATAATGTCCTTGAGTAGTAGGTTCTTATCTATATCAATCGATTGGTTGAATCGATAATGAGATGATATAGAGAACACTACTCTTAATCATTCCTAGTCAAGTATTAACATTCAGGGACAATGTTAATGCGTAGAGACTAGCATGTAGGTCAACATGATGACTTGATCTCACAAGTCATGGATATGAGATATCGAGTTGACACATGGGTATACATTAGAGAATGTATACTGAATGACCCGCCATGAGAAAGTATCGTGGATCGTTATATGAGTGTCATATACTTTCTCATTTGTCTATTAGTATTGTTAGTATGAGCCCTTAGTGCCAATTATGAGATGATTGGTGAGGGAGACTTTTGTATTATATTCTTGCATTAATAAAGGCAAAGATTGATTATTATATTTCTTTATGCGTGTGCCAGCTAAATAAATATAATAATGCCCATGAATAGTAGGTTGTTATCTACAGTATATCAATTGGTAGAATTGATTATGAGAAGTTGTAGAGAACACTATTCTTAAATATTCCTAGTCGAGTATTGTATTAATAGACAAGGGCTATATTGATACATTGAGACTAGCATGTAGGTCAATGGATGACTTGATCTCACAAGTCATGGATATGTGATATCACATTGATACATGGGTATATATATTGGAGACTATATATACTGAATTGACCCACCATGAGAAAGTATCATGGATCATTATATGAGTGTCATATACTTTCTCATGTGACTATTGGTATGAATAGTCCTTAGACCTGAAGTCACTACGGTTCCCTACATAAGGAGTTATGTACTTTGGTATCGTCTAATGTCACACCATAATTGGGTGACTATAACGGCGATCACTGAGTATGTAACGAATTATGCGGAGGGATGTGAGTGATGTAGACGGGATCTATCCCTCCCATATGACGGGAGTGATATCTTTGGTCTCTTGATAGAGTAGGACCACGAAATGCATGACCATGCTCAAATGAGTCAATATGAGATATTGATCTCATTTGTTTGAGTGAGTCTACTTGTGGATCAAGAAACATAAAGATTGATAAGAGGGTGACACGGTCTATGCCTCATAGATCGATCTGAGATATCAAGGATAGAAGGACACTGTCATATGATAATAGTCACGGAAGAGGTTGTCGGATCTCGACATTCTCATCACTTGGGTAGCAATGATGTATTGCTAGATGTCGCTCATTGCTTATGTATCTAAAATGGTTTTGGATACATTGCCAACGTTATGAGAGCCTATAGGGTCACACACAAAAAATATATTATTTTGGAGAGGAAATCATTTTGGTTTGACTAAAATGAATTATTAGTTAATTGGATTAACTAGAATGAGTAAGACTCATTACTTGGCTAAATTTGAGTTGGACTCAAATTGGTTTATGTTGAGTTAGACTCAAGTCAAACCAAGAGAAGAAGGCTAAAATGAATAATACACGAATTAATAATATAATACATGAATTAATAATATAATACACGAATTAATAAATGGGGTTTTAAATGGGATTTAAAACTCATTAATGTGCATTCAATGAACATTAATTGACTTCCTTTCTTTTACCATGAAGAATAAGGAAGTGCATTTAATGTCTCATTAAGGTGTATTATGGTTGCTTCTTCTTCTTCAACGTGGACAATAAAAAAGAAAAATTAGATTTTATTTTTTCGTACACAACACAAGAGGGCCAAGTATAGAGTGGAAAAGTGAGACATTGGAGTGGTTGCTAGCACAACCGAAAGGGGTTACCTCTTCTCTCCAAGATCGTGTGTGTGTGCACTGTAGAGTCGTGGACATTCTGACCACGCTGAGATCCGCAAGTGTTGCTGACTGGAATTCGAAGGGCATGCTTCGAAGGTAATCTCGATTCCTATAGGATAGAATCGATAATTGAAACGAGTATATTTTTTTTTTTTTGGATCTCTGGAGGGATCCTAAGTTTTCCACTGCGAATTTTGTTTATCGCTCGGGATCCCTACAAGTATGACTATTAGTCCTTAGACCTGAAGTCACCATGGTTCCCTACATAAGGCGTTGCATACTTTAGCTTCGTCAAACGTCACCCGTAAATGGGTGGACTATAAAGGCGATTACTGGGTATGTAACAAATTATGCGGAGGGATGTGAGTGATGTAGATGGGATCTATCCTTCCTATATGACGGGAGAGACATCGATATTCTTGATAGAGTGAGACCACGAAGTGCATGGCCATGCCCAAATGAATCAATATGAGATATTGAGCTCATTTGATTAGAGTGAGTCTACTTGGAGTTCAAGATTTAGATTGTACCGAGGATGACACGGTCTATGCCTCGATTGGTCAATCTATATGTCAAGGATAGAGGGACATTGTCACATATTGTGAGAGTCACAATTAGTAGTCACAAAGGTGATGTTGGAGCTCAACATTCTTGTAACTTGGGTAGCAATGATGTGTTGCTAGATACCGCTCATTGCTTATGTTCCTAAATCGGATTAGGGACATTGCCAATGTTACAAGAACCTATAGGGTCACACACATAAGGGCAATTAGATGGAGATTAGGTTCATATGATGAACCATGAGGATTAGGTTCATGGGATGAACCAAATTGGATTAAGAGTAATCCAAATTATACTAATTGAGTTAGACTCAAGTTGATTCAAGTGTTGAATGAGTCTAATTTAGATTTGATTCATCAAATCAATTTAAATTAAATGAATAGAGATTCATTAAATTAAAATTGACTTGAATCAAATGGTTGGATTTGATCAACCATGGGAGATAAGAGGTCAAGTTTGACTTGACTTGAGAGGGAAGATGAAAGGTCAAGTTTGACTTGACCAAATGTCATGTCATGATGATGACTTGGCATGGCCGGCCAATGATGATGCTCCACATCATCATTGACTTTGTCATGTGGTGCCACCTCATGAGGGAGACCAAGGGTCATGGGAGTTACATGCATGCATGTAACCCCCTCTCCATGAAGTGGCCGGCCAACCCCATTAGATGTGGTAATTCATTTTGTGTGGGTTACACAACTTCATCTTCAACCTTGGATCAACTTCCCTCAAGCTCTCTCCCTCTCCCAACCTTGTTGGCCGAACCATCCATAGAGTGCTAGCACACTCAAGGGTGTGTTTTCTCCACCTATTGCTTGTGTGGATACCAATAGAGGGGTGTGCACTTGACACTCTCGAGTTCCAACGAACCTTTTGGACGAGCGGGATTTGCGAAGGGCGTCGCTACGAGGGTAACATCCTTATGATGTAGATCTAAGGTAGATCTAGGGTTTTATAAAAACACATACATGTTTTGTTTTTAATACATCTTTGCACGGATTCATGGCCGGGGCTTCCGATGTTTTCGCAATGCAAAAAGTGGTTTTTGCGGCTCGGAAAAACCCAACAGAGGAGGGGGGGGGTTGAATAGCGCGCGAGAAAACTTTTCGAGAATGTTCGATTAAGAAAAGCGACAAGAGTAAAGTGCAGCAGAAAATAAATAAGACTCTTATTGTTTTTACTTGGTTCACAGTCTTCGACTGCTAATCCAAGGCCCTAACGATCCTAGACCATGTATGGAGGGGAAAACACTAAAAACACTCATCTTCATTAGAGGTAGGAGTAAGCGAGTACAAGAAATATCAAGAACTAGCGATAGAGGGACACTCCCCCTCTTCTTGTTGCGATTAAAGCTCTGAAAAAAAGGGTTACAAACTTGAAATAAAATTTAAGTAAGATTTTTACCGACAACTTAAAGAATGAAAGATTGAGCTCAAGTTGTCGTCGTTTTGGCAGCGCTTCATCGTAGGGAGATCATTGTAGAAGAGCAGCGTTGCGGAAGCAATTAGGAGCACTTTGAATGATGGAAATGTGGTGGAGAACACCTTCTTTTATAGCCTTATGAAACCCTAATCATTGAGATGAAGTTTCATGAGGTGATGCCGCCTAGCTCTTGAGAAATGAAGATAAGCTTTGACTCTCCTCGAGGGTGATCCTTGACCAGCAGTCGACTGCTGGAGGCATCAAGCGACTGATACAAGCCATTAGTCGACTGATGGCAGGGTTTCTAGCTGTAATGAAGAGTTAGCTCAAAAATACAGTTAATATAAGTAAGTTCGATGTTCATTTACCATCCAATCTCGACTTAGACCTTTCATGGGAAGTCTTGGTCATATCGTCGCCTAAGGACATCCCCGTATGGAGGACACGACCTTACTTACCCTCACTCACATGAGCTTACCTTAGCTTTATTTTCGGTCTTCACCTGAGTTCTTTGGCTCCCTCCGAAGTTTTCCTGGTATTGTCCGACCACCACGGCTAACCTCAAGGTGTCACTGACCTTCAGCTTAGCAATTCTGTACACTTGATTCAGCTCATGAGATAACAAAATGAACTTAACTTTGTGTATTTGCTATAATCTAAACTCAAGTTTGATTCAGGTGCCTACTGTTCCAACAGTGTCCACTTGGACTTCTCTATCATATGGTCAATCTCTTGTCAATAACTCCCCAAACCATTGTCAAACAATAATCACTCCTTTTTCAAACATCAAAACACTACTCGAGTCAAATTCGAGTTCGGTCAATCGTGGCCTGGGTCGATTGCACCAACAATCTTTCCTTTTTTGACGTTTGACAAAAACCAACACCTTTAAGTTAGGACACCTAATTCAATCCAATCCTCCCAATTCTTCAAATTGAGAATTTCCAACTTCTCACTCAAATTCTCCCCCTTTTTGACATACATCAAAAAGGCTCTCCCCAAGGGTATCAATATCTTATATCCAATGAGATCTTACAATCTCCCTCTTGGTCCAAAAATATCTAGAATGCCTTCACTCTTCCTAGTGATAAGTCTCATATCACTAAAGAGAGAAAATCCTCTAATTTCTCCCATTCTCTAAATTCTCCCTCTTATGAGGAAGAATACATCCATCATCCCATGATGGATAAAGTCTCCCTAAAGGCTTGCTCCCCCTTTACATTTGCACCAACAATATTTTTGGAGAGTCCCTAAGCCTAAAGGAACACTAAACCATCAAAATTAAAGGCAAAAGTTCAAACTTGAACTTTCACACACCTTGAAAATTGATTTCCATCCTAAACACTTCTTCTAATCCATTTCAAATGGATTTTTACCTTTCCAATGCTTTCCAAAGTATATCTTAGGGCTAGGAGCAGTTAGGGAACCTAAAAATAGCTGAACATGGGCTAAACATACATTGTTTATTCGAAATCAACATTGGCAATCGACTCTGTCAGCTACCAGTCAATTGTCCTTAAGACCAGTCGACTGTCATCCATGGCAGTCGACTGATTTATGCACTGTGCATAAATCAGAGTTCCGAAATAAATTTTGATAATCCATAAGTAATTATACATAATATAAAAAATCATAAAATTTTATATGTATAATACTTATGTCAATCATTATGGGTGAAATATATTGTTAGGGCAATCAACCCAAGTATGATGTGGTTTTGATGTGTGTACCAAAGGTTTAAGTTAGGATGTTTATGGATTTGATATGTGTATTTAAGTTGTGTAGGACTTAGTAAATCACACATGAGGTAGCTTGATGATAGCATTGGTGAGTTCACCATCTCATAGCTCGGGTCCTTGAGTTGGTGAAGGATGACATTACGGAAGTCGTGCGCTTGGTGCATCCGAGGGACCGCCGGATGAGGAGCATTGGAGTGAAGCCAAAGGAAGCAGACTTCAGGGTGAGACACGAAGGATGCCATTGCAAAGTCATGTGCTTGGTGCATCCGAGGGACGTGGCCGGACAAAGAGAGCTTCGGTGAGGGACTCCAAGGGAGATGAGAGATTGAGCGAATTGTAATAGTAGCTTATAGGTGAACTTGCCCGAATGGGTAAGTTAAGAGTCGGATGCTCAAACTTATATTTGAGGTTTTACTCGATGTTTGGATAAGTCGGATATTCAAACATGAGTTTGAGATTTCTACCTAATGAATGGAAGTGTCGGATGCTCAAACAAGTGGTTTGAGGTTTACCCGACTGTCGGATGCTCAAACAAGTGTTTTGTTAGAGGTTTTACCCGAGACCAACCAACTGATATAGATATCAGTCGACTTCTCTGGGTTGATGTCACTCGACTGATGGTCTTCTGGCCCAACAGTCGACTGCTAGAATTTAGCAGTCGACTGTTGCACCATCAGTCGACTGCCAAGGGATGACAGCCAACTGATGAAGCTGGTCGTAGGCACAGAGGGTTTGAAAGTCGACTAATCGTCTGATCACTCGATTGATGGTTCTATCAATTGACTAATAGGGATGATCAGTCGACTGATGAGGGAGCCATTGGCTGGATGCCAATGTGGATGAAGTCGTTGTGAGACAACGACTACAACATTAGTCGACTGATGACATGCATCAATCGACTGCTCGATGCCCAATGGGAAGAATGACTTCCTCCCTATAAGAGGAGGCCTTGGATGACTTGGGGAGGTTAATGCTTAACTTCTAAAGTTCTCCTAAGTGCTCCATATGATTTTCCACTCCTCTTCTTATGTTTATTTCAATTCTATTGTAAGAGAGAGTAGATTTCATAAGAAAGGTTTACCTCCACCTTGAAGGAGAGATTAGTGATTGTTGAGGGAGTGATTCATCGAACTAATCGTCCGTGGACTAGTGACAAGGGCCGTGAACCATGTTACATCTTCATCTTAGCGTTTGCTTCTCTTTACTTGTTGTATTTGTTTAATTGTCTTTATTGTTAGTATTTTCGCTGCGCTAACTTCGATTGTAGACCATTAAGATGAGATCGATTTCCATCGTAGACAAAAGGCTATTCAACCCCCTTTCTAAGTGGGCCACGATCCTCTAACAAGTGGTATTAGAGCGAGGAGCTTGTCGACGGACTCATCGCCAAAACAAGCACGACAAGAAATGGCTGGCTCCAACATTCATCCACCCAAGTTCGAAGGCGATTTCTCTTGATGGGAAAAGAGAATGGAGGTATTCTTCGAAATGGACTTTGATATAATGCTAATCATGGATAGTGGTTTCGAGATACCTAGGGAAGAAGAAGGGAGAATGTTAGAAAAATCGAGATGGACCAAGAAGCAAAGAGAGGAGCACTTGGCGAATTCAAAGGTCAAGCGCCATCTATACAATATGCTCCCTCAACAAGAGATCAACCGAATTGGAGTGTGCTCTAGCACCAAGGAAATGTGGGAAAAGCTTGTAGAGCTCCATGAAGGCACTTCCGAGGCAAAGCTTGCAAGACGGGACCTTCTCCACTCCCAATTGAACAATATCAAGCTAGATAAAGGGGAGAAGGTATTATCTCTTTATTCATGATTTAAGGAAATAATAACCGGTTTATCAAGTGTAGGAGAGAAGCTCTTGAATCGGGACATGATCATGAAGGCAATAGATGCATTCCCTCGGTCATCCAAATGGAGTTTTATGGTGGATTTGTTCTACATCTCTAAAAATCTAGATGTAAGTACTCTAGAAAAAATTTTCTCCACTATGTAATTGTTGGAGATTCAAGGATCTTGCACAGTGGAATAAGCGAATAAAAAATGATTTTTATTACATCTCAGACATCCCCTAGGGGCCAGGAAAACTTATTTTAGCATAATCACATGAAAAGCATGCAAGGAGAAGGAGAAGTTATACCTTTGAGATTCTTTTGAATCCGTCGAAACCACAAGCAAGACCAACGAACCTTGCCACTATCAGTATCCACGCCGGGATCACCTGAGACAACTCCTAGAGCAGCAAGTCTTTGTCTCTGATTGGTGCTAGCCAACTGGTGGAGACAAGGGAAGAGGAGAGAGGAAGGAGCAACGACGACTCCCAAGGGAGAAAACCTAAACAAAAACCTTAGCAAAAGATTATCAAGGGATATATTTATATATCTCTTGATTAGGTCATCTTATAAGGCTTAAACAGAACATGTCTTATCATAATTATCCCATAATTAAGGTAAGAACAACCCAGGAAATTTCTATATAGAGAAATCTCCAAAATCGATGGAGACGCGACACAACCGTGTGGATTCACACGGCCTGGCCGTGTGGATTCACATGGTCGTGTGTTTTCACATGGCCTGGCCGTGTGTCATTCTAGGTGTAGGCCAGACTTTGTCCATTTTGGGCCAGAGCCAGGCACGACCCATGCCAGGTTAGGCACAACTGTGTGAGGCTCTATATGGTCCGTTTGACTTCGTTTAAGTGCGATATAGCCGTGCAAAGTTCGACAAAACCATAAAAGTTTCTATAGCCTCCGTTTCGCACTCCTTTGGTCTGGTCCAACCAGACATATCCTCTCTCAATGAGAATATCATTCTCAGACTTGTTTTACATCTCAAGATCACCCGTAGTGCGTGTGACCCAATAGGTTCCCGGTTATGTTGGTCATTCATAATTAACCCCTTAATTATGAATAGATCATGAGTGTCACCTAGCAGTACATCATGACACCCAATTGATTGGAAAGTCTAAATAGACTTCAGAACATTTTTTGAACCCTTCAGCAGCTTCAGTTGTTCATGCTTTATTCCTTTCACTCATCCTATACCCACTTGGTTCAGGACATGGTCTCTGTGTTCGTCCCCACTAGGCTAACTATGTCACACCTAGCCCAAGTTAATTTTCTTGTCATGTGGATTCAAGTTACTCCTATATGTTCCCAAGAAGACCATCTTCTTAACATGTTTGCTCTGGGCAGAGACTTCTGAATAACAATCCTGACAAGAGACCTAAGGTATACATCTCCTTTATCAGGAGTGGTGAATCCTCTGTAGGCTATTCAAACACCTTCGATCACTTTGACTTATACCCAATCATCCCGGAGTTACACCTACTATGTAGATGGCTGCGAAGAAGTCAAAGTACAAGTCGCCATGATCAAGGTGACTTGAATACATCAAGTCTAAGAAATCTCACACTCAAGCTGCAATGAGATCTTCAACGACATATAGAATCATATGAAGTCTCATAGCATGCCACTCCAATGAACTAGTTACCATAACTAGCATCCACATGTTCACTCTCAGCATCCCTATGCTTCCATTTAGTTAGTACCGAAACTTGGATAAACTAAAGAGCATAACATGTGCTAGTCTCACAGAATTAATGATGTCCAATCTCCTCAATTCATCGACTAGGGATAGTTTCAATACTTGCATATTTACACATGATGAGATACCCACTAATTGTGATCCAATTACAATTTCTCTCATGCTATGCATCGTATTGTGGACTTCAGTATATGAGTTTAAGATCCAATCAAATACATAGATAATGTATACTCAAATAGTGAATTTTTATTAATAACTTCTAAGGCGATTGCCTTAGGACACCTCTCAATTACATCAAACTCCCACTTGGCCTACAACCAATTGCCTTGGTATTTAATACCATAAGCCTCTGTATGCCTCTCGAACTTTTCTTGGGGAAGAGGCTTTGTTAAGGGATCTGCTAGATTCCTATCAGTAGGAACTTTCTCTATTTGTATGTCTCTTCTACCAATGATCTCTCTGGTCAGATGGTAACGACGCAGTACGTGTTTGGATCGCTGATGAGACCGTGGTTCCTTCGCCTGTGCAATGGCGCCATTGTTGTCGCAGTAAACCAGTAATGCTTCAACAATGCTCGGAACTACTCCAAGTTCAGTAATGAACTTCTTGATCCAGACTGCCTCCTTTATTGCTTTAGAAGCTGCAATGTACTTTGCTTCTATAGTAGAATCAGCAACAGTATCTTGTTTGGAACTCTTCCAACTCACCGCACCTCCATTCAAGATGAATATGTATCCAGACTGAGATTTGGAATCATCCTTATCTATCAGGAAGCTGGCATCAGTATACCCGCTTACTACCATATCACCTCCTCCATATATCAAGAACAAATCCTTAGTCCTTCTCAAGTACTTAAGGATTGTCTTGACAGCTACCCAATGGTCCATACCAGGATCCGACTGGTATTTACTTGTAATGCTCAAAGCATATGATACATCGGGTCTCATACATAACATATCATACATGATCGATCCTATAACTGACACATATGGGATCTGACTCATGCGAATCCTCTCGTCTTCAGTGCACAAACACATAGACTTTGAAAGGTGAATCCCATGCCTCATGGAAATAAAACCTTTCTTGGATTCTTCCATGCTAAACCGTTTTAGCACTTTGTCTATGTATGTAGACTGCGAAAGACCAAACAACCGATTCGATCTATCTCTATAGATCTTAATCCCCAAAATATAGGTCGTTTCTCCCATGTCTTTCACGGAGAACATTTTGGACAACCAGACCTTGAATGTTTATAAAACAAGACTATCATTTCCTATAATTAATATGTCATCGACATACAATACTAGGAATACAACCGCACTTCCACTAACCTTTTTATACACATAAGGCTCCTCAGGATTTTGTGAGAAATCAAACTGTTTGATTACCTCATCAAAACAAATATTCCAACTCCTGGATGCTTGCTTCAATCCATAAATGGAACATTGAAGCTTGCATACTTTATTCCTATCAATGGATGTGAAACCCTCAGGTTGTATAATATATACATCCTCAGACAGGTTTCCATTAAGGAAAGTTGTTTTCACATCCATCTGTCATATCTCATAATCAAAATGAGCCACCATGGCTAGGAGTATCCGAATGGATTTAAGCATAGCTACTGGTGAAAAAGTTTCGTCATTGTCAACACCTTGCCTTTGACGATGATATTTTTCCACTAATCTAGCTTTATAGGTAATAATATTACCATCCATGTCAGTTTTCTTCTTGAAAACCCACTTGCACCCTATAGGCGTTATGCCTTCGGGTGGGTCTACCAAGTTCCAAACCTGGTTTTGATACATGGAATTCATTTTCTATTTCATGGCTATTAGCCATCTATCCCTGTTTGAACTATTCAGTGCCTCTTTGTAATTAGTAGGTTCTTCATCATTTATGAGCAACACGTCATTAGATTCACTTATGAGAAATCCATATCTCTCAGGAATCCTTCGTGTCCTACTAGATCTACAAGGAGGTTGTGTATTATCAAGTTCAGCTATTATCTCATTCGAATGAGTAATCAGCTATGGTTCTTGACTAGGCATCTCTTCTGTGTCTACCGGAGCCTCTTGAACTACACTTAGTTCAACCTCGCTCCCACTGTTTTTCTGTAAGAGAAACTCCTTCTCTAGGAATACAGCATGCCTTGAAACAAACACCTTTTGTTCCAAGGGATGATAGAATTGGTAACCCCTTATTTCCTTAGGGTAACCAATAAATAGACACTTATCAGACTTAGCCTCCAGCTTGTCTGATACTGTCCTCTTCATATAAGCAGGACAACCTCATATCTTCAAATAAGATAAATGAGGTTTTCTACTTTTCCATATCTCATATGGAGTAGTAGAGATTGCCTTAGTCGGAACTCTATTTAACAAGTAAACAACAGTCTCGAGTGCATAACTCCAAAAGGTATTTGGAAGACTTGTATGCTGCATCATTAACCTAACCATGTCCAACAAGGTTCGGTTTCGCCTTTCAGCCACACCATTATGTTGTGGCATGTAAGGTGGAGTCCTTTGGGACAAGATTCCATTGTCCCTTAGATAATCTTGAAACTCTTGGCTTAAGTATTCACCACCTCGATCCGATCGAAGTACTTTAATACTTTTACCAAGTTGTTTCTCTACTTCCTTTCTAAAATCTTTAAACCTTTCAAAGACTTCAGACTTGTATCTTAATAGATACAAAAATACCCATATCGTGAATAATCATCGATAAAGATAATGAAGTAGCTATAACCTCTTATGTCATGAGTTGACATTGTTTCGCATACATCGGTATATATAAGGCCCAATACCTCAACTGCTTGTTCACCCTTTCCTTTGAAAGGTAGTTTAGTCATCTTTCCTTTTAAGCATGAAACACATGTGTCTAATGAATCTTATTCATAAGACTCTAAAATGCCAAGCCTCTGCAGTTTGGACATGCATTCATTGCTTATATGGCCAAGACGACAATGTCATAATTGCGAGGTAAATTGATTATCTTACTTAGCGCGTTTGCTATTTGATTCGATATTGAATATCTCGTTGGATGTATCTAACGTGTAGATCCCATTATTTAATATCCCAGTAGCATAAAGAACACCATTTAACATAATGTAACAATAATTATTACTAAACGTCAAATGATAACCTTTCTTATTCAAACATGAAATAGAAACAATGTTCTTTATTAATGCAGGAATATAAAAACAATCATCCAACTCTAAGACTAGCCTTGTAGGAAGTCGCAACATATAAGTACCCTTGGCTACTGTAGTAACTTTTGCTCCATTGCCAACCTTTAGATCTGCTTCTCCCTTAACCAGTCTTCTTCTGTTCCTAAGCCCCTGTATGTCATTACATATATGTGAGCCACACCTGGTATCCAATACCCAAGTGCTAGAAGAAATAGTATGACATTCAATAACAAATATACCTGAAGTAGATTGGGCATCAGATACCTTCTTCTGCTTCAGTGACTCCAGATACTGCTTGCAGTTTCTCTTCCAATGTCCATCCTTGCCACAATGATGGCAGGTGCCCTTGGGAGTCATTTCTTCCTTCTTTGCCTTTTTCTTCCCTTTAGCTTTTATTTTTTTACTTCCTCTTAGAATCATTCTTTGAGGAGTCAACCAGCATCACCGCCTTCTGTTCCTTTGCAATAGATGACTCCACTATTTTGAGCATATTTGATCAATTCAAGAATCGTGGACTCAATCTTATTCATCTGATAGTCCATCACAAATTGTGAATAGCTACCAGTCAGATTGTGAAGAATTAAGTCGATACTTAATTCATGGTCCATGAAAAACCCTAATGATCCCAATCACTCAATATAGCTATTCAAGAATCTTTCTTTGAGGAGTCAAACAACATCACCGCCTTCTGTTCCTTTGCAATAGATGACTCCACTATTTTGAGCATATTTGATCAATTCAAGAATCGTGAACTCAATCTTATTCATCTGATAGTTCATCACAAATTGGGAATAGCTACCAGTCAGATTGTGAAGAATTAAGTCAATACTTAATTCATGGTCCATGAAAAACCCTAATGATCCCAATCACTCAATATAGCTATTCATCTTTAGCGCAAACTGCACTGCAGATGAACCCTCTTGCATCTTCGAGCGAAAGAGGAGCTAGGTGACCTCGAACCTTTCAGATCGTGCCTGCTCATCGAACAACTCTTGAAGATGGAAAACAATTGTATTAGCATCCATATGCTCATGTTTCTTTTGCAACTTAGGAGACATCGATGTTAGGATCTTTGTAACGGCTAGAGGGGGAGTGATTAGCCTTTCTTCGTTTCTACAAGCAAGTTAGCGGAAGCAATACAAATACGAATAAGAATACAAGTAAGACAACGATGAAAGCAATGCTAACACTCGATGTACGTGGTTCGGAGATGACACTCCTACTCCACGGCAATCTGTAAGGTGGATTAGTCCTAGCCAAGCTTCACTATATTCTCCTTTGGATGAACCAAGGTGGAGAAACCTTTCTTACAATGCTCTCCTCTTCTTTACAATGATGGATGATTAAGAACTAGAGAAGAGGAGGTTTTGAATTGCTAAAACACTTGGGAAAGCTTGGTGAGCACGAGGGTGTAGTTAGGAATGAGAGCACTAGCTTCACCAAGCTCCCCAAGGCCCCTTTTTATAGAAGAGGGGTTGTTTTTCCCGTTGGGCCTCGATCAGTCGACTGATGCTTTCCATCAGTCGACTGCCGCCGAAGCCAACGACTTCTGAACCGAGATCTCCGCGGAGATTCGTAGCCGCAATTTCCAATGGCCAGGTGATCAGTCGACTGATCCCTCCATCAGTCGACTGATGGAGCGATCAGTCGAGTGCGACTACATTCTGTGCTCATTTTTGCGTTGACACCGATCGCCATTGTTCGATCGATGGTAACATCATCGATCGACATCACAAAGCAATGATCGATGGTCAGAGTTTCAACCTGACTTAGTCGAGCACCTGACCAGTCGACTGATACATTGTATCAGTCGACTGATACTCATTAAGTGTGAGTAATTCACACTTGATTTTACACCCTAGACCTAGACTCAATCTTTTAGCTCCTCATTAAGCCTTGCACCTCCAGGATCCCTCCGAGTCCGTGACTTGTTCATCCTTTGCGCTTTGCTTCCAAGAACTTCCTTCGGTTTCGTCATGTCTTGGGTTGCCAAATGCTTGGACTTTACGCCGCCAAGACTACAAGCTTGGACTTATGCTGCCAAGATCTTACTTTGGACTTCCTCTGCCAAGGTTCACTTGGACTTTATGCTGCCAAGACTACAAACTTGGTCTTACGCTGCCAAGTCCATGCCTTGGACTTCCTTTGCCAAGATCATACTTGGTCTTCCTTTGCCAAGGTTCACTTGGACTTTACGCTGCCAATACTACAAGCTTGGTCTTATGCTGCCAAGTCCCTCCCTTGGACTTCCTTTGCCAAGATCATACTTGGACTTCTCTTTTACCAAGTCTTCATCCTTGGATTTTCCTGTCACTTACACATGTTCATAATTAGATCACAAAACATTGCCTAATTAGATGATTATCCAAACATCAAAACATATATAAATGCTTGGAGCATTGTTGCACTAACAATCTCCCCCTTTTTGATGTTTCGAAATTATTTAAGTTAGGTCTTTAAAGATACACAAATAATCATATTTTCAATATGAATTATAACTTAAACACTCCTTCTCCCCCTTTGACATACATCAAAAAGAGAAGGATGTAAACATGAAAGAATTAATGTGTTGGATCTTGGACTAAGGTATAATATTGAAATTAAGCTCCCCCTTAATCCAAGATATGCTTTATAATGTGTAAACAATATTTGAAGCAAAGCATAAAAAAAAAATTAGGTCCTAACTTTGCACCGACAATGGATTTTGGGGATGAAAAAGATATAATATATGAAACTCCCCCTAAAACACTGCATTAAACAGTCTTAAAACTTGTGTATACGCAATATTATCATACTATAGTTTTAGGATATCAAAGATACACTAAATATCATAAAATGGAGCTTTCTGATCGCTACCAAATCGAAATTTCAAATTTCAAATTTTCACCTCCAACTTCGTAAATGCGTTAGAAATTCTAGAAACCTCGAAAAATCATGAAATTTTGTGTACACATTTCTGAGATCATACTTTATTAAGGAAAAATAGTTTTAAAAATATATGTTCTCCAGATTTCAATATTGATACAAACTTGGAACCTAACAAAAGTTCTAAAGATTTTGCACACTTTGTATCACTTTTGTGTTCCACTTGAAAACTGTTTTTCAAAATATAATGAACATAGTTTAAAATATATAGTATTTGGAATTTCCAACCATGTTCTTAGAGCTATGTATTCATTACTTGAATACAAGCCTTCCCAATGATTGGTCCATAAGGTATTCATGTCTCTAGGTGTGTCATTGGCTCATAGTAATGCATCATAACAAGCATGATGAGCCTAGTACACCTTCCCTATCATCTCACATGTTTCTAAGTGTCTCAATACAAAAATCAAGGTTTCTTAAGGCTTTTGTGAGATGTATCAAGGTATAATGCTAACATATAAATATAGGATCATGCATACCTAGAATTTTACTCTACAAAGCACATACCAAGCTCTCTCCTTAATGATGAAAATTCGGTTTCGGGAAGAGCTTTGGTGAAGATATCGGCAAGGTTGGACTTAGATTCTACATAATTTAGTTCAATGTCCCCTCTTGCCACATGATCTCTTATGAAGTGATGTTTCACTTCAATGTGCTTGGTCCTAGAGTGATGTACCGGATTTTTGGTCAAGTTGATGGTACTCACATTATCACAATAAACTTTAATGTTAGAGTAGTGTAGCTCATAGTCCACAAGGGTATGCCTCATCCAAAGTAATTGAGCTACACAACCCCCCATAGCCACATATTTGGCTTCAGTGGTTGATAAGGCAACACAATGTTGCTTCCTACTACTCCAACTAACTAGGGAGGACCCAAGAAATTGGCATCCACCACTAGTACTCTTCCTATCCAATTTGCACTCGGCATAATCGGAATCGGTATAACCAAGCAATTCAAACGACCTAGTCCTAGGATACCAGAGTCCTACATTTAGGGTGCCTTTAATATATCTTAAAATTCTCTTAACGGCTACTAAATGTGATTCTTTGGCACAAGATTGGTATCTTTCACACATACCTACCGCAAATAAGATATCGGGTCTACTAGCGGTTAGGTATAGTAGGCTACCAATCATACTCCTATAAAGTTTAAGATCAATTGATTTACCTTCATGATCACTATCTATTCTAGTGCTAGTGGCCATAGGAGTGGTTACAATTTTGGAATTTTCCAAACCAAATTTCTTGATCATTTCATTTGCATATTTGGTTTGATAAATGTGAATCCCTTCATTGGTTTGCTTGACTTGTAAACCTAGGAAAAATGTAAGCTCTCCAACTAAACTCATTTCAAATTCATTTTCCATATTTTTTATAAAGTCTTGAAGAAGATCATCATTTGTTGACCCAAAAATGATGTCATCAACATATACTTGGGCTATGAATATATCCTTGAATGTTGACTTTATAAACAACGTTTGATCTACTTGGCCTCTTCTAAAATCCTTAGAAATTAAGAAAGATGACAATCTTTCATACCATGCCCGAGGAGCTTGTTTTAACCCATATAATGCTTTCCTAAGCTTACATACATGGTTTGGATAATCTATGTTCTCAAATCCAGGTGGTTGCTCTACATATACTTCCTCCTTAATATAACCATTTAAGAATGCCGATTTAACATCCATTTGGTAAAGTTTAAATCCCATATAGGAAGCATACCCTAAGAGAATTCTAATAGATTCTAACCTAGCAACCGGGGCATAAGTCTCATCATAGTCAAGCCCCTCAACTTGATTAAATCCCCTAGCAACCAACCTAGCCTTATTTCTAGTGATATTTCCTTGGTCATCTAGCTTATTCCTAAAGACCCATCTTGTAGTAATTATGGTGCTATCATTGGGTCTAGGTACTAATTCTCATACTTGACTTCTCTCAAATTGGGCCAATTCATCTTGCATTGCCAAAATCCAATCCGGATCATGTAATGCATCATTGATCGATTTGGGCTCAATTTGTGAAATAAGAGCTACTTGACTAGTAGGTCTATGAAATGACCTAGTTCTTACTCCTTGAGATAGATCTCCTACTACTTGGTCAAGTGGATGATCTTGATGAACTCTTAGGGTTCTAGAAGGGGTTTCAAATTGATCATTATTATCTTCTACCCTCCTTTCATCATCGGAATCTCCTCTTTCTCCCCCTTAATCATTACCCCTTATGGTCAAATTTTGAAGTTTTTGGGTAATGCCTTGATTATTGTCATTAATATCCTTATCAATGGAGGACTTTCTAGGGTAGGTACTAGTGGTTTCATCAAATTGAACATTAGAAGATTCCTCAATTCCTTGGGTTCTCTTATTGTAGACTCTATACCCTCTACTTGTGGATGAGTATCCAACTAGGATTCCCTCATCCGCTTTGGATTCAAATTTTCCTAAATTATCTTTGGTGTTTAAAATATAAACTTTACATCCAAAAACTTTGAAGTAATGAATTATGGGAGTAGTCCCATTCCATAACTCAAATGGTGTCTTTCCTAAAAACCTATGGATTTGAACCCTATTTTGGATATAGCAAGCGGTATTAACCGCTTCCGCCCACAAGTAGCTAGGTAGAGAATATGCATTAAGCATAGCCCTAGCCGCCTCTTGTAGGGCACAATTTCTCCTTTCCACCACCCCATTTTGTTGGGGTGTTCTAGGACAAGAGAACTCATGCTTGTACCCTTGCTCTAAATAAAATTGTGAAAATTTTGAGTTCTCAGATTCACCACCATGATCACTGTGGATCCGGTTGATTTTGAGACTCTTTTCATTTTCAACCCTTTTACTAAATCCTATGATTATTTCTAAGGTATCATCCTTATGTTTCATAAAGTAGACCCAAGTATACCTAGAAAAATCATCTATTATAACCAAACAATATTTGTTACCATTTAAAGATGGTGTACTATGGCAATCAAATAAGTCAAGATGCAATAATTCTAATGGTAAGGATGTACTAGTTAGGGTTTTACCTTTGTGTGATGCCTTTGTTTGTTTTCCTTCTTGGCAAGCATCACACATTTTGTTCTTGACATACTTGATCTTTGGTAACCCTTTGACCAACTCCATCTTGGCTACCTTGGCTATGTTTTTCATGTTGATGTGCCCCAATCTCCTATGCCATAGCCAACTTTCCTCTTCTTTTGCAACAAGACACTTAGTAGAAATGTTAGAAGCATATGAAAGATCAACATAATAGATATTTGATTTTCTCTATCCAACTAACATGAAATCATTTAATTCCTTGTGCCTAATCATGCATTTAGAGGATTCAAACAAGACATGATAGTTTGCATCACAAAGTTGACTAACACTTAATAAATTAAATTTCATATTTTCAACTAGTAAGACTTTGTGAATGACAATTTTAGGGGATACCTCAATTGTACCTCTACCTAATATCTTGAGTTTTCCACTATTCCCAAAGGACACCGCTCCCTTCTTCACATACTTAACTGTGGAGAACTTGCTCACATCCTCGGTCATATGTGTTGAGCAACCGCTATCCACAATCCACATACCTTGCTCTCCTACCTAAATCACATGAAAAACACAAGCTTTTGGTACCCAAACATTTGGACCGGTACCATTAAGTAAAAACTTCTTAGGTACCCATGCTTTCTTAACCTTTCCCTTAATGGTTGCTTTCCTATTAATCAATGAAATATAAGCAACTTCTTTTTCTTTTGGCTTATATCCTAAACCGGCCTTGTTGTAAACGACTCTTTGTCGACTAAGGATCATATCAAGACATTTTGAGCCATTTGAAAATTTTTCTAAACATGTTTTTAATTCACTAACCTCATCATTAAGTTTGTCATTTTCTTCCTTAAGCATGCAAGAATCGACATGTGAAGGTTTTTCATTCCTAATGGCCTTTAGTTCTACCTTCATGCTCTTAACCTTAGTTTTAGACTTATCTAGAGCTTCTTTAAGGTAGGCAATTGATTTATAGAGAAGCTTAACTTTGGGAGAGTTTATTACCTCATCGTCACTAGATGACGATTCATCACTTGAAGAGTCTTCTTGGCTTGATGTATCAGAATCATCTCCTAGGGCCATAAGTGCCACATGACGTGTGATGTGGCAAAGCTCATCATCGGAGGAGGAGTCTTCAACACTTGGTGTGTCCCATGTGGTTTGAGCTACCATAGCATTCTTCTTCTTCTTCTCCTTCTTGTCCTTCTTTTTCTTTTCTTTTTCCTCCTTCTTCTTTAGCTCCGAGCAATTTGGCTTTATGTGCCCCTTCTTGTTGCAAGCATGACAAATCACATTGTTATTGAAACTTGAATTACCACTAAACTTACCTTTTGAAGAATGAGACCCCTTCCTTGCTTCTCTACTCTTGAACTCCTTTGATTTCCTATAGAGCTTCTTGACAAAATTGGCCATCTCACTAGATGAGTCTTCATCACTACTTGAGTTATGCTCCGATTCGGATGATGATGATACTTCTTTTCTTTCCTTCTTCTTCTTTTCCTTCTTTTCAACAAATAGAGCTAAACCCTTTTCCTTAGAGGACATGTTAGTTTGCTCGTGTAATTCAAACTCACAAAATAATTCATCAATTTTAATTTGAGAAAGATCCCTAGTTACCTTAATGGCATCAACTATAGAAGTCCATAAAGAATTTCTAGGAAATGCTTGAAGTATGTATCTTACTAAGTCCCGGTTGTCAACTCGCTCACCTATGATGTGAAGTCCATTCACAATCTCCTTGAACCTTCCATTCATTTGGCTTACGGTTTCATGCATCTTCATTTGGAAGGCTTGAAGTTGTCCAATTAGTAGGTCCTTCTTGGCCCTCTTTGACTCCTTGGAACCTTCATTTAGCTCAATCAGCTTTTCCCATAACTCCTTGGCGGATTCGAAAGGCCCCACCTTGTTGAGTTGTTCCATTGTAATGCCGCATTGGATGGTGAGTACTGCCTTGGCATTTGATTCGAACTTCCGGTTTATTTCCCTCGTCCAATCCTTGCTCGGAATAGGGTTTCCATGTTCATCCACCGATTCCTCGAAGCCATATACAATACTATGCCAAATTTCAATGTTACTCATAAGATAATACTTCATACTACCTTTCCAATACACAAAATGACTCTCATCGAAGAGTGGTGGCTTGGCGGTGCTATATCCCTCTTGAAGAGCCATTGATGCCTTGGTTGATGGTGAGATCTTCCAAGCTATCCGGGCTCTGATACCACTTGTTAGGATCTTTGTAACGGCTAGAGGGGGGGGGGTGATTAGCCTTTCTTCGTTTCTACAAGCAAGTTAGCGGAAGCAATATAAATACGAATAAGAATACAAGTAAGACAACGATGAAAGCAATGCTAACACTCGATGTACGTGGTTCGGAGATGACACTCCTACTCCACGGCAATCCGTAAGGTGGATTAGTCCTAGCCAAGCTTCACTATATTCTCCTTTGGATGAACCAAGGTGGAGAAACCATTCTTACAATGCTCTCCTCTTCTTTACAATGATGGATGATTAAGAACTAGAGAAGAGGAGGTTTTGAATTGCTAAAACACTTGGGAAAGCTTGGTGAGCACGAGGGTGTAGTTAAGAATGAGAGCACTAGCTTCACCAAGCTCCCCAAGGCCCCTTTTTATAGAAGAGGGGCTGTTTTTCTCGTTGGGCCTCGATCAATCGACTGATGCTTTCCATCAGTCGACTGCCGCCGAAGCCAACGGCTTCTGAACCGAGATCTCCTCGGAGATTCGTAGCCACAATTTCCAATGGCGGGTGATCACCGATCCGATCCTCCATCACCGATCGATGGAGCGATCATCAGTGATCGCAGCCGATCGAGCGACTACATTCGTGCTCGTTTTGCGTTGATCACCAATCGCCACCGCTGGCCGATCGATGGTAACATCGATCGATCATCGCCAAAGCGATCGATCGATGGTCAGGGTTTCAACCTGACTTAGTCGAGCACCTGACCAGTCGACTGATACATTGTATCAGTCGATTGATACTCATTAAGTGTGAGTAATTCACACTTGATTTTACACCCTAGACCTAGACTCAATCTTCTAGCTCCTCATTAAGCCTTGCGCCTCCAGGATCCCTCCGAGTCCGTGACTTGTTCATCCTTTGCGCTTTGCTTCCAAGAACTTCCTTCAGTTTCGTCATGTCTTGGGTTGCCAAATGCTTGGACTTTACGCTGCCAAGACTACAAGCTTAGACTTATGCTGCCAAGATCTTACTTTGGACTTCCTCTGCCAAGGTTCACTTGGACTTTATGCTGCCAAGACTACAAACTTGGTCTTACGCTGCCAAGTCCATCCCTTGGACTTCCTTTGCCAAGATCATACTTGGTCTTCCTTTGCCAAGGTTCTCTTGGACTTTACGCTGCCAATACTACAAGCTTGGTCTTATGCTGCCAAGTCCGTCCCTTGGACTTCCTTTGCCAAGATCATACTTGGACTTCTCTTTTACCAAGTCTTCATCCTTGGATTTTCCTGTCACTTACACATGTTCATAATTAGATCACAAAACATTGCCTAATTAGATGATTATCCAAACATCAAAACATATATAAATGCTTGGAGCATTGTTGCACCAACAATCGACGCTAGCATAATGCAGCTCGCCATCTCAGAGTCAACAACATGTTTCTGGTAGGCCAACTTTTGGTCACTAGATGTATTGTATGTAGGAGGTTTGGGAAGAACCTCTTCAAGGACATAAGCTAGCTTTTCAGCCTTGAGAACAATTCTCAGGTTGCGAAGCCAGTCTAAGAAGTTTGACCCAGTCAATTTGTTGTTGTCCAAAATCGAACGTAAATTAATGGAGGTCGATATGCTGTTCTAATTAGTACCTAGACATACAAAAAAAGGTGTATAAGAGAGATGAATTAATAGTAATGTAAACAATTTACATTAACAAGACACTCCCACTATTTTATCAAATTCAATAGCCCTCACTTTGAATTCGAGAGATGGTAGGTGATCTCTTAGTGGGTTGATATCCATTATGACTAAGAACAACCTTGGAGAGAGTCCAACAAGTCATTCATAGTCATAATATTAGATATCAACAGTACCCATTATATATCAAATATATAACTATCACTTTATGCTATCAACTAATTGAATGTTCACATATACATTAGGTTGTTAACTCATTAGCATATATACATCCAATGCATATAACCTAATTGCACCTCTGTCCACATTGACCTTGGAGAGAGTCCAACAAATCAACGCTTTCAGTTATGGCCGACCCATTAATTGTGAGATAGAATTTAAATGATTTAAACACATCTAATTTACAAGCCAGACTTGAAGAGAGTCTAACAACCCAAACTTGAAATTGACCTCTGGTCCTTACCATTTAAAATAAACATTGAATCTCGTATGATTGAACATGCTCGATGTCATGGCAGGCTTGGAGAGAGTCCAACAACCCAAACACGAAAAAGAACTCTAGTTCAACCATATTAATGGAAGGTGTTAGCCCTAATATTTGCACGAGGGATTTCAGGTTATTATAAGTCTCATCTATAAAAGGAAATAAACCTAAATATGGAAAAACCAAGGTCACATTAGGAAATAAATTTCCCGATATGAACGCGAGTCTATGCTTAGGCTCTAATGATGCGGCCAACACCTTCGGTGTCTCCAGGCGCATCCTTGGTATTTTCTTTTAGGTTACAACATATCCTATATGTAAAATCAAGCATACTCTAATCTATCATATAGATAAACATGACACAAGTATATTAAAACATCAAACATGTTTTAAATATTCTCCTACAACATGCAATCTATGCCAAACAAACAAGGTGGCTCTAATACCACTTGTTGAAGATTCCAGGATCTTGCGCAGTGGAATAACCAAATAAAAAATGATTTTTATTACATCCCAGACATCCCCTGGGGGCCAGGAAAACTTATTTTGGCATAATCACATGAAAAGTATGCAAGGAGAAGGAGAAGTTATACCTTTGGGATTCTTTTGAATCCGTCGAAACCAAAAGCAAGACCAATGGGTCATGCCTCTATCAGTATCCACGCCGAGAACACCTGAGACAACTCCTAAAGCAACAAGTCTTTGTCTCTGATTGGTGCTAACCAATCGGAGGAGACAAAGGAAGAGGAGAGAGGAAGGAGCAACGATGGCTACCAAGGGAGAAAATCTAAACAAAAACCTTAGCCAAAGATTATCAAGGGATATATTTATATATCTCTTGATTAAGTCATCTTATGAGGCTTAAACATAACATATCTTACCATAATTATCCCATAATTAAGGTAAGAACAACCCAGGAAATCTCAATAAAGAGAAATTTTTAAAATCAGTGGAGACGCGACACGACCGTGTGGATTCACACGGCCTGGCCGTGTGGATTCACATGACCGTGTGTTTTCACATGGCTTGGTCGTGTGTCATTCTGGGTGCAGCCCAAACTTTGTCCATTTTGAGCCAGAGCCAGGCACGACCCGTGCCAGGTTAGGCATGGCCTGTGAGGCTCTGTATGGTCAATTTGATTTAGTTTAAGTGCGATATAGTCGTGCAAAGTCCAACAAAACCATAGGAGTTTCCATATCCTCTGTTTCGCACTCCTTTGGTCTGGTCCAACCAGACATATCCTCTCTCAAAGAGAATCTCATTCTCAGACTTGTTTTACATCTCGAGATCACCCGTAGTGCATGTGACCCAATAGGTTCCCGGTTATGTTGGCCATTCATAATTAACCCCTTAATTATGAATAGATCATGAGTGGCACCTAGCAGTACATCATGACCCCCAATTGATTGGAAAGTCTAAATCGACTTTAGAACATTTTTTGAACCCTTCAACAACTTCAGTTGTTCGTGCCTTGTTCCTTTCACTCATCCTATACCCACTTGGTTTAGAACATGGTCTCTGTGTTCGTCCCCACTAGGCTGACTATGTCACACCTAGCCCAAGTTAATTTTTTTGTCCTGTGGATTTAAGTTACTCCTACATGTTTCCAAGAAGACCATATTCTTAACATGTTTTCTCTGGCCAGAGACTTCTGAATAACAATCCTGACAAGAGGCCTAAGGTATATTTCTCCTTTATCAGGAGTAGTGAATCCTTTGTAGGCTATTCAAACACCTTCGATCACTTTGACTTATACCCAATTATCCCGGAGTTACACCTACTATGTAGATGGCTGCGAAAAAGTCAAAGTATAAGTCGCCATGATCAAGGTGACTTGAATACCTCAAGTCTAAGGAAGCTCGCACTCAAGCTGCAATGAGATCTTCAATGACATATAGAACTATATGAAGTCTTATAGCAGGCCACTCCAATGAACTAGTTACCATAACTAGCATCCACATGTTCACTCTCAGCATCTCTATGCTTCCATTCAGTGAGTACCGAATGCTTGGATAAACCAAGGAGCATAACATGTGCTAGTCTCACAGAATTGATGATGTCCAATTGAAGGTCGAAGCTTTGCATCCGCTCGCTGGTCGCCGTGCATGGAGATCCAATCTACGTCCCCGGATTAAAAAAATTAATCCTTGACAAAGATGGATTACCCAAGCAATCCATCCATCATCATGCTATTCGATTAGAGTGGTCGCTTGAACAAACTTGTTGTTCAAGCATCCTAACTCTTTACCCCGATTAGCCGCGGAATATATGATGTACAGATCATGGATTTTTGTGTTTATCTTTGGGGTCCAAGTAAATTAACCACATGCATGATACAAAAGAACTAAATCAAAACAAACAAGATTATATCTCTCGTTTACCTCTTGATCTTCTATTGTATGACCTATCCTCCTCTTGACGCTTGTGTGGGCAACGATCCTCCAAGAGTTGAAGCCTCCTAGATCACGTTCTTCCCTTCCTTGCTCGCTCCAAACAAAGGGAAGATTACCAAACACTTCTTCTCCTATCTAGAGCCAACCACCAACCTCCTAGCTAGGTTGTTGCCGCTGGCCAAGGAGAGGAAGAAGGAATAGTGGCGTCGACCCTTTCTAATGGAGAAGGAACCGCCGGCCAAAGGAGGAGGGTGAAGGGCTCTGACCAAGTGAGGAAGAAGAAGAGGGGCGCCGACTAGACCTTAGGAAGAGAGGAAAAACAAAACCTTAACTCTTCCACTTGTTGCCGCCCAAAGCTTCTCCAAACCCTAGCCGCCCTAGCCTTAGAAGCAAACCCTAGAATTCCAAATCTTTTTTTTTCGCCACCCAAGCCAAGCCTCCTATATTTATAGATTTCACCCAAGCCTCCTTTTAATCGTGTCCATTTGATCTAGGCTTCATGAGGATTTTAATAGGCTACAATAGGGACCATGAGGAGGAGTTGGATCTTGGCCACCTAATGGATCTGGCCCACATAAAATCCGATCCATTAATGATAATCCATTCCACTAGAGGATTATCATTGATTTACCTCACCAACCCCCATAATTAAATATGGGCTCCATATATTAATTGTACAAATGTTTCTCCGTGTTTAATATATCGAATGTCCGTTAATTAATTAATTTATTGACAATTAATTAATTAACATCTAACACCATGAGTAGTACCACTCAACCTTATCATCATGCTGGACCAAGTCCACTTGCAGGATTTACATTATGATCCTTATGAGCTCCTCAAGGGGACATCATCATCCTAATATATAAGACACGGTTTCCTCCTATAATCAATGACATACCATGTGAATAATATTATTTCCTAACTTACCGAGCCTATCGATTTAATCCATAAATCTCGCCCATTGGTAAATCAAAGAAATAAATATTAAGTACATGTGCCCGTTATTCTATCGGGATTAAGAGCATGTACACCATAATATCTAAGGTCTGATTCAATTATATAGTCAGCAATAAATTGAATTATCTCTAAGTCGGTCCTGCTCAATACACACAAAGTGTACTAGTGCAATTCTATGGTCAAGATAAACCAATACCAAATTACACTACAACCATGTCAATGATTTGTCAAAAACCATCTCGGTTGTGAGCCTCTACTTATACTCTACAAGGAACTGATAACATCTTCTGTGTGACACCATACACCATGTTATCTACAATGTAATGTATCAGACAATATGCATAACCATAAATATGCAAACAATGATCATGTGATTCTTATTTCAAAAATAAAGATGTTCATAAAAAGGATAGGCTTTCAGTATACATCCCAACAATCTCCCACTTATACTAAAAGACTATACTGCCATCTGACTGCCATACATCTGATTCTCATTCTCTCCACATGCCTATCAAAAGCTCTCGCTAGAAGGGCCTTAGTGAATGGATCTATCAGGTTATCCTCTGATGCAATCCTAGCGACAGCAACTTCTACCTACTTTACGATCTCTCGTATCAGGTGGTACTTGCGCTCTATGTGTTTACTTGCCTTATAGGCTCGTGGTTTCTTCGAGTTTGCAACTGCACCACTATTATCACAATAAATTGTGATAGTTCTAAGCAAACCAGGAATCACATCCAAGTCCATCAAGAAGTTCCTGAGCCATACAACTTCTTTGGCTACCTCAGAGGTGCCACATACTCAACTTCCATGGTGGAGTGCACGCATTTATGCTTGACACTCCTCCATACAATGGCTCCACCTCCCAAAGTAAACACAAAACCCAAGTAGACTTGTTATCCCTATTTGATTGAAGTCAAAACTGTAACCCAGAGAGTAATTGATCCGTCTGCATATACCAAAGATATAATTCCTAGTCATTCTCGTGTACTTCAATATATGCTTTACCGCAATTCAATGTCCCTATCTCGATTACTCGATATTCGCTAACCATGCCAATGACAAAGCATATATCAGGCCTCGTACATAACATAGCATACATGAGACTTCCTACTGCCGAAGCATAAGGAACCACCTTCATCTCCTCTATCTCCTTTGATGTTCTAGGATACATCTCTTTAGATAAAGGTACTCCATGCCAAAAAGATAGAAAACCTTTCTTGGAGTTATGCATGTCAAAACAAGCCAAAATAGTGTCTATGTATGAAGCTTGAGATAAGCACAACATCCTTTTCCTGCGATCTCTTATAACCTTGATCCCAAATATGTGTCCCACTCCTTCATATCAAATGCTTTGGACAACCATACCCTTACGTCTGATAACACTTTGACATTCTTACCAATTAACAAAATATCATCTACGTATGTACAAGAAATACCACTACGTTTCCATCACATCTCTTGTATACATAAGATTCATCTGGACTTTGAATAAATCCGTAAGACTGGATTACCTCATCAAAGCGGATGTTCCAAGATCTCGAAGCTTGCACACAAGATGTTTTTTGCCCTTTGCAATGAATCCCTCTGGTTGCTTCATATAGATGTTTTCCTCAAGACTTCTATTAAAGAAAGTTGTATTGACATCCATCTGCCACACCTCATAATCCATATGAGCAGCAATAGATAAGAGAATCCGGATAGACTTAAGCATGACTACCAGCAAAAAAGTCTCCTCATAATCGATACCCTCTTTCTGAGTATACCCTTTCGCAACAAACCTTGCTTTGAAGTGTTGGGTTTCCGGCACCGCGACGTGTGTGTGTTCGATCATGTTTCGTAAACATGAGCACAGCGGAAGCAATAAAAATAATAAATACTCCTATTTATTACAACACACACACACACGCATGCTATTACAACAAGTGTAGACATAACCGTAAATTAAAATTTGCAATACAAGGAAATTAAACTACGTTATACCTTCCGTATGACGTGTAGCGGGAACGGCATCAACCGGAACGATCCTCGTAAGAATCGTCTCTATCCGTATCCACGCCGAGCTCCTCGGGATGACTTCGCTAAGTCACGAGCTTCGTCTTCGTACGGGTTACTAGCCTCGTGTTGAAGACGACGTGATCGAGAGATGATCACGATCCGAATCCAAATTCGGATCCAAAACGAGTTCTCAAAACTCGCTTCTCCGGAGAGGTATTCGTCAACCGTTTGACGAATCCTTCGTCCTCCACCTCAGAGGATTACCGGAGATCAAATCCCCGGTATGTTAGCCGCTGTCGGAGCACTAACCGTCGTCCAAACGACGCTCCGACGAGAGGAGAAGAAGCTGTCCAGAAAACTGGACAGCTTGGTGGAGGAGATAGGCGCCGGCCAACAAAGGAAGCCAAGTGCTTACCTTGATGCCAAACCTAAGGAGGATCGCCGGAACTCTTCCGGCAGCAGCTCGACGCCGGCGAGGAGGAAGGAAGCCGCCTTCTGGACGCCGGTTGGAGGAGCTGTGGGCTGGGCGGCAACACAAGCTGGGCGGCAACTTCACCAAGGAGGTTGGCGGCAACTCTTGATGTTGGGCGGCCAAAAATAGATTAGGTTTAGGGTTAGGGTTTAATCCCTATTTTATAGAGAACTAATTCTCTTAATGGTTAATGGATCATATCCATAAAGCCCGTTAACCCGCTCCATTAAGATAAGTTAAAATAAACCAAACCATGATGGTTTATTTTAAGTCAAAACGAACCGAACCAACCTTTGGTTCATTCGTTTAATATAAACCAAACCCTTTGGTTTATTCTCATCCATTGGATTAGGACCAAACCATTTTGGTCCATCCATTATGTCTTCATAAGACACTGCCCATCCACGCTTCCATTGCGACTGAAACAATTTCATGCTCGCTTTATGTTTGGTCCAACCAAACATAGTTTCTCTCGGTCTGAGAATCCCAGTCTCAAGCTCGTTTTAAATCCTTTGGATTACACTCGTTGTGCGTGTGACCAAATAGGTTCTCGGTTTATGTTGGCCGTCTATAATTAACCATTAATTATAGAACGATCATGAGTGGCACCTAGTAGTACATCATGATCCCCAATTAACCGAAAAGATCAACGGTTGATCCGTAACTATTTCAAACCCAAACAGATAATCTCTCATTCCTTTTATAATAACTCATCATTAAAAGAAATAGAATATCCATCCAAAAATAATTTAGAAACTAAAATTAAATTCTTTCTAAATGAAGGTACATAAAAGCAATTTCTCAGAACCAAAGTTTTATTCCTATCAAAAGATAAATAAACATCTCCCATTGCGATAGTCGCCACCTTTGTAGCATTGCTCATGTAGACGGTAATCTCCCCCTCAGCTAGTCGTTTGGTTTCCTGGAACCCCTGCAAAGAACTGCAGACATGATCAGTGGCTCCCGTATCTACGCACCAGGTATCGGTAGATAACACCGCTAAATATGTTTCAATGATTAAACCAAAAGATATACCTTTGTTCTACTTTCAGTTGGGGCAGTCCTTCTTCCAATGTCCAGTATGCTTGCAAGTGAAGCACTTGCCTTTTGGCTTCTTCACTCCTCCCTGAGATCCTCCCGCCACCTTTGCTCCACCTTGTTTCTTCTTTTTCTTGCCTTTCGGCCTAGAAGTTGAAACCTTCTGAGCAACCATGGCCTGAGCCTGAGCACTCTGACGAAAAAGCCTCTCTGCTACCTGGAGTTTTGCTAGAAGCTCTGTCAATGAATACAACCTCTTATTCATGTTGTAGTTTAGGCGAAACTGCTCAAAACTCCTAGGTAGAGATTGGATAATGATATCGACCTGGGTTTCCCCATCGATCTCATCTCCAAGGACTTCCAGCTCATTCAAATGAGCCATTATCTTAAGAACATGATCCCTCACGGGTGTTCCCTCAACCATGGTGGTGGTCGTCATCAAGTTTCTCATGGCTTCCTACCTAGCAGTTTGATTCTGGTGTCCGAAAAATTCCTTGAGATTGAGCATCATGTCATAAGCAGTAGACATAGTCTGATGTTGATGTTGCAATACATTTGACATAGAAGCCAAAATGTAACACCGTGCTATCTCATCAGCCTTGATTCACTTCTTATAACTCTCTTTCTCCTTTTCTCCAGAATCATCCACAGGCATAGGAGGACACTCTTCGAGAAGTACATACTTGTACTCCTCAACAGTCAAGACTATATCCAGATTCCTTTTCTAACCCACATAGTTAGGTCCAGTAAGTTTATTTTCCTTTTTGGGGGGGGGGATTTTATTTTCGCTTAGTATCACAAAAAGTAGATTGAAAGTCATTTTTGAAAAACCTAAGAATCACATAGATCAAAACATTAGATTTCAAAAATTTATTGATTCCTCAAAATAATAAATTTTTTAAAAATCAACCAATACCTCAAAACACCAAGAATATCATATGCCACGATAGTGTGGATGTATACGAATTCTACATTTGCAAGAGGAGGTTTTACCCATTAATTTTATTATCTTGTCAACCTTACTTTTTAAAAAATAAAATTAATAGTTGGTTCCTCTTCAGCCGTATGAATAAAAGTAGTGACTCCGATGGAGAGGATACTTTTATTTGCATCTAAGTGTTCACCATTACTTGGTACCAAGGCAATTATCTCAGATTATGTGTCTTCCGATGGGGAAGAACATACAGAAATAATTTTCTATAACTATATTTGACCTAGTGATCTGCAAAACAAACTCATCCGATGGGGAGGAAGGCACTCAGAGCCAACGCACAAGTTTGTTTGCATCACATGTCAAATTGTAATGGAGGCCATGGGAATTTAAAAAATATCCCTCTCCCACTTAGTAATTTAAAATGAGGAATTTTCCAAGCACACAATATGCATATCAAACAAGAAGCAATAAATATGAAAAAATATTTTCCAACTATTATGACTTTTGTTTTCCAATATGCCTCCCGTCGTGTCGTCATCTCGTCCGCTCCTCCATACACCATGTACGAGCCATCCGGAGATTCAAGCTGAGAATAATTATTTTAATTTACATCCATCGATCCTATACTCCACAAAGGAGTGTACATGAAATCTAGATCGAAAGTAAACTAAAATAAAAGAGTGGCTAAATAATGTCGTACTTAATTACAAAAATTAAATACTAGCCTCGTCAACCCCGAGGATTCAAATAATATTAAAATTACACACATACAATCACATACACACACATATGACCATAATAGTTGGATCTTATGCCTGCAACTAAAAAGTTAGCCTACACACATCCTACTATTATTCGGCACACATAATATATGATAAGTGCATAAAAGTAACCGAATCCTAAACATACAAAACTGGAAATCGTGGCTCTGATACCACTTCTTGAAGGTCAAAGCTTCGCTTTTCGCTTCGCCTTGGTCGCTTGTGCATGGAGATCCTATTTACATCCACGGATTAAAAAAATTAATCCTTGACGAAGAGGGATTACCCAAGCAACCGATCCATCATCGTGTTATTCGATTAGAGTGGTCGCTTGAACAAACTTATTGTTCAAGCATCCTAACTCTTTACCTCGATTAGCCGCGGAATAGATGATGTACGGATCACCAATTTTTGTGTTTATCTTCGGGGTCCAAGTAAATTAACCACATGCATGATACAAAAGAACTAAATCAAAACAAACAAGATTATACCTCTCGTTTACCTCTTGATCTTCTATTGTATGACCTATCCTCCTCTTGGACATTGTGTGGGCAACGATCCTTCAAGAGTTGAAGCCTCCTAGATCATGTTCTTCCCTTTATTGCTCGCTCTGAACAAAGGCAAGATTACCAAACACTTCTTCTCCTATCTAAAGCCGACCACCAAGCTCCTAGCTAGGTTGTTGCCGCTGGGCAAGGAGAGGAAGAAGGAAGAGTGGCGCTGGCCCTTTCCAATGGAGAAGGAACTGCCGGCCAAAGGAAAAGGGTGAAGGGCTCCAACCAAGTGAGGAAGAAGAAGAGGGGTGCCGGCTAGACCTTAGGAAGAGAGGGAAAACAAAAACTTAACTCTTCCACTTGTTGTCACCCAAAGCTTCTCCAAATCCTAGCCGCCCTAGCCTTAGAAGCAAACCTAGAATTCCAAATCTTTTTTTTTTCCGCCCAAGCCAAGCCTCCTATATTTATAGATTTTGCCCAAGCCTCCTTTTAATCGTGTCCGTTGAATCTAGGCTTTATGAGGGTTTTAATAGACTACAATAGGGACCATGAGGAGGAGTTGGATCTTGGCCACCCAATGGATCCGACCCACACTAAATCCGATCCATTAATGATATTTCATTCCACTAGAGAATTATCATTGATCTACCTCACCAACCCCCATAATTAAATATGGGCTCCATATATTAATTGTACAAATGTCTCCCCGTGTTTAAGATATCGAATGTCCATTAATTAATTAATATAGTGATAATTAATTAATCAACATCTAACTCCATGAGTAGTACCACTCAACCTTATCATCATGCTGGACCAAGTCCACCTGCAAGATTTACATGATGATCCTTATGAGCTCCTCAAGGGGACATTATCATCCTAATATATAGGACACGGTTTCCTCCTATAATCAACGACACACTATGTAAATAATATTATTTTTCAACTTACCAAGCCTATCGATTTAATCCATAAATATCGCCCGTTGGTAAATCAAAGAAATAAATATCAAGTACATGTGCCCATTATTATATCAGAATTAAGAGCATGTACACCATAATATCCGAGGTATGATTCAATTATGTAGTCAACAATAAATTGAATCACCTCTAAGTCGGTCCTGCTCAATACACACAAAGTGTACTAGTGTAATTCTATGGTCAAGATAAATCAATACCAAATACACTACAACCATGCCAATGGTTTGTCCAAAATCATCTCGGGTGTGAGCCTCTACTTATACTCTACAAGGAACTAATAACATGATCTTCTGTGTGACACTACACACCATGTTGTCTACAATGTAATGTATCAGACAATATGCATAACCATAAATATGCAAACAATGATCATGTGATTCTTATTTCAAAAATAAAGATGTTCATACAAAGGATAGACTTTCAGTATACATACCAACACCAATCTCATCAATTCATCGACTAGGGATAGTTTCAATACTTGTATATTTACACATGATGAGATACCCACTAATTGTGATCCAATCACAATTTCTCTCATGCTATGCATCGTATTGTGGACTTCAGTATATGAGTTTAAGATCCAATCACATACATAGATAATGTATACTCAAATAGTGAATTTTTATTAATAACTTCTAAGGTGATTGCCTTAGGACACCTCTCAATTACATCAGTAATTGCATGAAACTTGGCTTGAAGGAATAGTAAAAGATCCAATCAAGCCATCAAGGGGATTAACACTAATGGCCGACAAAGGAAAGAAGAAGAAGGAGACTCCACCATCCTCATCCGATGAATCATCTTCCTCATCAATGGATAGAAATGAGGAGGCCTACATGGTAAGAAAGGTGAGACGTACTCTTAAGAGTTTTAGATTTAACAAGTCTCATGATAGGAGAAGGCCAAGGAAGAAGATTATTTGCTATAATTGCCAAGGAGAGGGACACATGAGGGATGAGTGTCCCTTGTTAAAAGCAAAGGAAGAAAAGAAGAAGGAAAAGAAGAAAGGAAGCAAGAAGAAGGATGAAAAGAAATCAAAAGAAAAAGGAAAGGGCAAAGCGCATAATTTGAAGGCCACATGGGATGATCAATCCTCATCGGAGGAAGAAGAAGCATTCACAAGCCTCGCACTAATGGCGATAAATGACTTGGACTCCACCTCATCTAAAATAGAAGAAGCAAGCTCAAGTGAGGAGGAGAGCTCGAGTAAAGAGGAGCTTCATCATCATCATCATCACAATCGGAAGGGATTGGGTAAGTAAGGTAAATAAAATTCCTCCCATGATGTTGTTTCTATGATTACTAGTCTAACTAGGGATTTGTTTAGGGCTAAAAGAAAAATAAATGCATGTTTAATGAAATTAAAGCCCTAGAAGAGAAATTGAAAAATGCATGCTCACATGTTAATGATATTTCTTCTAGTGTTAATGATGCATGCTTAGTTGAAGAAAACAAGGCTTTAAAGGAAAAGGTAGAATATTTAACTATGGCCCTAGAAAAATTCACAATTGGCTCCAATACCCTAAATATGATCATTGGGAATCAAAGGGCTAGTTTCAACAAGAAGGACCTAGGATATAAGGGAGCCAAAAATGAAAAAGCTTACCATTGCTTAATTGCTAGAGGACAATCAAAGACAACAATGGTAGCTAGAAAATGGATCCCAAAGGAGTACTTGGTGAATCCTATTGGAAAGAATTTATATTGGATTTCTAAGTCAATCCTCAAGGGTTAGAGAAATCTAGGATAGTCAACCACACTTGATCTTATTTCATATCTTATTAAATGGTTGACTTATGATGATGTGGGTAGTTGACTTGTGGTTGGGTGTAATATATGACTTATGTGATTCATGATTATAATGTGCAATTAGTGATAATGCTTGATTTATGATCATGATATGCAATTAGGATCATGTTTGTGTTATGATCATGTTGGTTGTTTTAGGATAATACTTAACCTTGGTAGAAATTGCATGAAATTTATGGTCAAGTATAAATACCTTAGTCACATCTCACATTCACCATAAGGCTAACTTGATTGAAAAACATAGCATGGGTGAGATGTCAGGTTGATACAAGTAATTCACTAATGCTTATGACATTTAGATGGGTCATTAGGTGTATCATAACATAGAGCAATCATAGACCAACTATGGGAAAAAAAAGCTTAATCAATGGACATATTGCCCATAGATCATAGTTGGATATTTTAAATGTTTTAAAACCATTTCATATTTCAAAAACTGAGAGTTCATGTTTTGAAAAGTTTCTAAGGCAAAACTAGCTTTCAAGTTGATACAAAATTGAGACATTTTACACCTTTTGAGTTTTTGCCTAAATTTCGAAAATAGAATGAATTTTCATCATGAAAAATTATTTTTCCTCGATAGAGGGACTTATGAGAAATATGTTTCCCGAATTTCATGATTTTTTAAATTTTCTATAAATTTTAATGTATTTCTGAACTTGAGTTCGGAAATCAGAAAGGCTGGTTTTTAGGTGCTAGTCAACTGATAGTCTGAACTAGTCGACTGATGGAACTATGCATGAGCACAGTAGTCTGATTTCTGGGGTTTCAGACAGTTTTTGGTATTTTTCTTCCATTAGACTTTGTTGTCATGTTTTATAACATATGTTGGATGCTTTTGATGGTGTCAAAAGGGGAGAAATGTGAGAGTTTAAGTTAATCATGCTAGGGGGAGAATTAGCATGTGTTAAGAGGGAGTGTTTGATACTCATATTTGTTTTACATGCTTTCTTGCCTTATGTATTTGGTTAATGTTTTACCTAACTTAAACATATTGTCACACATCAAAAAGGGGGAGATTGTTAGGGCAATCAACCCAAGTATGATATGGTTTTGATGTGTGTGGCAAAGGTTTAAGTTAAGATGTTTATGGATTTGATATGTGTGTTTAAGTTGTACAGGACTTAGTAAATCACACATGAGGTAGCTTGATGATAGCATTGGTAAGTTCACCATCTCATGGCTTGGGTCCTTGAGTCGGTGAAGGATGGCATTACGGAAGCCGTGCGCTTGGTGCATCCAAGGGATCACTGGACGAGGAGCATTGGAGTGAAGCCAAAGGAAGTAGACTTCAGGGCGAGATGCGAAAAATGACATTGCGAAGTCGTGCGCTTGGTGCATCCGAGGGACGTAGTCGGACGAAGAGAGCTTCGGTGAGGGACTCCAAGGGAGATGAGAGATTGAGCGAATTGTAACGATAGCTCATAGGTGAACTTGGCCGAATGGCTAAGTCAAGAGTCAGATGCTCAAACTTGTGTTTGAGGTTTTACTCGACATTTGGGTAAGTCTGATGCTCAAATATGAGTTTGAGGTTTCTACCCGACGAATGGAAGTGTCGGATGCTCAAACAAGTGGTTTGAGGTTTACCCGATCGTCATATGCTCAAATAAGTATTTTGTTTGAGGTTTTACCTGACACCAGTTGACTGATATAGATATCAGTCGACTACTCTGAGTCGATGGCACTCTACTGGTGCTCGATCGGTGTTCGACTGATGGTCTTCTAGCCTAGCCGTCGACTGCTAGGATTTAGCAGTCGACTGTTGCATCATCAATCAACTGCCAAGGGATGACAGTCGACTGATGAAGGTGATCACGAGCACAGAGGGTTTGAAAGTCAACTGATCGCCTGATCACTTGACTGATGGCTCTATCAGTCGACTGATAGGGATGATCAGTCGACTGATGAGGGAGCCATTGGATTAGGTCGTTGTGAGGCAACGACTACAACATCAGTCGACTGATGACATGCATCAGTTGACTGATCTCCCTGGTGAGTGGGATGCACCGACAACAACAGGACATTCTAGCGATTCTCCGCCCTCTTGCACCCGGACATCCGCCTCCTCACGATGGTTCGTCGTCCGTACCGATGGATGCTGATGATGACGATCTCTAGATAGCCTATGTTTTGTATTTTGTTTTGGCCATATGTATGGAACTAACTCAGACTTTTGTTAGTAACTTTTTGTTTAATGAAATGGAGTTGTTTTTAGTTCATCTCTATTCGTGTCTATATTACTATGGGTTGATATTTTAAAGTTTAGGAATTGAACACATATTACTAAGTGTTTTTGAAAACCTTTATTGTAATCCTAGTTAAGAATATTGATACGATACAATCCAATTTTTTTCATATTTTTATCATTTTAAATCTTGTGTCAATTCGTTAATCTGATGAGCATAATTTTAGTCTAATATTTTTCACACATTATATTAGTCAAAAAATAATGTGTATGACGAGTTTCATGATTTTTGGAGATCCACGGAATTTTCTACGCATTTTTAAACCTCGACTAAAAAACTCTGATTTAAGAGTTGTCTGATATCAGTCGACTGTCGTTATTGGCAGTCGACTGCCAAGACTGACAGTTGACTGATGACAATATCAGTCAAACCGGTGACACTATTTTGGGATGGAAAACAATTTTCATCGTTTAAAGGTCCAATTTTGGCTATTATATCTCCATACTATGATTCACACAGTATATAAATGATAACTTGTATGGAAAGAAGGATTGTATTTATGCATTGGTTTAGGGGGAGCTACATCCCTAAAATCTATACTTGTTGGTGCAAAGTTAGGACATATTTGTCTATTCTATTGTTTATGTTTTGCTTCACATGTTATTCACACATCATGAACCATGTCTTGGATTAAGCGGGAGCCTCATATCAATCTTATACCTTAGTTCAAGATATGTCAAATTTAATTCTTTCATAAACTTATTGTTGTATGAATTCTTCTCTTTTTGATGTATGTCAAAGGGGGAGAAGGAATGTTTAAGTTAAAATTCATATTGGAAATATGATTATTTGTATGTGTTAAAGACCTAACTTAAATGATTGCCAAACATCAAAAAGGGGGAGATTGTTGGTGCAACAATGCCCCAAGCATTTATATGTTTTGATGTTTGGATAATCATCTAAGTTAGGCAATGCTTTGTGATCTAATTATGAACATGTTTAAGTGACAAGAAAATCCAAGTACGAAGTCTTGGTAAAAGAAAAGTCCAAGTGTGATCTTGGCAAAGAGAAGTCCAAGGAATGGTCTTGGGTTGTCAGCATCGTCCTTGTAACATCCACCTTCAATGGACTTTCATTGCTTATTTATTTTGTACATTACAAAATGAGAATACTCGAGTTACATTCGAGTCTAAATCTATTTTACAACTAGAAAATAGAAGTGAAGGCACGACACGCAGGCCATATAAAAAAAAATACAACACCCACATACATATGACGGCACGCAGGCCGTATTATGAATTACAATACATAACCACAATCATATTGGGTCCTAGGCCATAACCATGCACCATATACAAATCATTCACAATGATTTAATAAATTATTTTATTTATCAGTTTTATTATGTGCAATTTTTAAGCCGCTATGTCGATTAGCCGAACAACCACTGGTCCCGCTTAGCCGGTTACGAAGGGGTCAAGGCGCCCCTTCATGGGGGTGAGGGGGGCAGCCCATTTTTTTTTTTTTTTTTGCTAATTCATCTTATGAGTCGCTGCCCATTTTGTCCATCTCTATGAACCCGAGACCTCCAGATGGCCAGGTGTGTTCGGCACCGTCCGACTTGAACCAGCCCACTTGGCAGACCATCTGCTTGGCTGAATCAACTCGGACACAGGCGGAGTCGGCACCATCCGACTTGATTCAGCCCACTCGGCAGACTATCTGCTTGGCTAAATCAACTCGGACATAGACCGAGTCGGCACCATCCGACTTGATTCAGCCCACTCGATAGACTATCTGCTTGGCTAAATCAACTCGGACATATACCGAGTCGGCAAAAAAAAACATAATAAAACTAATCTCATGTTTATATCACATAAAACATCTAAAAAAAACATGTACATTTTTTTTTAACAAGTGGCTCTGATACCACTGTAGGGATCCCGAGCGATAAACAAAATTCACAACGGAAAACTTAGGATCCCTCCAGAGATCCAAGCAAAAAAAAATATACTCGTTTCTATTATCAATTCTATCCTATAGGAATCGAGATTACCTTCGAAGCGTGCCCTTCGAATTCCAGTCAGCAACACTTGCGGATCTCAGCGTGGTCAGAATGTCCATGCCTCTATGGTGCACACACACACGATCTTGGAGAGAAGAGGTAAACCCTTTCGGTTGTGCTAGAAACCACGCCAAGGTCTCTCTTTTCACTCTATACTTGGCTTTTTGAGTTGTGAACGAAAAATAAAATCTAATTTCTTTTTCATTGTCCACATTGAAGAAGAAGAAGCCACCATAATACACCTTAATGAGACATTAAATGCACTTCCTTATTCTCCATGGTAAAAGAAAGGAAGTCAATTAATGCTCATTAAATGCACATTAATGAGTTTTAAATCCCATTTAAAACCCCATTTAATAATTCGTGTATTATATTATTAATTTGTGTATTATATTATTAATTCGTGTATTATTCATTTTAGCCTTCTTCTCTTGGTTTGACTTGAGTCTAACTCAACATAAACCAATTTGAGTCCAACTCAAATTTAGCCAAGTAATGAGTCTTACTCATTCTAGTTAATCCAATTAACTAATAATTCATTTTAGTCAAACCAAAATGATTTCCTCTCCAAAATAATATGTCCTTTGTGTGTGACCCTATAGGCTCTCATAATGTTGGCAATGTATCCAAAACCATTTTAGATACATAAGCAATGAGCGGCATCTAGCAATACATCATTGCTACCCAAGTGATGAGAATGTCGAGATACGACAACCTCTTCCGTGACTATTATCATATGACAGTGTCCTTCTATCCTTGATATCTCAGATTGATCAATGAGGCATAGACAGTGTCACCCTCTTATTAATCTTTATGTTTCTTGATCCCCAAGTAGACTCACTCAAACAAATGAGCTCAATATCTCATATTGACTCATTTGAGCATGGCCATGCATTTCGTGGTCCTACTCTATCAAGAGGCCAAAGATATCACTCCCGTCATATGGGAGGGATAGATCCCATCTACACCACTCACATCCCTCCGCATAATTCGTTACATACTCAGTGATCGCCGTTATAGTCACCCACCACGTGTGACGTTAGACGATACCAAAGTACATAACTCCTTATGTAGGAAACCATAGTGACTTCAGGTCTAAGGACTATTCATACCAATAGTCACATGAGAAAGTATATGACACTCATATAACGATCCATGATACTTTCTCATGGTGGGTCAATTCAGTATATATAGTCTCCAATATATATACCCATGTATCAATGTGATATCACATATCCATGACTTGTGAGATCAATTCATCCATTGACCTACATGCTAGTCTCAATGTATCAATATAGCCCTTGTCTATTAATACAATACTCGACTAGGAATATTTAAGAATAGTGTTCTCTATAGCTTCTCATAATCAATTCTACCAATTGATATACTGTAGATAACAACCTACTATTCATGGGCATTATTATATTTATTTAGCCGACACACGCATAAAAAAATATAATAATCAATCTTTGCCTTTATTAATGCAAGAATATAATACAAAAGTCTCCCTCACCAATCATCTCATAATTGGCACTAAGGGCTCATACTAACAATCTTCCACTAGCACTAGTGTCAATCACTGTAATCTCTAAGACCCAGTGACCTAGTATGACCATCATGCTTCCTCTGTACCAAAGCCTTGGTCAAGGGAAGCGCAATGTTAGCATCAGTGTCTACTCTGCATATCTGAACATCTCCTCTATTTATGATCTCTTGAATGAGGTGATACCGCCGTAGTATGTGTTTGGTCCTCTGATGAGAGCGTGGTTCCTTAGCCTGAGCAATAGCCCCATTGTTGTCACAATAGAGGTCTATTGGGTATGCTATGCTAGGAACCACCTCAAGTTCAGTGATGAACTTTCGGATCCAAACAGCCTCCTTTGCTGCAGAAGACGCAGCAATATACTCGGCTTCTGTTGTAGAATCTGCAACTGTGTCCTGCTTTGAACTCTTCCAGCTCACAGCGCCACTATTCAAGCAAAATACATACCCTAACTGCGATCTGGAGTCAACTGATCATAACTCTCTATCCAATAGAGAGTCGTACTCAACTGATCCTGTAGAGAGCCATACTCAACTGATCATAACTATCTATCCAATAGAGAGTCGTACTCAACTGATCGACTCACCCTCTATCCTGTAGAGAGTCGTACTCGACTGATCATAACTCTCTATCCAATAAAGAGTCATACTCAACTAATCAACGCACTCTCTATCCTGTAGAGAGTCGTACTCGACTGATCATATCAAGCTGGGACCATCAGTCTGTAGCGACACACTAATCACCCTTCACTTAACTATTACACAACACATGGTTGGTAATAAGTATGCAACATATGAGTATTGGAAATAAATCCAACATTTAGGGCACCTACCCATGGATGACCTTCTTGCCAATTTATAAATTGGATCATCACCCATACCAACATTTACACTCTACTAAACATCTAGGCCCATTTACATCACATCTATAACTCCTAAATCATGATAGGGAATATGTGATATCAACAATTGAGCATAAATACATCCAACGATAAGTTCAAGCATAAGATAATAAGAGCAGGGTCAAGGTAACATGATCATATAAGATGATCATGCATCTAAATCTGTATGCATTAAAACTACCTGACCAGGATAGGAATTACCCACCTGTTGTAATGCTCGAAACAATGAAGTTCTCACAGCTGCGGACCTATCTCGTATCCACGTTCTGCAAATATCAAACATTATGATTAAGTGCAAGCATAACAATGAATCCTAGAATCGAATCCTACATCGACTTCATACCCCGATCAACTAGATTGATCTAGTTACCTAATTAACCCAATTAATTCTCCACATCCATCCCTATATTTCATCATCAACCAACACCAGATCGGATAATGAAATAACCAATAGTATACATCCATAATAACCTAGCTCCTGCCTCACCTAGGTTAGCTTCAATTGCTAAATAGCTCCATCCAAATCAACTAGTTGAACTGCAACAACTTAGTTAAATTGGAAGCAGATTTCAATTCTAATAATCCTAAACTTGAAATCACACAACATTTAAATTTCTCTCAAACCTACTTTACCATCCATAGCCAAATCACAGCCAACCAAAATTAACAACAATAAAGAAGAGAAAGCTAGATTAGCATACCAGCCCTTATCCGATTCATAGATTTAGCTTAGTCCACCATAAGATATGATGATATGAGAATCAATTCACTTGTAGAATCTTCCCTAGCTTGACTCATGAAACACCAAAGTTCTAGATTAGAATACTCATCGTAGGTCAACATTGAAGCTAAATAGAAATTGAGAAGAACCGATCAATTACTAGGAATTGAGTAAGAACAGAACCACTTAAGCTTCAATCACCTAGCTCGAATCCCTCCTCCCATAGTGACCTCTAGAAATGACATCCTCCTCCTTGCAACAACCCCACAACTAATGCCTCAGAAGAAGATGGCTTGGTGTGGCTGGTGATCGACCAAGTAGAGACTGGGCCTCACTCGCAGCGAGAAGAAAGCCCGTCGACGAAGCAAGGAAGAGGAAGGCAACGATGTTGGGCTCGCGTCGATCAACAGCGACGAGCAAGCAAGAAGGTTGAAACTGATGTGATGGATCAGCAAGAGCAGCAGCAACGCCGGCGAGATCAATCTTCCGCGATCAGAAGGACGGCTGCTCGGAAGAGAGGAGCCGACGATGACAAGGAGATCGAGGATGAGGAAGGTTGCTCGCTGTGTTCGGCGTTGCTTGCGATCGGTGATGCCACTTACGGTGTTAAGGGGTGGCGGAAACGAGAGTAGGGCGGTGCGCGGCGGCGGCGAGGCACGGCGCGGTGGCACATGCGCTGCGGTGGGCTGCGGATCGCGGCGCGACGATGCAGCGGTGGCAGTAGGGCTACGACGGAGGTCGGGCAGCGATCTACGACGCGAAGATGCAGCGGCGAGGAGGGCCGAGCAAAACGGCGAACCGAGAGGGAGGCTCGGCAGCTGGCGAAAATGGGAGAAGGGCTTGCGCGTCGAAGGCGATTGCTGCGTCGCGGAGAAGAAGAAACGCTCGCCGAAGGAGACGATCAGCTACGTCGAGAGAAATAGTCAGAAGAAAGAAAAACCGAAGGAAACATTACCGCTTGGCATTATTATTGAGTAGCGGGTCGGGTAAGAAAATACCGAGTCGGGTTTAGGGAAAACAATTGGATGCGATGTTGATCAATCCATTAAATCCATTGACCTTAGAGTTTTACAATTAAACTTAAGCCAATTAAACCCTATTAAACCCCTCATACCCAGATGACCCAAACAGGCTTTCCCGAAGCCTATTAAATCTTTCCCCGTAATAGTCATAAAAATTTCCATTTAAGTCCAGGAAAATTTCTAAAAATTCCTGAAAAATTTCACAAGATAATTTATCAATTAACGAGGAATATAATTTTATTTTATATTTTTTTTCGATATTTTACATTCTCCCCCACTAATAAAAATTTGGTCCCCAAATTTCGTACTAACATGCAAAATTACTTCAAGCAAGTTTCTGAAATGACCACATACCTTCCTCAAGTGAACAGATGAGACTATCGAGCTCGAACAGTGTCTTCCAGCTCCCAAATAGCCTCCTCATCAATATGATGCTGCCACCCAACCTTTATTAGTCGGATGGTTTTGTTCTGCAACTGACGCTCGTTGCGACCATGAATACGCATTGAAATCTTCTCATAAGTTGCATTAGACTGAGGTAGAATCGGAACCTCTTTTAGAACATGGTCAGATCGCGGCGTGTATTTCCTCAAAGATAGAAATATGAAATACGCTAGAACACTGCAAGTGTCGGAGGTAAAGCCAACCGATAAGCTACACCTCCATAATCCACGACACAAGATCTGAATAGATCCTCCAACGTCTAAATGATACACTCAGACTGTACATCTGTCTGCAGATGAAACGTTGCACTAAGCCGAAGCTCTGTGTCGATAGTCTGGTGCAGACTCTGCCAAAATCACGAGGTAAATCATGAATCTCTATTCGATATGGTACTTAAAAGTACCCCACGCAATCTGATAATCTTTCGGTAATACAACACTGTCGGATGGTCCAATGAGTATGACCCACGAATAGGAAGGAAATGAGATGATTTGGTCAGTCGATCCACAATCACCCAAATCGCATCACGTCCTTTACGGGTTCTAGGCAATCCCGTAACGCAATCAATCGTGATATGCTCCCACTTCCATTCTGGAATCGGAATTTTCTAGAGTAATCTAGCGAGTTTCTGATGTTCAGCCTTCACCTACTGGCATACTAAACATCGAGAAGCAAAATCTGTTATATCTCTCTTTATACCGTTCTACCAGTATAAGCATTTCAAGTCTCAGTACATCCAAGTACCACCAGGATATAGAGCAAATCTCAAATGATGTGTCACCTGTAGCAACTCTTTCTTAAACGATGCAACTCCGGAACCCACTATCCTCATCAGAGACGGGGAATTATCCTCTCAAAAGAGAAACCCATCAACCATCCAAGATACACTTCACCACACACTCTGTAAGTGCATGGGAGACTATAGCGACCAATCTCTCTTGTTGCAATTGTTAATGTTCCAGCAACTCAAAAGTAGCTACCCAGTAGCTAGTCAAAATCCCATAAGCATTCCTGCTCCATATCACTACCACACGAGATCATATCTGTTAAAACCACATCACATGTATAACAACTTATCTCATAGTTTCTTAACTGATGTAGGCATATGATACGCCTCACTAATCGCATCGGAATCGTTAGATCCTCGAAACAATGCATTTGCGTACATCCTTTTATCCACTCCGGAAGGTTTAACTAATACTAATGTAAAAGTTAACCGCCGTCTAAGTCCTGCAAACTGGTGTCACCAGCTTCCGACTAAATGATTTCCATCATTATCTTTGTCAAACAAGTCCGTGGTATAGAAATGTCAAACATTCTATTCACATATAAAAAATTAACCAAAACATACAAGGAAAACCACCTTCTACGGTGGTCGAGTGCGCAACTCCAACTACCACAATCAACAGTGGCCAAGTTATGCAACTCAAACAAACACAATATGATCCCATCGTGTCTAGGATACACGATTCTCAAATCCAGTGGCGACTAAATCGTCAATTAGTCTAACAACTTAATCAAAACTCATAAAAATTTATACCAAGTATGAAATTGTCGTCTCTACACACCAGCATCCCCTTTACTCTAAGCTGATGATATATATTAATCATCACAACGACAATGATAATTGTATGACACCATGTCACTACAATATCAACGCTCTAGTCATAAACCAACCCTAGAGTATACACAGGTGTTATTGGCTGATCTAAATAGATCATTCATCCTCAACGAAGGATATTTACTTTCAACAACTATCACATTCCATCATCGATAATCGATCCATAATCTCAAAGGTTCCATCTCTCTTTCAACAAAGAGTTCTGGATCTTCTCAAGGAGGAATACTGGGATAGATAAATATCCCTTCCAACATTTCCTATAATCGCAACTCATGATCTTCCCATTTCTATAGTGTTTAACAACACTGATACCAACAAAATTATCACTCATATGAAGTATTCAATATTGACACTATCTCCAAAATCACTCTGATAGCCTACTCCACTTGCCTATGCAACGACAAGACTAGTAGTTCATCCGCAACTACATCCGAAGGCTCTCGGATTATACGTACATCCGAGAGACATCTCATACCATAATCTCAACAATTTGACCATCCGTAAGGATATGTCTACAGTAAAGATATGTCTATCCAAGTCTAAGGGCATCCCTTAACTTCTAATTTGTTGATCCACATCTCACCTGACGGTAGAGATACCACCGACCCACAAGTCGATGTATAAGAATCCTTCTAATCCAAACAAAGAATGTTCTAGACCAAGATACCCGTAAACTACAAGTATCTCTCAATATATTAACCTTGAGGGTAAACTAAAGTAATACCCTGAACAATCAATTATCTGTCGATCCGATCTAAAGGCTCCTTGCAAGTCTCGACCTTTCTCCGAAGAGAAGAAAATCAGATCAGATCCAACAGTTCGCGACAAAGCGGGTACATTTCTGCGACGAATGCCTTGGGAATTTTTTCCTAGATCATCTGATCCCATCCCTAAATCCTACGAGCTGCAACTGTAGAATACAAAATAGATACGACCATTGTCGTATACTCTCTCCTCTCCTCTGTACAAATCAATCACATTTGAAGGTAACTGTTGTTGTCTGCATGAGTCTTCTAAGATGTCTTCTACTGATGCTGCTTCTGTGCTGATATCTGCTGTAGGGGAGTATCAAGGAACTCCAACCATGCCTGAGGTAGTAGGTCGCTGCTGATAAGATAACCCAATCTTCTGTGCTGATATCTGCTGTCGAGACAAAGCAATAACCTCCCGGAACACCATTGGTAGTTTTCAACTGAGTGTTCAAAGTATACCTCCTCAAATGTACTGGTTGCTTACAATAGCAACAGATGAATTGATCCAACAGATAATCTGACTTCACGTGTCTTCGTGATCTACACTGCACGCACACAATCCCTTCGAAGTCTTTGTTCTGATTTTGCTGATATCCATGAGAACATCCTGATGATCTGTGGTTGGTTTTCTATAATCGGAAAATAGCTCAAAGCCTATGACTCCGATCTTGCTCCTTTATCCAACAATCGGAGACTTCTGACTCTAATAAGTTGACCTGCAATATATGCTTATCAGTCTTCAACTCTTAAACATTTGTACGGAGTCATTTCTAAACTCCTGTCTCAATCCAACGTCTTCCGACAGGGTCTGGTAGAAGATCCCGGCATCCTAATCCAACTATAAGCCAATAACTCTGGGTGGCTTAAATCATCCATTCATCTTCTTGAGTTATTAGGTGGTCGTAACCTCTGCAAGTCTCACGACTCTGCACAGTACACCACCACTAACCAATCACCCTTTCTTGAAGCTCAAGAATTTCTTACAATGTGTCACTAAAAGTGACACGGGGAAATACTCTCTTTCAACATCACTAAACCATGATCAAGTGATATATTATTTCCCGAAGATTATTTTCTGCATTTATCACCAAATACCGACTTGATCCCGATAATGGTATGCAAACAACTCTTCTTTCTCGGTATAACATGAGTTAAGTACTCAAAAGTACTCTCAAAGTTATACAACTCAGTACGAACAAGTCAATACGAACAACTCAGGGATAAAATTCCTATAAAACACCATAACCTAGCCTTCCGCTATCTACATCAACAATAGTCTACTTGTCTTGTCCATTACCCAACAGGTAATGATCTGACTAGTATAATTAGTGAAAATCTCTAAGACTTTAGTCTCTGATTTCCACAAGAAATGTGACGACTTAACCCTGTTTCAGGCTCGTATCGATCGGCTCTCAAAGGTAAATCACGTTTGCAACACAGGTTCAAGACTCACAGACTTAATAGGTCATTTCCGGGGTCAACTCATACCACGGTTACGAACAATAACCAACACACTACAGGTTATTCCCTGTTATATACACTAAAAGCATAACCAACAAAACCGGGAGTATAAACCCTATCGATAACTCTGGTTGGTCGCCTCGGTGGATGACCTCTACTACAAGTGTGCACAAGTGTCATAACTCTATTGTATACACCTACTGATCAAGTTTAGATAAATATCTACTAAACCATAAGTTATCAGAAATTCTTACCTCGTCCGCTTGAGCTCGCGCGATCCATCTCATCTCAGAAAACCAAAACCGAATAAATCGACTCCCGAGAATCCAAGACTCAACACAAAAACAACATTGTATGACATCGCAGAACCTAGGGCTCTGATACCACTAAAGTTGTCACGCCCCGAGAGCATGCCGAGCCGAAAATCAAACGGACAACATCTCCCCTGTAAGTGGCAACATTTCAAGTTAATACAAGGCCCGTAGGCCCACAATAACAACAACATATAAATATGTACAACAACTACACAAAGCACAGCGGAAACATAATACAACAAGCTACACACATGCATACCAGTATGACTAACACATCACAACAACACGAAACCTCGACAAAATCCGAATCTACAACATAGTACATAAGGAAAACTCCAAATACATAACACAATGTACGGAAAGCACAAAACAAACATGGGAGCATCAGAGGTGAGATGAGATGTCAGCCAGCGGTGCTCCAAGCCGTCACTAAAACTTCTACCTATTACTGGGCGAAAAACCCAGGGTCCGTGGTGGTGGTGAGTAAAACTCAGCAGGTAATAGAAAAACATGTATATATGTAATATCACATATATTTCAACAACATAATCTAGAGGTACAACAGGTATATCAGTATAGTATATAAATACAAGCATATACCGCCTAACCAAATGAACAACGAAAATACGTATATACCAAGTATGCTACCCTACTCTGATCCAACCCAACATATATCCAACATATATATATATAGAAGAGTAAAATCAACTCACAATATACTCAAGCTATAGGTCAAGGTATCTAATGGTCATTCCAACACATATACCAATATCCGACACAATCAGATAACATATGCAAGAAGCATGCATGAATATGATGTACAATCAAATGCAAAGAAGCATAATACAATCAAATGCAACATCACAATAAGCATATATATATATATATATATATATATATATATATATATATATATATATATATGTTGATATTTTGACACCGCTAGAGGGGGTGAATATGCGTGACCGTAGATGATGAAAATCGCTCGTGATCGCGTTCGCTTTCTACAATTTCGTTGTAGCGGAATGATAAAAATAAAACAATAACGTAAGATACACGAACACACCGATACACAAATATTTAACGTGGTTCGGAACCGCACGGTTCCTACTCCACGGATCGAGCTCTAGCGACGCCAATGCAATCACTAATCAATAAACTCCTTCTCGACAACAAGTCGGAGGCAGAGAAACCTTGTACAAATGTTTACAACAATAAACGAAAGAAATACAAGCAAATACAAAGGAAATGTAAAGAACACTTTACAAAACTAGGGTTTGAGCGCTTTGCTTGTTGGTTGCTTGGATGAGGTTGAAGGGCCCTGAAATGCACTTGCAAATCGCCTTCAAATTGCCTCAAGAAAGCTCCCCAAGAACTGATGATGAAATCCTCCACGAGCTCCTCTTTTTAACCTGCAGCGGGCCGATTTCGCCATCGATCGCCATAAGTCACCCGATCGTGATGCCACTGTCGTGAGACAACGGCTCAATCCACGCCGGACAAGTTCCAGCGGGACTCTTGGTATCGACTACCACCATTGGCGCGATCGTTGCCCGGAGCCATCGCCGTGGCGGCCACGGAGCGCTCGTGCTCGACACTCCGGTGATCGTTGCGTCCCTTGGCGATCGGCTCCAATGAGCGATCGCCAGAGCAATTCCAGCTCTTAAACGGCAGTCGAACTCAAGTCGACTCATGACAGTCAAACCGGCCATAATGTCAGTCGACTGCCAACCTCAAAAATGAGGTTTTAACCCAAGTATGGTGCCCCCATACTTGCTAGACCACCCTTAGCCTAGACCTAAGCCTTCTAGCCACCTCCATCAGCCTCACGCCTCTCGGATCCCTCCAAGTCATCCATGACTTGTTCATCCATCGCGCTAGCCTCCAGGTGCTTTCCTCGGCTATGTCATGCTAACGGTGTCTACACCGCCAAGGTACATTGGACTTACGCCGCCAAGACTCCGCTTGGACTTTACGCCGCCAAGATCCATCCCCTTGGACTTCTCAAATGCCAAGACTCAAGCTTGGACTTTCCCTTGCCAACCCATGTTGGACTTTTCCTTGTGCCAAGTACTCAAGACTTGGACTTTCCCAAATGCCAAGTACCCATGACTTGGACTTTCCATGCCAAGTATCCATGACTTGGACTTTACCTTGCCAAGACCCATGCTTGGACTTTCCCTTAATCACATGGTCAACCCTAGTCAACCATCAAAGTCTCCCTCGAGTCAAACTCGAGTCCGGTCAAACATAACCCGGGTCGATTACTCCAACAATCTCCCCATCAAATTAACCGACATCAATGTCAAACATCCTATGTCAAACATCAAAACATTACTCGAGTCAAACTCGAGTATGGTTAATCGTGACCTGGGCCGATTGCACCAACAATCTCCCCCTTTTTGATGTTTGACAAAACAAACCTTGAGTTATTCCCCTAACTCAAATTCCCCTACCAATTTTTCAAATTGGTAATTTAATCTTCTCCCCCTTTTTGACATACATCAAAAAGGTTATCTCTCTAAGGAGGTGAATGTCTCATGTCCCAATGAGATCTTACAATCTCCCCCTTGATCCAAAAATACCTAGGATGCCTACCATCTTCCTAGTGATAAGTTCCATATCACTCAAGAGAGGCAATCCTATACTCTCTCCCAATTTCCAAATTGGGTCTCTCAAAATCCCATCAATTTTCCCAATCGATGATACTCTCCCAATAACTTCTTCCCCTTCAAAAAGAGAAACACATCCATCATCCCAAGATGGATAACTCCCCCTAAAAGCTTTCTCCCCCTTGACCATTGCACCAACAATGTCCTTGGGAAGTTCCTAAGCCAATAGGAATGCTAAACCATCAAAATTAAGGTTCTAAGTTCAACATAGAACTTTCACTCACCCTAAATTTGATACTTTGATCTAACACCCTCCTAATCCATATTCAATGGATTTTCACCCTTTATAATGCTTCCCAAAGCATATCCTAGGGTTAAAAGTGATTAGGAACCTTTACCATAGCTGAACACGGGCTAAACAAACCTTGTTAACTCGAATCAGACTGATGACTCGATAGAATCACCGATCGCCACTTATCACCGATCGCCACCATAAGGCTGATCGATAGAAATTTCTAAATTTCAGCTATCAGAATCGAGATTCAGAAAATCATAACTAATTATATGTATATCAAAAAATCACGAAATTTGATACGTATAATACTTATGACCAATACAATGGGTGAAAAATGTTTTAAAAATATTTTACCCGTAAAATAGAAAAATTGATACAAAATCTAAAAGTGACTAAAAACTTTAAAGTTTAAGCTCACTTTGTATCAATCTCATCAATGGTGATTGCTATCAAAAGATAGACTTCACCAAGGTTTTTCACAATGATTTTAAAACATTTTCAAAACCTTTTTTTGGATCATATTCCTTGGGCTCTATGCACATGACTTGTACACAAGCTTTCCCAATGATCCATTAATCATATAAGATGAGTTTGAGTTCATCTAGATGCAAAACCTATGCACCATGAACTTAACTCATATCCTAGCATCTCACATGTATCTAGGGTGTATAAAATGCACATACTGTTAGGACCCTTGGAATGGCTAGAGGGGGGGTGATTAGCCTTTCTTTCTTTCTACAAAAATGTTAGCGGAAGCAATACAAATATAAGCACAAACAAAAACAAGAAACAAAGCTAACACCCGATGTAACGTGGTTCGGAGATGATGCTCCTACTCCACGGCAATCCGTAAGGTGGATTAGCCCTAATCAATCTTCACTAGAACCTCCTTTGGATTAACCAAGGTGGAGAAACCTTATCTTACAATGCACTCCTCTTCTTTACAATGATGGAAGATTAGGATTAGAGAAGAGGAGGTTTTGGATTGCTAAAAACACTTGGAAAGCTTGGTGAGCACGTAGGTGTAGTTTGGAGCAAGAGCACTAGCTTCACCAAGCTCCCCATGGCCCCTTGTTATAGAAGAGGGGCTATTTTTCCGTTGGCTTGATCGATCGTGATGCTTACCATCGGTCATTGCCGCCAACGACTTAAACGCGATCTCCGTGGAGATTCGTAGCCGCAATCTCTAGCGGCCAGTGATCGATCGTGATCCCTCCATCGATCGTGATGGGGTGATCGATCAGTGATCAAGGCGGCGATCGAGTGAGGCCGCATTACGTGGCGATATTCCCTTGATCGGTCGGTGATGCCCTTAGCGATCGATCACGATATCGATCATGCTCGCCCAAAGCGATCGATGATGGTGGGTTTCACCGACTCGGTGAGCGCTGGCCGATCTCGATACATCATATCACGATCGATACTCATCAAGTATGAGTAATTCATACTTGATTTTATACCCTAGACCTAGACTCAACCTTCTAGCTCCTCAATAAGCCTTGCGCCTTCAGGATCCCTCCGAGTCCGCGACTTGTTCATCCTTTGCGCTTTGCTTCCAAGAGCTTCCTTCGATTTCGTCATGTCTTGGGTTGCCAAATGCTTGGACTTTACGCCGCCAAGACTACAAGCTTGGACTTATGCTGCCAAGACTTAACTTTGGACTTCCTTTGTCAAGGTTCACTTGGACTTTACGCTGCCAAGTCCATCCCTTGTACTTCCTTTGCCAAGATCATACTTGGACTTCCTTTGCCAAGATCATACTTGGACTTCCCTGTCACTTAAACATTTTCGCAATTAGATCACAAGATATTGCCTAACTTAGATGATTATCCAAACATCAAAACATATATAAATGCTTGGAGCATTGTTGCACCAACAATCTCCCCCTTTTTGATGTTTGGCAATCATTTGAGTTAGGTCTTTAAATACACACATAATCAAATTTTCAATATGAATTATAACTTAAACACTCCTTCTCCCCCTTTGACATACATCAAAAAAAGAAGGATTCAAACATGAAGGAAATAATGTGTTAGATCTTGGACTAAGGTACAATATTGAAATTAAGCTCCCCCTTAATCCAAGATATGCTTTATAATGTGTAAACAATAGTTGAAGCAAAGCATACCAAAAATTCAAAAATTAAGTCCTAACTTTGCACCAACAATGGTTTTGGGGATGAAAAAGATATAATTTATGAAAACTCCCCCTAAAACACTGCATTAGTCAGTCCTAAATCTTGTTTATACGCAATATTATCATACTATAGTGTTAGGACATCAAAGATACACCAAATATCAGAAAATGGAGTTTATTATCAGAAAACACAGTGTATCAGTCGACTGGTTTCTGAACCAGTCGACTGCTAGGCCTGAAATCGAAATTTCAGCCTTTTCATCCCAATTTCAGAAATGCAGTAGAAATTCCAGAATTCTCGAAAAATCATGAAATTTTGCGTACACATTTCTGAATTCATAATTTATCAAGGAAAAATAATTTGAAAAATATATGTTTTCCAGATTACAAGATTGATACAAACTTGGAACCTATCAAAAGTTTTAAAGATTTTGCAAACTTTGTATCACTTTTGTGTTCCAATTGAAAACTGTTTGTCAAAATATGATGATCATAGTTTAAAATATATATTATTTGGAATTTCCAACCATGTTATTTGAGCTATGTATTCATTACTTGAATACAAGCCTTCCCAATAATTGGTCCATAAGGTATTCATGTCTCTAGGTGTAGTATTGGCTCATAGTAATGCATCATAACAAGCATGATGAGTCAAGTACACCTTCCCTATCATCTCACATGTTTCTAAGTATTTCAATACAAAAATCAAGGTTTCTTAAAGCTTTTGTGAGATGCATCAAGGTATTAAAGAAGCTATATAAGTATAGGATCATGCAAATCTAGAATTTTACTCTACAAAGCACATACCAAGCTCTCTCCTTAATGATGAAAATTCAGCTTCGGGAAGAGCTTTGGTGAAGATATCGGCAAGGTTGGACTTAGATTCTACATAATTAAGTTCAATATCCCCTCTTGCCACATGATCTCTTATGAAGTGATGTTTCACTTCAATGTGCTTGGTCCTAGAGTGATGTACCGGATTTTTGGTCAAGTTGATGGTACTCACATTATCACAATAAACTTTAATGTTAGAGTAGTGTAGCTCATAGTCCACAAGAGTATGTCTCATCCAAAGTAATTGAGCTACACAACCACCCATAGCCACATATTCGGCTTCGGTGGTTGATAAAGCAACACAATGTTGCTTCCTACTACTCCAGCTAACTAGGGAGGACCCAAGAAATTGGCATTCACCACTAGTACTCTTCCTATCCAATTTGCACCTGACATAATCGGAATCGGTATAACCAAGCAATTCAAATGACTTAGTCCTAGGATACCAAAGTCCTACATTTAGGGTGCCTTTAATATATCTTAATATTCTTTGGCTACTAACCAAATGTGATTCTTTGGCACAAGATTGGTATCTTGCACACATACCTACCGCAAATAAAATGTCGGGTCTACTAGCGGTTAGGTATAGTAAGCTACCAATCATACTCCTATACAGTTTAAGATCAATTGATTTACCTTCATGATCACTATCTATTCTAGTGCTAGTGGCCATAGGAGTGGTTACAATTTTGGCATTTTCCAAACCAAATTTCTTGATCATTTCATTTGCATATTTGGTTTGATAAATATGAATACCCTCATTGGTTTGTTTGACTTGTAAACCTAGGAAAAAGGTAAGCTCTCCAACCAAACTCATTTCAAATTCATTTTCCATATTTTTTATAAAGTCTTGAAGAAGATCATCATTTGTTGACCCAAAAATGATATCATCAACATATACTTGGGCTATGAATATATCTTTTAATGTTGACTTTATAAACAAAGTTTGATCTACTTGGCCTCTTCTAAAATCCTTAGAAATTAAGAAGGATGACAATCTTTCATACCATGCCCGGGGAGCTTGTTTTAACCCATATAATGCTTTCCTAAGCTTACATACATGATTTGGATAATCTATGTTCTCAACCGGTGGTTGCTCTACATATACTTCCTCCTTAATAAAACCATTTAAGAATGCCGATTTAACATCCATTTGGTAAAGTTTAAATCCCATGTAGGAAGCATCCTAAGAGAATCCTAATAGATTCTAACCTTGCAATCAGGGCATAAGTCTCATCATAGTCAAGCCCCTCAACTTGATTGAAACCCCTAGCAACCAACCTAGCCTTATTTCTAGTGATATTTCCTTGATCATCTAGCTTATTCCTAAAGACCCATCTTGTAGTAATTATGGTGCTATCATTGGGTCTAGGTACTAATTCCCATACTTGACTTCTCTCAAATTGAGCCAATTCATCTTGCATTGCCAAAATCCAATCCGGATCATGTAATGCATCATTGATCGATTTGGGCTCAATTTGTGAGATAAGAGCAACTTGACTAGTAGGAGGTCTATGTAGGGGATCGGTATGGCCGGCTAGAGGGGGTGAATAGCCCTCGTACGTTGGACGTCGTAAATTGCTCGTCTACAAAAGATTAGCGCAAGCGGAATATACAAATACAAAGCAAAAGACAAACAATAAAACAAACGCTAACACGATGGTATAACGTGGTTCACGGCTATGCCGCTAATCCACGGTCCCCGATTCGTCCTCGGTGAATCACTCCGTTAAACCAATCCACTAAATGGTCTCTCCTTTGCACCAAGCTAGGTGGAGGTAACCTTTACAACCAAGATCACTCTTCTTACAAAAGGATTGAAGTAAAGACAAGTAAGAAGAGTTTAAAGCTTGTGGGGCACTAGGAAGATCGTTTGGAGTATGAGCATTAGCCTCTCAAAGGCTTACACCCTCGCTTTTTATATAGAGGGCTGTTTTCTTCCGTCCGCCATCACCGATCGCCCTTGGCACCGTCATTACTACAATGGCCTCCGAACACGCCGATCCCGACCGCGTGTAGTCCAACGGAACTCTTGGCAATGATCGATGGACCTCATCATCGGGCCGATCGCCTCCGTAGTCGACGCCACGGCCACGTAACGGTTCTGCGGGCGAAACCCTATTGATCACCGATCGGCCGCTTCATCGCCGATCGATGGTCTTGGTAGTCGATCACCCACGTATGGCGCCGATCACGCCACAATCCAATCGATACGGTCGAACTCACTCGACTCGAGCGATCGACTACCATGACATGGCAATGATCGGGTGTCGGGAAAACCCATCCGACACTTGGCCAAATGGCCAAGTTTCACCTAAGAGCTACCCTTCCCCGGGTTACAATCGCTCACTCTCATTTCTCGGAGTCTCTCGCCTTCGAAGTTCTCTTCGTTCTCGGCCACGTCCCTCGGCAGCATCAGGCGCACGGCTCTGCAATGCTCCTTCGCGTCTCTTGCCTCGAAGTCTACTTCCTCCGGCTTCACTCCAAGCTTCTCGTCCGGCGGTCCCTCGGATGCTCCAAGCGCACGGCTCCCGCAAAGCTATCCTTCACCGACTCAAGGCACGAGTCATGAGATGTGAAACTCGCCACGGCTCCATGTGCGAATTACTAAGTCCTGCACGACTTCAACGCACATATCACATCAACATATCAAACTAACTTAAACCCTTTGCCACACCATCAAAACCATATTACGGCAAGAGATTGCCCTAACAATCTCCCCCTTTTTGATGTGTGGCAATCCGTTTAAGTTAGGTAAAAACATTTGATATAAATTCTAAGGTAAGAAAGCATGTAAAGATAAACATGATATAGCAACATGCAACTCCCCCTTAATCCATGAAACTCTCTATGCAAATTTTCTCCCCCTATCATATATTTCTCCCCCTAAAATAATTAACTTAAACATAATTATTTCTCCCCCTTTGACACCATCAAAAAGATTAACACTAAGTTATAAGCTCATGGCATCAAGTATAATGGAGGGAAAATATGACAAGTTGATTTAAAATTGGGTATCACTTGTTGGTTTACAAACTGAATTCGACCTTCAATGTTCGATTATAGCTACCAGATCGATCAAGCTATCGGCAATGATCGGCACAAAGGAATCCGAATTTTTGATTTTCTGGACGAATTTCAGAAATGCATTATAAATTCCAGAAAATTCAAAAAATCATGAAATTTGGGGAACATATTTCTATTAAGTATATCTATCAAGGAAAAATAGTTTTTCATGAAAAATCATTATATTTTCTTGTTTTTGCCAAAAATCCAAAAGCTCTAAAAACCACTAGGTTTATGATCATTATAGTATCAAGTTAGCTACCTAGTTTTGCATCCAATTGTTTCAAAACATGAATACATGTATTTTAAGGTAAGAAATTGTTTTGAAAACATATGAAATATCCAACCATGATCTTTGGGAAATATGTCTATGAATTAAACATAAGCCTTCCCCATGATTGGTCTATTATTGCTATGTTGATACTTTAAATGACCATCTAAATGCCATAGGCATTAGTGGACATTTGTATCATCCTAACATCTCACCCATGCTAAGTTTGCAATCAAGTTAGCCTATAGTGAGTGTGAGATGTATCCTAGGGGGTATTTGTATATACTTAACCAATATATTCATGCAATTCTATCATGATTAAGTATCATCCTAACAATTAACATGATCATAATGACATATATGAATGAATTCTACATTATGATCATGAAATACATGTATTCATCAACTTATAATCATGCATTAGGTATTATATGATGATAATAACCAAAGTGTCACCTAAAGCATGACTCAACCCTATTTCTCATGATAACATGCCAAATATCAAAATCATAAATCATGATTTGAAACATACATAGCAATTACATTAATCATCATGATTTAAGCATTATTACCTATTTATGGGCACGTTATCATCACCCAACACTATCTAAAAAATGTTGTCCCGTCATCCTAAGTCAACCAAAATATGATATGGGTTAGGACCATGTGGTTGACTACCCTAGGGTTATTCTAACCCTTAAGGATGGATTTTGGAACCCAAAATAAATTCTTTCCTATTGGGTTCACTAAGTATTCCTTGGGGATCCATTTCCTAGCAATTACTTTCTTTTTATCTTGTCCCCTAGCTATTAGGCATTTATAGGCCTTTTCATTTTTCTTTTCTTTGTATCCTAGGCCTTTCTTGTTGAAACTAGCTCTTTGGCTCCCTAAGATCATGTTCAAGGTGTTGGAGCCAATTGTGAATTTCTCTAGGGCTTTGGTTAAATAATCTACCTTTTCCCTTAATGCCCTATTTTCATTCATACATGCATCACTAACATCTAATGGCACATAAAGGTCATGTGAGCATGCTTCATTTAAGCTAGAAGAAATACTATCATTTAAGCATGCATTTTCTAGTTTATTTTCTAGGTCCTTAATTTGATCTAGCATGCTTTTGTTTTTCTTCTTAGCTCTAAATAAATCTCTAGTTAAGCTAGAAACCATGGAAACTATTTTCTTAGGGGTTAGATTTGTTACCATAGTTTCCATGTCCTCTTCTTCTTCGGATGAGGAGGATGTGGAGGCTCCCCCTTCACTTGAGCTTTCCCTACTTGAGCTTGATTCTTCATTTGAGGAGGAGGAGGAGCAATCCAAGTCATCAAAGGCCATCAAGGCCAAATTGGTGACAAAGGCATTCTCCTCATCCGATGATGAGGAGGAGGATGAGGATGGATCATCCCAAGTCCTTGCCTTGAGAGCCTTAGCCTTTCCCTTCTCCTTTGTCTTCTTCTCCTCTTCCTTCTTTTTCTTGCTCCCCTTTTTCTTCTTCTTTTCTTCTTTCTTTTTCCTTTCTTCCTTGCTCTTGTTTAGGAGAGGACAATTGTCCCTTATGTGTCCCTCTCCTTGGCAATTATAGCATATGACCTTCCCCCTTGGTCTTCTATTCCTATCATTAGATTTATCAAATCTAAAATTCTTAAATGCACGTCTTACCCTCCTTACCATATAGGCTTCTTCGGTGCTATCCATGGAGGAGGAGGAAGATGCTTCGTCATCGGAGGAGGAGGTGATTTCCATCTTCTTCTTCCCCTTATTTGCCAACAATGCTACTCCTCTTGAGGGTTGAATTCTAGGCTCCTCTAGTACTCCTTCAAGCCTAGTTTCGTGGAGTTCCATTGTTGAGAAGAACTCCTCCAAGGTGCTCACTTCTAAATTCTTTGAGATATAGAATGAGTCCACCATGGAGCTCCACTTTGAGGACCGGGGAAAGGCATCTATGGCCTTCATTACCATATCCCGGTTTGATAGCTTCTCACCTACACTTGTTAGTCCATTTAAAATTTCTTTGAATCTAGAATGCAAAGAAATTACCTTTTCTCCCTTTTCTAATTTGATGTTGGAGAGTTGGGAGCGGAGGAGATCTCTCCTTGCTAGCTTTGCCTCGGATGTGCCTTCATGAAGCTCAATTAGCTTCTCCCACATCTCCTTGGCGCTTAGGCATTCTCCTATTCGGTTGATTTCTTGTTGGGGGAGCACATTGAAAAGATGATGTTTTGCCTTTGAGTTCGCAAGGTGCTCCTCTCTTTGCTTCTTAGTCCATCGTGATTTTTCGATTGGTTTCCCTTCTTCATCCCTAGGCAAAACGAAATCGGATTCCATTGTAATCATTATATCAAAATCCGTTTCGAAAAATACCTCCATTCGCTTCTTCCACCAAGCGAATTCTCCTTCAAACTTTGGAGGATGAATGTTGGAGCCGGCCATTTTGAAAATTGCTTGTTGTGGCGGTTAGTCCTCGACAAGCTTTCCTCGGCTCTGATACCACTTGTAGGGGATCGGTATGGCCGGCTAGAGGGGGGTGAATAGCCCTCGTACGTTGGACGTCGTAAATTGCTCGTCTACAAAAGATTAGCGCAAGCGGAATATACAAATACAAAGCAAAAGACAAACAATAAAACAAACGCTAACACGATGGTATAACGTGGTTCACGGCTACGCCGCTAATCCACGGTCCCCGATTCATCCTCAGTGAATCACTCGGTTAAACCAATCCACTAAATGGTCTCTCCTTTGCACCAAGCTAGGTGGAGGTAACCTTTACAACCAAGATCACTCTTCTTACAAAAGGATTGAAGTAAAGACAAGTAAGAAGAGTTTAAAGCTTGTGGGGCACTAGGAAGATCGTTTGGAGTATGAGCATTAGCCTCTCAAAGGCTTACACCCTCTCTTTTTATAGAGAGGGTTGTTTTCTTCCCGTTAGCGCCATCACGATCGCCGCTTCTTGGCGGGCCGATCTGCCACTACAACGGCCTCCGAACACGCTGGATCCCGACCGCTGTAGTCCAACGGAACTCTTGGCAATGATCGATGGACCTCATCACGATCACGCCTCGTAGTCGATCGCGCCTACGGCTACGAATGGTTCTGGTCGAACCCTATTGATCGGGCCGATCACGCTTCATCACGATCGATGGTCTCGGCAATGATCGCACGATGGAAGTCGATCCGCCACAATCCGCCAATCGTATACCGGTCGAACTCACTCGACGAGCGATCGCCATGACATGGCAATGATCGGCGGTGTCGAAAACCCATCCGACACTTGGCCAAATGGCCAAGTTTCACCTAAGAGCTACCCTTCCCGGTTACAATCGCCACTCTAATTTCTGAGTCCTCGCCGGTTCTCTTCGCTCGCCACGCCCCTGATCAGCGCACGGCTCTGCAATGCTCCTTCGCGTCTCTTGCCTCGAAGTCTACTTCCTCCGGCTTCACTCCAAGCTTCTCGTCCGGCGGTCCCTCGGATGCTCCAAGCGCACGGCTTCCACAAAGCTATCCTTCACCGACTCAAGGCACGAGTCATGAGATGTGAAACTCGCCACGGCTCCATGTGCGAATTACTAAGTCCTGCACGACTTCAACGCACATATCACATCAACATATCAAACTAACTTAAACCCTTTGCCACACCATCAAAACCATATTACGGCAAGAGATTGCCCTAACAGTCTATGAAATGACCTAGTTCTTACTCCATGAGATAGATCTCCTACTACTTGGTCAAGTGGATGATCTTGATGAATTCTTAGGTTTCTAGAAGGGGTTTCAATTTGATCATTGTTATCTTCCACCCTTCTTTCATCATCGGAGTCACCTCTTCCTCCCCCTTGATCATTACCCCTAATGGTCAAATTTTGAAGTTTTTGGGTAATGTCTTCATTATTGTCATTAATATCCTTATCAATGGAGGACTTTCTAGGGTAGGTACTAGTAGTTTCATCAAATTGAACATTGGAAGACTCCTCAATCCCTTTGGTTCTCTTATTGTAGACTCTATACCCTCTACTTGTGGATGAGTATCCAACTAGGATTCCCTCATCCGCTTTTCATTCAAATTTTCCTAAGTTATCTTTGGTGTTTAGAATATAAACTTTACATCCAAAGACTTTGAAATAATGAATTGTGGGTATAGTCCCATTCCATAATTCAAATGGTATTTTTCCTAAAAACCTATGGATTTGAACCCTATTTTGGATATAGCAAGCGGTATTAACCGCTTCCGCCCACAAGTAGCTAGGTAGAGAATATGCATTAAGCATGGTCCTAGCCGCCTCTTGTAGGGCACGATTTCTCCTTTCCACCACCCCATTTGGTTGGGGTGTTCTAGGACAAGAGAACTCATGCTTGTACCCTTGCTCTAAACAAAATTGTGAAAATTTTAGGTTTTCAAATTCACCACCATGATCACTACGGATCCGGTTGATTTTGAGACTCTTTTCATTTTCAACCCTTTTACTAAATCCTATGATTATTTCTAAGGTATCATCCTTATGTTTCATAAAATAGACCCAAGTATACCTAGAAAAATCATCTACTATAACCAAACAATATTTATTACCATTGAAAGATGGAGTACTATGGCAATCAAATAAGTCAAGATGCAATAATTCTAATGGTAAAGAGGTATTGGTTAGGGTTTTACCTTTGTGTGATGCCTTTGTTTGTTTTCCTTCTTGGCATGCATCACACAATTTGTTCTTGACATACTTGATCTTTGGTAGCCCTTTGACCAACTCCATCTTGGCTACCTTGGCTATGTTTTTCATGTTGATATGCCCCAATCTTCTATGCCATAGCCAACTTTCCTCTTCTTTTGCAACAAAACACTTAGTAGAAATGTTAGAAGCATATGAAAGATCAACATAATAGATATTTGATTTCCTATATCCAACTAACATGCAATCATTTAATTCCTTGTGGCTAATCATGCATTTAGAGGATTCAAAGGAGATATGATAGTTTGCATCACAAAGTTGACTAACACTTAATAAATTAAATTTCATATTTTCAACTAGCAAGACTTTGTGAATAACAATTTTGGGGGATACCTCAATTATTCCTCTACCTAATATCTTGAGTTTTCCACTATTCCCAAAGGACACCGCTCCCTTCTTCACATATTTAATTATGGAGAACTTGCTCACATCCCCGGTCATATGTGTTGAGCAACCGCTATCCACAATCCACATACCTCGCTCTCCTACCTAAATCACATGAAAAACACAAGCTTTTGGTACCCAAACATTTGGACCGGTAACATTAAGTAAAAACTTCTTAGGTACCCAAGCTTTCTTAACCTTACCCTTAATAGTTGCTTTCCTATTTATTAATGAAATATAAGCAACTTCTTTTTCTTTTGGCTTATATCCTAAACCGGCCTTGTTATAAACCGCTCTTTGACTACTAAGAATCATATCAAGACACTTTGAGCCATTTGAAAATTTTTCTAAACATACTTTCAATTCACTAACCTCATCCTTAAGTTTGTCATTTTCTTCCTTAAGCATGCAAGAGTCAATATGTGAAAGCTTTTCATCCCTAATGGCCTTTAGTTCTACCTTCATGCTCTTAACCTAGATTTTGACTTATCTAGAGCTTCTTTAAGATAGGCAATTGATTTATAAAGAAGCTTAATCTTGGGAGAATTCATTACCTCATCGTCACTAGATGACGATTCATCACTTGAAGAGTCTTCTTGGCTTGATGTGCCGGAATCATCTTCTAAAGCCATGAGTGCCACATGGCGTGTAATGTGGCAAAGCTCATCATCGGAGGAAGAGTCTTCAACGCTTGGTGTGCCCCATGTGGTTTGAGCCACCATAGCCTCCTTCTTCTTCTTCTCCTTTTTGTCCTTCTTTTTATTTTCTTTTTCCTCCTTCTTCTTTAGCTCTGGGCAATTCGGCTTTATGTGTCCCTTCTTGTTGCAAGCATGACAAATCACATTATTATTAAAACTTGAATTACCACTAAATTTACCTTTTGAGGAATGAGACCCCTTCCTTGCTTCTCTATTCTTGAACTCTTTTGACCTTCTATAAAGCTTCTTGACAAAATTTGCCATTTCACTAGATGAGTCTTCATTACTACTTGACTCATTCTCGGACTCGGATGATTATGATGCTTCTTTTCTTTCCTTCTTCTTCTTTTCTTTCTTCTCAACAAATAGAGCTAAACCCTTTTCCTTAGAGGACATGTTAGTTTGCTCATGTAATTCGAACTCACAAAATAATTCATCAATTTTAATTTGCGAAAGATCCCTAGTTACCTTAATGGCATCAACTATAGAAGTCCATAAAGAATTTCTAGGAAATGCTTGTAAAATATACCTTACCAAATCCCGGTTGTCAACTCGCTCACCTATGATATGGAGTCCGTTCACAATTTCCTTGAACCTTCCATGCATTTGACTTACGGTTTCATGCATCTTCATTTGGAAGGCTTGAAGTTGTCCAACTAATAGGTCCTTCTTGGCCCTCTTTGATTCCTTGGAACCTTCATTTAGCTCAATGAGCTTTTCCCAGAGCTCCTTGGCGGATTCAAAAGGTCCCACCTTGTTGAGTTGCTCCATTGTGACGCCGCATTGGATGGTGAGGATGGCCTTTGCATTTGATTCAAATTTCTTGTTTATTTCTCTTGTCCAATCCTTGCTTGGAATAGGATGTCCATGTTCATCCACCGGTTCTTCGAAGCCATCTACAATACTATGCCAAATTTCAATATTACTCATAAGATAGTACTTCATCTTACCTTTCCAATACGCAAAATGGCTCCCATCGAAGAGCGGTGGCTTAGCGGTGCTATATCCCTCTTGAAGAGCCATTGATGTCTTGGTTGATGTTGAGATCTTCCAAGCTATCCGGGCTTTGATACCACTTGTTAGGACCCTTGGAATGGCTAGAGGGGGGGTGATTAGCCTTTCTTTCTTTCTACAAAAATGTTAGCGGAAGCAATACAAATATAAGCACAAACAAAAATAAGAAACAAAGCTAACACCCGATGTAACGTGGTTCGGAGATGACGCTCCTACTCCACGGAAATCCGTAAGGTGGATTAGCCCTAATCAATCTTCACTAGAACCTCCTTTGGATGAACCAAGGTGGAGAAACCTTATCTTACAATGCACTCCTCTTCTTTACAATGATGGAAGATTAGGATTAGAGAAGAGGAGGTTTTGGATTGCTAAAAACACTTGGAAAGCTTGGTGAGCATGTAGGTGTAGTTTGGAGAAAGAGCACTAGCTTCACCAAGCTCCCCATGGCCCCTTTTTATAGAAGAGGGGCTATTTTTCCCGTTGGACTTCGATCAGTCGACTGATGCTTACCATCACGACCGCCGGCCAACGACTAAATGCGATCTCGCGGAGATTCGTAGTCGCAATCTCTAACGGCGGGTGATCACGATCGATCCTCCATCACGATCGATGGGGTGATCAATCGAGTGATCAAGGCGCGAATGAGTGAGACTACATTCGTGGCGATATTCCTTGATCACGATCGATGCCCTTGGCGTCGATTGATCACGATATCGATCGCTCGCCCCAAAGTAGTCGATCGATGGTTGGGTTTCACCGACTAACGCGCTGACGATCAACTGATACATCTTATCAATCGACTGATACTCATCAAGTATGAGTAATTCATACTTGATTTTATACCCTAGACCTAGACTCAACCTTCTAGCTCCTCAATAAGCCTTGCGCCTTCAGGATCCCTCCGAGTCCGCGACTTGTTCATCCTTTGCGCTTTGCTTCCAAGAGCTTCCTTCGGTTTCGTCATGTCTTGGGTTGCCAAATGCTTGGACTTTACGCCGCCAAGACTACAAGCTTGGACTTATGCTGCCAAGACTTAACTTTGGACTTCCTTTGTCAAGGTTCACTTGGACTTTACACTGCCAAGACTACAAGCTTGGTCTTACGCTGCCAAGTCCATCCCTTGTACTTCCTTTGCCAAGATCATACTTGGACTTCCTTTGCCAAGATCATACTTGGACTTCCCTGTCACTTAAACATTTTCACAATTAGATCACAAGATATTGCCTAACTTAGATGATTATCCAAACATCAAAACATATATAAATGCTTGGAGCATTGTTGCACCAACACATACATGTCAATTTAATGTGAGATGTGTTGGGTTTCCGGCACCGCGGCGTGTGTGTGTTCGATCATGTTTCGTAAACATGAGCACAGCGGAAGCAATAAAATAATAAATACTCCTATTTATTACAACACACACAACACACGCATGCTATTACAACAAGTGTAGACATAACCGTAAATTAAAATTGCAATAAAAGGAAATTAAACTACGTTATACCTTCCAGATGACGTGTAGCGGAACGATCAACCGAACGATCCTCGTAAGAATCGCCTCTATCCGTGATCCACGCCGAGCCCTCGATGACTTGCCAAGCCACGAGCTTCGCCTTCGTGACGGGTTACTAGCCTCGTGGTTGAAGACGACGTGATCGAGAGATGATCACGATCCAATCCAAATTCGGACCTAAAACAAGTCCTCAAGACTTGCTTCTCCGGAGAGGTATTCACAACCGATTGACGAATCCTTCGCCTCCACCTCAGAGGATTACCGGAGATCAAATCCCGTATGTTAGCCGCTGTCGGAGCACTAACCGCCGCCCAAACGACGCCCGACGAGGAGAAGAAGCTGTCCAGAAAACTGGACAGCTTGGTGGAGGAGATAGGCGCCGCCAAAACAAGGAGACAAAAGCTCACCTTGATCCTTTAGGATCACCGGAGGGTCGCCGAGGTTCACCGGCTGAAGCTTGGTCCGGCAACAAGTTGGAAAGGCTGCACCAAGCTGGGCGGCAACAAGTTGTTGGGCGGCCACAATGTGTTGGGCGCAACTAGGTGTTGGGCGGCAACTAGATGATTAGGTGTTAGGTTAGGGTTTTAAGCCCTATTTTATAGAGAACTAATTCTCTTAATGGTTAATGGATCATATCCATAAAGCCCGTTAACCCGCTCCATTAAGATAAGTTAAAATAAACCAAACCATGATGGTTTATTTTAAGTTAAAACGAACCAACCAACCTTTGGTTCATTCGCTTAATATAAACCCCTTTGGTTTATTCTCATCCATTGGATTAGAACCAAACCATTTTGGTCCATCCATTATGTCTTCATAAGACACGCCCATCCACGCTCCATTCATCAAACAATTTCATGCTCGCTTATGTTTGGTCCAACCAAACATAGTTTCTCTGGCCCGAGAATCCCATTCTCAAGCTCGCTTTTAAATCCTTTGGATTACACTCGTTGTGCGTGTGACCAAATAGGTTCTCGGTTTATGTTGGCCGTCTATAATTAACCATTAATTATAGAACGATCATGAGTGGCACCTAGTAGTACATCATGATCCCCAATTAACCGAAAAGATCAACAGTTGATCCAGAACTATTTCTGAAACCCTTCAGCAGCTCGAATGATTCGTGCCCCATTCCCTTCACTCATCTTATACCCACTTGGTTCAGGACATGGTCTATTGTGTCAGTCCCCACTAGGCTGACTACGTCACACCTAGCCCAAGTATCATTTCCTCGTCCTACGGATTCTAGTTACTCCACATGTATCGAAGAGTACCTTACTCTAAATATGTAATGCTTTGGCCAAAGACTTTAGTAACAATCCGACGAGAGGCCATGGGTATACATCTCCTCGCAAGGAGTGGTGAATCCTTTATAGGCTATTCAAACATCTTCGATCATTTCGACTTATACCCAATCATCCCGGGTCCACATCTCCTTAGAGATGTTTGCTTAAGATGTCAAAGCATAAGTCTCCATGATCAAGATGACTTGAATACCGCAAGTCAAAGGAACATCGACTTAAGCTACAAGAAGAACTTCATTGACATATCTATATATGCAGAGAACCATATGAAGTCTTACTACTGGTCACTCCAATGAACTAGTTACCATAACTAGCATCCACGATCAACTCCGACATCACTATGTCTCCAGGTGAGAATCACCGCTTGGATACACCAAGGAGTATACCTGCGTGCTAGTCTCGGCTGTAATCGATGGTGTCCAAATCCATCAATTCATCGACTAGGATAATTCCGATACATCACAATTACACATGTAGAGATACTCACTAGTTGTGATCCAATCACAAATTCTCTCATGCCGTGAATCGTATCGTGGACATTCAGTAAATGAGTTTAAGATCCAATCAAATACATTAAACATGTATACTCAAATAGTGAATCTTCATTTATCATATAAATGGTTCATACATAAGGCGATTGCCTTAGGACATCTCTCATATATTACTAACAGATTTCCACTTGGCCTAATGCCAATCGCTACGGTATCCAATACCATAAGCACCAACATGACCCTCAAACTTACTTTGAGGTAATGCTTTAGTCAAAGGATCCGCTAAGTTCCTTTCAGTGGGAATTTTCTAGATTTGTATTTCGTTCCTACTGATGATCTCTCTGATAAGATGATAGCGGCGAAGCACATGTTTGGATCATTGATGAGACCACATCAAGTTCAGAGATGAACTTCTTGATCCAAACCGCTTCCTAGCTCAAGCAACGTATTCTGCCTTAGTGGCAGAATCCGCTATAGTGTCAAGCTTGGAACCTTTCCAACTTATTGCGCCTCCATTCTAGGTGAATACATACCCAGACTAAGACATGGAATCATCCTTGTCTGTCTGGATCTGGCATCCGTATACCCACGTATCACCATGTACCCTTCTCTATATATTAGGAACACATCCTTAGTTCTTCTCAAGTACTTAAGGATCGTCTTAACACCTACCCAATGATCCATTCTCGATCGGACTAGTATCCGCCGTGACACTCAGAGCATACGATACATCGGGCCTCGTACATAACATAGCATTCATGATTGATCCTATTGCGGATGCATAGGGAATCTTACTCATGCAAATCCTCTCGCCTTCTCGGCGACACATAGACTTCAAAGGTGTACCCCATGCCCGATGGGTAAGAAACCTTTCTTGGATTCCGACATGCTAAACCTCTTTAGCACTCGGCCTATATATGTAGATCGCGAAAGACCAAAGCAAACTGCTTCGATCTATCTCTATAGATCTTAATCCCAAGGATGTAGGTTGCTTCTCCTGTGTCTTTCATGGAGAATGTCTTGGATAACCAAACCTTAATCGATCAGTAAGATTGACACATCGCTTCCTATAAGTAATATGTCATCGACATACAATACTAGGAATACGATCGCACTCTACTAACCTTCTTGTACACACAAGGTTCGTCGATTTTGTGAGAAATCAAACTTTTGATCGTCTCATCAAAACGGATATTCCACCTCGGATGCTTGCTTCAATCCATAAATGGATCGCCGCAACTTGCATACCTTGGTTTTATCAACCGATGTGAAACCTCAGTGTATCATATACACGCCCTCGAGGTGTTTCCATTAAGGAAAGCTATTTTCACATCCATCCGCCATATCTCATAATCATAATGAGCCGCTATGGCTGTGGAGCATCCGAATGGATTTAAGATAGCTACAAAGTAATAGGTTTCGCCATAATCAACACCTTGTTTTGACGATATCCTTCGCCACCAATCTAGCCTTATAGGTAATCACATTACCATCCATGTCGGTTTTCTTCTTGAAAACCCACTTGCACCCTATAGGCTTTATGCCTTCAGGGTCAACCAAGTTCCAAACTTGGTTTTCATACATGGAATCCATTTCACTTCATGGCACCAAGCCACTTATCCCTTTCTCAACTTGTCAAGACTTCTTCATAACTGTAGGCTCTCATCATCAATGAGTAACACGCTGCTCGATTCACTTACGAGAAATCCATATCTCTCAGGAATATTGCGTGTTCTACCAGATCTACGAAGATGTGGTGTTACAATAGGTCCAGCCGATTGCTCATCACTATGAGTTGTCGACTGTTGTGCTACACCAGGTATCTCATCAATGTCTATTTGAGTCTCTCGAGCCTCCTCAAGCTCAACGTCACTCCCACTGTTTTCTTGCAAGAGAAACTCTTTCTCTAGAAACACAGCATGCCTTGAAACAAACACCTTTTGTTCCACAGGATGATAGAATTGGTAACCCCTTGTTTCCTTAGGGTATCCAATAAATAGACATTTATCAGACTTAGCATCCAATTTGTCTGATACAGTCCGCTTCACATAAGCAGGACAACCCCATATCTTCAAGTAAGATACATGAGGTTTCTTACCATTCCATATCTCATATGGAGTAGTTGAAACTACCTTGGTAGGCATTCTGTTTAACAAGTAAACAGCTGTCTGAAGTGCATAGCCCCAAAAGGACTTGGGAAGAGTCGCATGATTCATCATTGACCTGACCATGTCCAACAAGGTCCGGTTACGCCTCTCAGATACACCATTATGCTGTGGTGTATAGGGCGGAGTCCATTGAGACAATATGCCATTGTCTCTTAGATAATCAAGAAACTCTTGACTTAAGTATTCACCACCTCGATCCGATCGAAGTATTTTAATACTCTTGTCATGTTGTTTCTCTACTTCATTTCTGAATTCTTTGAACCTTTCAAAGGCTTCAGACTTGTGTTTCATCAAGAACACATACCCAAACTGTGAGTGATCATCGGTGAAGGTAATGAAGTAGCTATAGCCTCCTAAAGCTTGAGTTGACATAGGTCCACATACATCAGTATGTATTAGACCTAGTAACTCTCCCACTCGTTCACCTTTTCCGAGTAACTTAGTCATCTTGCCTTTTAAGCATGATTCGCATGTATCGTATGAATCCAATTCAAACGATTCCAGAAGTCCACATCGGTGTAATTCGGACATGCGTTTCTTGCTTACATGGCCAAGACGACAATGCCACATATAGGAGTCTATTTGATTATCCTTTCGAGCACGCTTGTTGCTCGCTTTGATATTGCAAATGTCACTGGATACGTCCAACGATAAACACCATTGCTTAAAGTTCCATTCCATAAAGAACCGCCATTCAAAGTTATGTAACAACAATTGTTACTAAACGTCAAATGGAAACCATTTCTATTTAAACAAGAAATAGAAATGATGTTCTTTATCAACAAAGGAATATAAAAGCAATTGTCCAGTTCTAAGACAAGTCCTGTAGGGAGTTTCAACAAATACGTTCCGATGGCGAGTGCAGCAACCTTTGCTTCATTCCCAACACGTAAATTTGACTCTCTCCTTGACGAGTCTTCTTCTATTCCTTAGCCCATGTATGTCATTACATATATGTGAGCCACACCGATCCAAATACCCAAGTGTCTAAGGAAATAGAATGACAATCAATAAAGAAGATTTCAAGAAGATGGGGCATCCGATGCCTTATCCTTCTTCATGAACTCAAGATAAATCTTGCACATTTCTTCACAATGGCTCTCCTTGCCATAATGATGGCAAGTTTCCTTTGTGCTAGTTCTACCTTCTTAGCCTTTCTCTTCTTTCCCTTACATTGTTCCTTTGACTTCCTCTTAGAACCTTTCTTCGAGGAATCAACTAAGACTGCCCTGCTCATGCTTCTCAAGACTCCACGCCTTCAAAGATATTGAGCAAGATCACGATGAACCTCCTAGCATCTCAGAGGTGAAGAGGAGCTTTGAGACTTCGAACCTTCAATCTCACTTGCTCATCAACCAACTCACAAAGATGAAGGACTACGATATGAGCATCCATATGCCGCTGTAGCTTGGGTTCCATCGTGGCTAGCATGATGCAACTCATTTGTTCAGAATCACTCACATGTTTCTGATAGGCCAACAATTGGTCCAGAGTTGCATCGTCACTAGGACGGGCGAGAAGAGGCGCTTCGAGGACATTTGCAAGTTTTTCAACCTTGAGAACAATTCTCAAGCTTCTAAGCTAGTCCATGAAGCTCGGCCCAGTCAATTTATTTGAATCCAAAATGCAACGCAAATTCAAACACATCATGATCAATATATTAACTTAGAAATACAAAATGAGCATATATGAGAAAGATGATTTTAAAAATGCATCAATATACATTTATAAATCCCATTCATTTTTCGAATTTCAAAAACCCCAAAATCACTTCGGGAGATTGTAGGTCCATCTCCGAATGGGCTGATATCCATCATAGATAAGAACAACCTTGGAGTGAGTCCAACAAGCCATTCTTAGCTATGATGGTGGGTATCAAGTATACCGATTACATATCATGTATATGCAACTATCACAATGTGTTATCAACTAATTGAATGTTTACACATACATTGGGTTGTTAACACATTAACAAGTATGCATCATATGCATAGCACCCAACTTCACCTCCCTTTACATCGACCTTGGAGAGAGTCCAACAAACCGATGCTCCAAGTTAAAGCCAACCCATTAATCAGGACATAGTTTTAATATGGTTAGAGCGCATTCAACCAATTAGCCCAGCTTGGAGAGAGTCCAACAACCAAAGCTAACGATTGACCTCTGACTCTTACCATATTAGTATTAAACTATTCCATGGTTTGAACATATTCGTGTTCGAGCCGAGCTTGAGAGAGTCCAACAACCCAAACAAGAAATGTAACTCGGGTTCTAACCATATTAATGGAAGGTGTAGGCTTTAATATTGATTAAGGGTTTTATGTCTCATCCTCTTTGCATGCAAATAACTATTATCTACATGGCATGGCATACATGGCATACATCTACATGTCACGACACGCATGGCATAATGTTATGCATCTAATGCAATTACATGGCATACAATTATGTCATGTCTATATTTCCTTATATGTCATAACTATTTATGGAAATAAAATATGTTTAAGATTTGATTCTCCAAATCAAATCATAATTAAATTAGGAAACAAATTTCCAAATCTAATCACATATTTTATTCATGGAAGTATTTGATTAAGGAAAATCTATTTAGGAAACCAATTTCCTAAATCATTAAAACTACTTATGGAAATAAAATATTTTAAGATTTGATTTCCCAAATCAAATCATGATTAAATTAGGAAACAAATTTCCAGAATCTAATCAAATATTTTATTTATGGAAAATATCAATTTCCATAAATACTTCCAACTTTCCAAAAGTGTAAGATTTCCATAAATACTTCTAGACTTTCCAAAATTGAAAAATTTCCATAAATACTTCTAAATTTCCAAAATTTAGAAAATTTCCAGAAATACATTATGACTATCGCAAAACCATTTTTACGATTATGTCTAAACACAACCTGGGCTCTGATACCACTGTTGGGTTTCCGGCACCGCGGCGTGTGTGTGTTCGATCACGTTTCGTAAACATGAACACAGCGGAAGCAATAAAAATAATAAATACTCCTATTTATTACAACACACACAACACACGCATGCTATTACAACAAGTGTAGACATAACCGTAAATTAAAATTGCAATAAAAGGAAATTAAACTACGTTATACCTTCCGTATGACGTAGCGAACGGCATCAACCGAACGATCCTCGTAAGAATCGCTCTATCCGTGATCCACGCCGAGCCTCGATGACTTCGCTAAGCCACGAGCTTCGCCTTCGTGACGGGTTACTAGCCTCGTGTTGAAGACGACGTGATCGAGAGATGATCACGATCCGAATCCAAATTCGATCCTAAACAAGTTCTCAAGACTCGCTTCTCCGAGAGGTATTCACAACCGATTGACGAATCCTTCGCCCTCCACTCAGAGGATTACCGGAGATCAAATCGTAGTTAGCCGCTGTCGGAGCACTAACCGCCGCCCAAACGACGCCCGACGAGGAGAAGCTGTCCAGAAAACTGGACAGCTTGGTGGAGGAGATAGGCGCCGCCAAAACAAGGAGACAAAAGCTCACCTTGATGCCGAACCTTTAGGATCACCGAGGGTCGCCGGAGGTTCACCGGCTGAAGCTTGGTCGCCGGCAACAAGTTTGATGGCTGCACCAAGCTGGGCGGCAACAA